>CM034146.1:1029825950-1030176185 GCA_019776745.2 Taxus chinensis | reverse complement strand
TTATTACACCCCTCCTAGGAGATATGCTCTATCATCGTGGCAATGATGGGAATCTGTTGCATTGTCTAGATGTAGTAGATTCAGTCTAAGTGATTATAGAGGTGCATGAAGGGGTGTTTGGCACCCATATAAATGGGATGGTTCTAGTTAAGAAATTGTTGAGAGTAGGATAATATTGGCCTACTATGGAAACAAACTATTGTAACTATGTAAGGAAATACGTATTATGTCAAAAGTATGGAAATTTCATCCATGTGTCATCACAACCGTTGCAACTAATCACAACCCCATGGCCATTTTCCAAATGAGGATTGGATTCAATAGGAAATATCACCTCTACCTCATTTGATGGTCATACTCACGTCATCACAGCTACAAAATATTTCACTAAGTGGGTGGAGGTTGTTCCTTTGACTTATGTTACAAGAGATCAGATTTCAAATTTTATCATGAATCATCTTATCTGTCGGTATGGCATTCTTGTAGCCATAGTTACTGAAAATGGAAAATCATTTAATAAAAAGATAGTGAAGGACCTTTGTCATCAATTTCAAATAAAATTGAAATGGTGAACACAATATTATCCACAAGGTAATGGGTAGGATGAAGCCACTAACAAAACATTGGTTTGAATCATGGAAAAGGTGGTGAGTAAGACAAGTCGCAATTGACATTTGTAAATTTGCCTCACCCTTTGGGATCATAAGACCTCCATTCACACTCCTACTAGTGCAACACCCTATTCCCTAGTATTTAGAACTGAATCCATTATCCCATTGGAAATTGAGCTTCCTTCCTTGAGAATATCTCTTAGGGATTATTTAGACAAGGATGAGGATTACAAAGTAGCCAGGCTGGCCGAATTAGAAATTCTAGATGAAGACCGCATTCATGACCTTAACCATCTCAAAGTGTATCAGAACAGAGTCTCTAGAAATTACAACAAAAGGATCATACCTTGTCAGTTTGAGGTCAGAGATTTGGTCATGAAAGAAAATCAGTTTTACACAAGGGTGGAAAGAGAGAAGAAAGGCAAGTTCGAACAACATTGGTTAGGACCTTACATCATTGTGGCTAAATATGGTACATGAGAATACAAAATTTCCCATCACAATGGTGATGAGCTCTGTGAACTTATGAATGCCATGCACCTTAAGCGACTCTATGCTTAAACATGGTGCAAAAATCATAAAAGAAAAAAAAAAGAGAAAAAAAATGATCAAAAGACAAAAAATTAAAATAAGAGAACAAGAAAAAGAGAAAATAGGTCGTTGATATGTGAAAACCATGCAATTATGGCACGTTGGATAGGTCCCTTGGTGAAAACCAATTTCTGGTGCCTTGGGAGGATTTGTTGTTCACAAGCATCTTACATTTGGAGGGTACTTGTACTTAGCTTAGGGCTAGTTCTATGTCTGCATCTGAGATTCCTTGTGAACCTATCCTGTCAAGCCTTGATCTATATTTTTCTCCTCTTGTTAATCTATGAAGGGATGATCTTTGCATATTCCCTATCTAATGTCGAGGGCACTTCTACAACTTCACCTTCCTATTTATAAGCATGTGGCACTTTCCCTTGTATATTCTCTGTCTAATGATGGGGGCATCCACGTTTCTCGGTTACCTGTGCATAGCTTCAAAAAATGTTGGAAAATCACAAAACATTCCAAAATGTTGGAAAATTAAAAAAAACATTCAAAAATGTTAGAAAATCACAAAAAAATTCAAAAATGTTAGAAAATCACAAAAACATTAAAAAATGTTAGAAACTAAAAAAAACCAATAGAAAATTGTATCACCAAACAATCTTGCAAAAGCATTACATTAGTTTCATTACTTTGTCTTGTTTCTTGCTTTGTTCATGTTCCATTTTTGCTTCTATAGTTGTTGCTTATACATTTGTATAGTTTATTGCTTGGACATACTTTAGTAAGTTTCATCTTTTCTTGCTTAGATTAGATTCATTCTTACTTGTACATATGTGGTGTGTTTTTGCATGCTTATAAATAATTGTACATAGCTGTGTTAATTCATGATTGATTGGCACTGTGTATTTTTTTAACATTTGATTGTGTTTGTTTGTTGCATGTACATTGTTTTGTTATCACATCATCATCTCTCCATAAATATCATCACATCTAGCATCATCTATACATCATATAAATAAAAAGCTAAGTATACATCACACATGAATGCTAAGCTAATAATCACATATCATACCCTCACATGGAGGAAAGAGAGATCACAAATATCAAAATCTATCCCCCCTGCACCAATATCATCATGTCATCTCGTCCACTAATCTAAAGCATCACAAGTAGAATCAATTGATATCATCTATGGATCTATCATATCAAAGTTAAACACAGGTGGTACAAACATCTCAATTATCATCATGATACATACACAATGTGAAATAAAATCATATACCATCATGACATATCCATAATCCATACATCAATCACCAAAACAATAAAGGTCCATCATCTCATAACAATGGTGCCACATCAAAATGTCCATATATACAAGTATAAAAGGTTTGTCTCCCAAGAGATATACATCATCGATAGTGCCATCAAAGGGGAAAAACTCATAGAAATATGCCTTCATCATAGGCATATGTCAAAAATGCTATAGAACGATCAAAATAATAAAGTCTTCATCATAGGTGTGCATCAAATAAACTAGTACATCATATACATCTATCATGTATAACACCTTCATAAGAGGCTTGTATATCATGATACAAATACAATCAAGGAATAAAATGGCAATTATGTCTGACTGGAACCCTCAGAGGGAGTGGTTGGTCTACGTAATGGAGGACCCATAACCTATGTTTGACGTAATCCTATAGGATTCTCTCGTGGCTTCTCCATTGATACCTGCAGCCTCTCTAATCTCGTCAATCCACTCGAATGCTAACTATAGGTAGGTACCCACTAGCCTGTTGGAACTGCCTCATAGTAGAGTGATCAGTAATACGAGGCTCTACCCTCCAATGTAGCTAAGTCTTGATGAGTACGAGCTATCACTACTATCCCGTCTATGCGTATAAAATCATGTACACAAAAATAAATGAATTTGATCACTAAATAAAATCATAACTTTGAGTATAAATAGGTACAAAACCATGAATGACCTTGAGTGCAAACTAAGTCATTATTTTTAAGACACCTTGCCAACATAAAGTCTTGAAATTCAACTATTCAATGGATATCAACTATTGAATAATTATCGAAGATGTTATAACTTAAAATAGAGAATCATAAATAATGTATTGCAAATTACTTGGTCTCTGTCTTGATTTTCATAGTCGTTAAAATAAAGTATTTTCAACCAAAAATTAACACCTTAAAATTTACATAATTGTCCCCCATAAATATTACCACAATGTGCTTCATAAGAAAAATATGCAAAAAAAATTGGTATTAAATTTAAATGCACGGTATGCCTCCATACATATGATGTCCTTTCTCATAATTTTGTTTCCAATAATTTTTGAGGATATATGTTTCCTTTTTGACAATAATTCATTGTTAGGGATTTTGATATTTTAATATTTGTATTATGATTGACTTAGGGAAAATGAACCAACACATATAAGATTTTTAAATTATAAAACTATTTGTTAGAAAAAAAAATATGAGATTGTACAAGGCTGCCCAAAATATAGTACGACCTATACCTGTTATGTATTTTTCCATATAAACATTTAATGGTGAAAAAGATAGAGTTTAGGAGAGATTTCTAGAGATAGATTATTTCTCTAGATAATTAATATTACATGGATAAATGATAGAGCAACGTGTATAGATTAATATGTCATTAAAGAGAAGGATATGTCAATTGAGCTTAGAATTTGAGAATTTGGCTTAGCATAGGAACATAGTCAAACTTGTTATTTCCAAATGATAAGTTAACACATTTGAGTGTCTATAGATACTTAATGGCTGTCATGATGGAGTGGTTCATTTGGGATATTATGCCACATATAATTTCAAAAATACATAAATGTTGATTGAAGGATGCCAATATAGATTTTAAAGAAAAATTAGTGGAGGATATAAAAGGGTTTAGAGACATATTGTGGAAATGTATCCAAGGTGAAGGTGAAACACATGTTGTAGTGGATTTTCCATTGGGCAATTAACATAATAATGGATAGTTAAAACTATACTTATTGAAAGGTGCAATGTACATGTCAATAAGGTGGCATGAATAAAAATGGAAGGAAATGTGTGAGTATTGATGTGGAGAAGATAGAAAAAAAGTGTACGTAATTTCATTTAGAGGATGATAGGGACGTCACTTGGTAAAATTTGTGTAAAAATGTGTGATTCTAGATATTACTCCTTATTTTTTAGATAAATCAGTACATATAATCTTATTTGTAAGGCCCCCTTCTAAATTTTAACCCCTATTTTTACCGATTAATCAGTATAAAATTTGTAAATAAAAATTACCCCGATTACATGTGTAATGTACCACCTTACTTATGTGACCTCCCATGAGAAAACATATCCTTTAGTGTGGAAGAAAAGGTGATGATAAAACCCTATGAAAATTAGTTTGATACTTAAAAAATCAATAGTTGGTTTAACAACTTTAGGTTTACTTAAACATACACAAAGCAAGTGAGAAGGAAAAGATTTAGTTTACCAATTTTAAGATGTGTAACCACATGTTGATCTGATAGGATAGCTATGCAATTTCCTTGCATCCAAAGGTGACAAAATGATAGTGTTTTAAGGATTTTTTATAGTCACAATCAAACCCATGTGATTTTATGAAGAGAATATTGTAAGGTGGTATAATGATCAAAAGGTTCAAGAAAAACAACTCTCTAAAAGAAAAGGTGAGAACATTAAAGATGTTATCCATAAGAATAAGAGACATTGTGACCATTGATGAAGTGGCGTGTGATGTTTTTCTTGTGCAATAAGTGAATTCTAGGATTCTGTACTTAAAACGAAAGATATGCAATCTAAATATGAGGAAGAAATAATATCACTCTATCAGGCCAAACATTCCTTATGAGTGCATAGACAAAAAAATGTGGATAGTGATAACCAGCCATAAGAAATTATTGTCCAAGACTGGAGTAAATGATTTTTTTTGTGGGGAAGAAATCAACCTGGTGTGGGACCAAAAGCTTCCCAAAATAAGGAGGTGTAATTCAAACTACATTGGAGTTGTAGTTTCTCTAGCACTAGGTCCCCATAGTGCTAGAACAAATCTACACACAGTTCAATTATTTGATGACCTAAAACGTAGAAAACCAATAGATTGGATTTTGGTTGTAATTTAGCCAAATGATATTGGTATAAGTTTAAATTTCATATTTATCTGTTGGATAACCTTACACACTTTCAAACCAAGTTTTATGTCAAAAACAATTTGTTTCATTCCCCAAGTCTGTTAAAATTTGTCAACTATTTTTTTACTTTAAATTGATCATATGATGCCATAAAGAGATAAATTTGAACTTGAGAAAACTAAGTACCTTGAAAAGAAAGCAAATAAAGCACAAATTTAGTATGTTTGGCCCTACAAAACAACCAAAAATAGCCATAGGCCTGGAGATGTTTTTTTGGGTGGCATATTGAGGTTTCAAAATGGGATTAGAAGAGTCCAAATTTCCTTTCACGTGAAGGTGAAGCTTTGTAACACTAAAAAATCATTAAAAAAACTTATTAAATACACTCTCCTTAGAGTGGAATGGATTTGAGATGAAAGGAAATCTAGGAAACCTTGAAATTAAAGGTTGGATTTCACTGAACAACATTAAAAAAACTTATTAAGTACTCTCTCCTTAGATTGGAAGGAAGTTCATTCATAGGAGTTGATACAAAGGACAATATGGAGGACATAATGTTCAATAAATTGATGCGGGAGCATAACTTGCAGAGGCCATAACTTTTGATCCGACCGTTGGATCGTCCTGAAATTTTACAGGGTGGTAGATATACATTAGTACTACGCTGGGGACAACATTGCTTGCAAGGTTGTGCTCATTTTGGCACATTTTCGGGCTCGGATTCCGTCATCTAGTGGTCTAAAATTGGCTCCGAATGTTTTTTCTGCTTTTCTCTAGGTCTTAGAACTTTAATAACTTTTGTTGTGCTTTTCAGAATAAGTCCAAATTTCGCGTGAGCCCTAATTTATGAATGCATATTTGGCACGCAAATTTTGGGGTCAATCCGAGTTGTTTTGCATTTTAGGGTTTTTTGGCATTTTAGGGTTTTAGAGTAGTCTTGAAATAAAAGGAGAATGGGAATGATGTAATAGATCAGTGTGAATTCCAGAATGAGAAGTAAGCTATTGTGAAACTCCTGGTTTTATTTGCAAAGGTGTTTATGTGTGTGTTTGGAGGTATTTCAACCTCTTGCAGCTGGATTCACATCAATTGGTATCAGAGCTGGATTTTGATCTTGCGGAAATAATTAAGGTAACATATTACATTTTTATGTGTAGTTTTTACCTCTGTTTTATATAACCATGGCTAGACACGGGAGGGGAGGTTATGCCCAGATGAATAGGCATATGCAAGAGCTACAGAGATAAATTACTGAGCTCACGGGGGAAGTTACCCGCCTTAGAAGGAGACATGCAAATGGGGATGCAAACCCAGATAGTGATATTGAAGAAGAGACTCCATTAATGAATGAAGGAGGAGATGAAGAAGAAAATGAGAGAGACGAAGAAACCTTGAATGAGAGACCATTTGAGGAGAGATTGATCAAGGCTTTAGAGGGAAAGAATGACGACATCAAGATTAATGTTCCTGATTATGGTGGAGGGTTACGACCAGAGGAGTTGATTGACTGGTTAAATCGCATGGAAAAATTCTTTGAGTGGAAAACCCTTTCAGAGGGAGAAGAAGGTTAAGTTTGCATGCACTAAGTTAGCTGGACATGCATTGATCTGGTGGGATCACCTACAAAATGAAAGACAAAGGAATGGAAAGGGCAAGATCCGAAACTGGAATAAAATGGTAAAGAAGCTGAAAGAAAAGTTTCTTCCTGTAGATTATGCTCAGACACTCTTTCGAAGGTTCCAAAACCTAAGGCAGAAGGATCTCAGCATTGAGGAGTATACTAATGAATTTTACAAGTTATCAATCAGGGTGGAACAGGGAGAGTCTGAAGAACAAAAGGCTACACGGTACATAAATGGGTTGAGTTACACCATACAAGATGAGCTGAGTATGCTCCGGATCCATAGCCTAGATGATGCTTATCAACTTGCATTAAAAGCAGAGGAAAAGAACAAGAGGAGTAATTTTAGAAGAGGTGTGAAGAGAGGTCCATCATCATCTCCAATGAGGGGTAGGGGTAGATTTGAATCTACAAAAGGTGAATCCTCTAATACAGAAGGGCATGAAGATTCTGGTCAAAGCCATGGTAACTACCAAAGAGGTAGGGGATTTCAGAGGGGAAGAGGTTATAATGGAGGACGGGGCTGGAATAGCCCCCAAAGGCAATATATATGTTACAGATGTGGTGAAGAGGGGCACAGAGCTTTTGAGTGTCCGCACTATCCTACACAAGATAGATGGCAAGGAGAAAAACCACGAGTAAATCTGGTTGAGGCTGAAGAGGAAGAAGAAATGGAGGTTGCTGCAGACTTGGGTGAAACCCTCATGATAAGGAGGACGATGATTGTCCCAAGGAAGGAGAAAGAACGTGATGTTGCTGGAGCTGATTCATGGCTTCGAACAAATATATTTCGAACAAGATGCACCTCTGGAGGAAAGGTATGTAAAATTATTATTGATGGTGGTAGTTGTGAAAATATGGTTTCAACTGTAATGGTTGATAAACTGAATCTGAGCTGTGATAAGCACCCATATCCCTATCGTATATCATGGTTCAAGAAAGGAAATGAAGTAACCATAGATAAAAGATGCCTTATAAAGTTTTCAATTGGGAATACCTACAGGGATGAGGTGTGGTGTGATGTTATCCCAATGGATGCATGCCATATATTACTAGGTAGGCCTTGGCAATATGATAGAAAGGTTACACATGATGGAGGGAAAAATACATATACCTTTTGGAAGGGTGCTGTAAATTTGGTCTTGTTACCCTTCAAGGAAGAAGAGAAGAGTGAGGGATTATTGGCTACAAAAGAGTTTGTTACAAAATGGAAGAAGCTAGATGGTGTTGTGCACTAATGTCAAAGAACGTAGAGATAGAAGATTTTAATATACATGTTGTTGCAAAAAAGTTACTAAAAGAATACAAATATTTCATATCGGATGACCTACTGGATGGGTTACCTCCAAAGTGAGATATTCAACACCATATTGATTTGATCCCAGGATTAGCCCTTCCAAACCAGGCAGCCTATCGGATGAGTCTAGCACAGAGTGAAGAGTTGAATAGACAAGTGACAGATTTAATATAGAAAGGGTTAGTAAGAGAAAGCATGAGTCCCTGTGAAACTCCAGTGCTATTGACTCCCAAGAAATATGGAGACTGGAGAATGTGTGTAGACAACAGAGCCATAAAGAAGATCACAATCAAGTATCAGTTCCCAATTCTGTGATTAGATGATATGATGGATGTGCTAGCGGGAGCCCGATATTTTAATAAGATTGACCTACGAAGTGGGTACTATAGATCCGAATCCATGAAGGGGATGAATGGAAAATTGATTTAAAAAAAAAATGGATTATACAAGTGGATGGTGATGCCATTTCGGTTATCTAATGCACCCAGTACATTCATGAGGTTGATGAACAGAGTACTCTGAGAATATAATGGTAAGTTTGTTGTTGTCTATTTTGATGATATTCAAATATTCAGTAAGACATTGGAAGAACACTTATTGCATATGAAATTGGTGTTAGACTTATTACGTAAAGAGAGTCTATATGCAAACTTAAAGAAGTGTAGATTTATTCAGAAGAGTCTTGTTTTTTGGGGATTTGTCATATTAGAGGATGGAGTAAGGATGAATGAGGAAAAAGTAAAGGAAATTTTGGAATGGCCTATTCCAAGGAATGTGACAGAGGTTTGTAGTTTTCATGGATTGAAATTTTTTTATAGGAAGTTCAACAGGAATTTAAGTAGCATTTCTAGACCCATAACAAAGTGTACAAAAGGGAGCGTGTTTGTATGGACCAAGGCAGCAATAGATAGTTTTGAATTGTTGAAGAAGAAAGTGTTAGAAGCACCTATTTTGGTATTGCTAGATTTTAGCAAGGTCTTTGAGGTTGACTATGATGCCTCACATGTCGGGATTAGGGCTATGCTGAGTTAAGAAGGATGACCTGTGGCATTCTTCAGTGAAAAGATAAATGAAGTAAGGAGGAAATATTCTACTTATGATGTGGAATTTTATGTTATTGTTCAGGCATTAAGGAACTGGAGACATTACTTGGTAGCAAAGGAATTTGCACTCTTCATTGACCATGAATCCTTGAGGTACGTAAACACACAGAAGAAACTAAATAGTAGGCATGCCAAATGGGTTTCATTTTTGCAAGAATATACTTTTGTTATAAATCATAAGTCTAGGTAAGTAGAATCAAGTTGTTGATGCCTTGAGTAGGCATGTATCCCTTTTGACAACAATGGAAAATAAAGTACTAGGCTTTGAGGCAGTTAAGGAATTATATGAAGGTGATCCAGATTTTGGTGATGTTGTGAGACAACTTAAGGATCCTATAATAGGTAGTGATTCTTTTTATTATTTGATGCAAGATGGTTATTTGTTTAGGGGGAAACAATTGTACATCCCTATTGGTTCAATGAGATAAAATATTATAAGAGAATTGCATAGTGGGGGGTTGGCTGGAAACTTTGGTATTAGTAAGACAATTTCTCTTGTTATAGAAAAGTATTATTGGCCAAAGGTAAAGAGGGACATAAGTAGGATTTTAGCAAGACGTAGATTGTGTCAAATGGCTAAGGGCCATGCACATAATACTGGGTTATATATGCCATTACCTATACCTATAGGGCCATGGGTTGATCTAAGTATGGATTTCATGTTAGGGCTTCCTAACAAACATCGAGGGAATGATTCTATATTTTTTGTAGTTGATGGATTCTCTAAAATGGCACATTTCATTTCTTGTAAAAAACTAATGATGCTTCCATAATTGCAGATTTGTTTTTTTTCAGAAGTGGTTAGATTGCATGGAATTCCAAGAATGATCACTTCAGATCAGGACACAAAGTTTTTGAGTCACTTTTGGATGACTCTGTGGAAGAAAATGGGGACACAACTACAGTTCAGTATTGTATATCACCCCCATATTGATGGGTAGAAAGAAGTAGTTAATAGAAGCTTGGGAAATCTCCTACATTGTATAGTTGGAGAAAAGCCAAAAAAATGGGACTTAGCTTTACCTCAAGCTGAGTTTTCCTATAATAGCTCAGTAAAAAGGTCAATAGGGAGGTCTCCTTTCAAGATCGGATATCGTAGGAATCCCAAGGGGGTCCTAGACCTAATTTTTCTACCTGGTGAAGATGAAACTAGTGATGATGCAGAAGCATTCGCAGAACACATTCTACAGTTGCAAGATGAAGTGAGGGAAAAGATGAAAGTGAGCAATGCACAATATAAAATAGCTGCAGATGTCAGTAGGAGAGTAAGTTTATTTGAAGAAGGATATATGGTAATGGTTCATCTTAGAAAAGAGAGGTTTCCAAAGGGGACATATAATAAACTCAAGTATAAGAAGATTGGGCCATGTAGGATTCTGAAGAAAATGAGTGATAATGCCTACAAGGTAGAGCTACTTGAAAACTGTTCTATCTCACCATTTTTTAATGTTTTTGACCTATATAAGTTCCCAGGTCATGATGAACATGTTGCAGAGGAGAAATAAATAAACTGGAAGCAACAGATGCCAAAGAAGAAAAAGGAGAGGGTAATGCGTGTCTTGGACCAAAAGACAGTCACTACTAGACATGGGAGCTACAACAGATATTTGGTACAGGGGGAAGGTTCGTAGAAAGAAGAAAATACTTGGATTCCTGAGTGGGAGTTGAATAAAATTGACAATGAAAAATTAGATGAGTTCCATCAATAGAATTCACAAGCGCTGAATTCTTTTCAACCAGGGGAGAATGATGCGGGAGCATAACTTACAGAGACCATAACTTTTGATCTGACCGTTGGATCATCCTGAAATTTTACAGGGTGGTAAATGTACATTAGTACTATGCTAGGGTCAACTTTAAGTGCAAGGTTGTGCCCATTTTGGCACGTTTTCAGGCTTGGTATTCCTTCATCTAGTGGCCTAAAATTGGCTTGTAATGTTTTTTTCACTTTTGTCTAGGTCTTAGAACTTTAATAACTTTTGTTGTGCTTGTTATAATAAGTCCAAATTTCACGTGAGCCCTAATTTATGAAGGTATATTACGCATGTAAAATTTGGGGTCCATTTGATTTATTTTTCTAGTAGGTAATTTTTGGCATTTTAGGGTTTCTTGGCATTTTAGGGTTTTTCAAGTAGACATGAAATAAAAGGAAGATGCTAATGATGTAATAGATCAGTGTGGATTCAAGAATGAGAAGTAAGCTATTTTGAAACTCATGGGTTTTATTTACAAATCCATTTATGTGTGTTTTTGGAGGTATTTCAACCTCTTGCAGCTGGATTCACATCAGTTTAGGACTCACAGTCCATGGTGTGATATGAAGAGCTAGAATAAGCATGAAAATGTCAAAAATAGGCCTAGAAAAGGTGGACATTGATCAAGAATGAAAATATGATGCTTGGTCATGATGATTTATGACATTTTTTGCATGTTAAGGATCAGTCACGGGTTTGCTACAAAGTTATATGAAGGCCAAAATAGGGGTAAAGGTTAAAAGTTGCTTGTTTGCATGCCTAGGAGGTGGTTTTATGAGGTATTAGCACATTGTAAGGTGATATATGGTTTCTTTAATACTTTACTGATAGTTTTCAGATGCTGAAGTAATTATTCCAGGGGAGCATATTACTTACATGCTAGATATAAGGCCAAGAATCATATTTTGAGAAAAAATAAAGAGATGGGGCCACTTTGAGACCTTTGGTTGATGTTTATAACCAAAGAGTGATTGTATGAAGTTGAGGTCAGTGAAGAATGTGAGCTACAGGTATTTATTTTTCGTTAATGTAAAAAGGGGGGATAAGTTTAGGATGTTTTCCATCAATAAAAAATGGGGGATTATTAGCATGATGTCGTAATAAGTGTTTTCATTGATGCAAAACCAGATTAATGACAAACTAAATGTTTTATGATGCTCTTATGATGTTGTAATTGATGTTAACATACTATTTCAAATCTATACCAGCTCGTATAGTGAGATTTAGTGAGGTTGCTTGCTCTAACAAGACTATACATGTGCCTAAGAGATATAACTTTCCAATATGAGTATCTTGGATGATTTGAAAGCATGTGGAAATTATTTCTATGATTTCTTAAGGATTATTGATCACTCACAATAGTGGCACAGTACAGGTACAAGTGGTTCAATTGGTTACTATTATCCAAAATGAGCCCCTGCTTATTTTGGCTAATTTACCTTCATTCTTTCCTTCCTTGTGATTAAAATTCAATTTTCACACATTGTAAGCAGTCAAAATATTCTTGAAATGGCTTCATCAGATAGGATTTTTCTTCCCCTTTCCAAAAAGGTAAGGAATTCCTCCTAACTCCTTGTATTTTGCAAGTTATGGCTCAACGAAGTTTGGAGGGGAAATTTTCCCTAGGCAAGCCTGTAGCCAATTAGAAAGTGCCACATGTCAAGGTAGAGCAGAGGTGTGGAGATAAATTTTGCACTTATCCCTTTTGGTTAAAAGGCACAAAGTCACAAACCAGCCCACGGGCCCACGGAGGAGAATGGAGAAAATTGGTTTATGCCCCCACATCGAATCAGGATGCGCCACGTGTCCACATCAGCAGTGGGAGGCGGGGGTTCCACATCAGCAGTAGGAGGCGGGGGTTGGAGGAAAGTTGAGAATTTTAACTTCTTGGTGTAAAAGTGTAAAGGAAAAAATTGAACCCGTGGTCCCATCAAACAATAAGATGGTGCCATGTGTCCATGTCAGTAGCAGGAGTTGGGGCAATGGAAAATTTTGGGGGAAATTTTCCAATTTTGCAAAAGGGGTGAAATGTTATTTTGCACCCGTAGATCAACCAGAGGGAGTCACTTGTCACCAGAGAAGTGGGGCGTCGATATTTTTTGGAAAATTTTCCCAATTTGAAAAAAGAAGAAAAAATTCAAATTTCGGCCCGTGAACTTGAATTTTTCCCTAAATCTTCAGAGGGTCATATCTTTCGACCCACAAATCAGATTTTTGTGATCTTTATATCAATGGAAATTTGTTTAAATCCTCTACATGATGGAGCCCTGAATTTTGAATTTTTACAGAGTCTAATGGGAAAAAATGAAGAAATGTGTCTGGCACAGGAAAAACATAGAAATGACATCCAACTACCAGATTTTAATGTGGTAACTACCAGATTTTAATGTGGTATGGTACCCATTCTTCTCCAGCATGGTCGAAAACATTGGGAAATGAAATTATAGAGGAGCCCATCACTTTACATACCGATTTGATGGATTTGATTGGTGGTTGAGCTCTCAAATCAACCTGTCACATGTTTTCTCTTCCCTTGCCTTCTGTTTCATCGTTAAAAGCCAGTTTTGGTTCTTTTTGTAAGGGTTGGATGTTCTTAGCTTCTGCAAGCTCTTATTTTATCCTTAGCAGATGGATTTGAAGGAGTTTCAGACCTCCCATAGAGATTGTAGATCATTTTTTCCTTCTATACTATTGCAACGTATTGTATTAATTCTGGAATTGATAATACATGCTCTGTTCTCTGATTTTCCAATCCTCTCTTAGCATGTAGGCTCTATGTTTCCTTCTGATCTTTCATCTCCCTATCTCCTTGGAAAATTTGATGCAAGCTTTGATGCTAGCATCCTCATGTATCTAGTCTAGCTTATGGTCAAAACAAGAAGTGTCAGGACACTCCTTTGAGTGTATCACCATTCTATTTTTTCTGGAGTTGTGTTTCCCCATTTCCAAAGTTTCCTCTCAACTTTGTCTCCTTGGTAAGTTTTATGTTGTAGGAATTTGTACATCAGATGACCTTTCCTTAAAAAATTAGATGCATACACCTAATTTTGAGGGTGTAGAACCATCTTGCAATCTGGAGATTTTTGGCTAATTTTCAAGGTCCCACACTTAGGGAAAACTCTATGATGTGCATTCACACCGAATTGACTCATTAGTGTCTACATGTAGATCTAGAGGGTCGATTTGGGGGTGCCGTGAATTTGCACTAAAATTTTTGGCACACCCAGTGGGAGCTTAGAGGTCTTTCACTTCATTTTTTGCAAGTTGATGTGTTCCTATGTTTAAAATTTTAGCCTTTGGAGGCACTTAGCAAACACATCTGGTGACTCTATCTGATCATCAACCCATCTCTGAAGTTGCAGACCTTCTTTCCATTCATTTTCATCCATTTTTCATCCATTTCATTCCTTCCATCTCTTCCATCTTCTTTCATTCCTATGAAGTTGTGCAATCATGACTATCATTTCCCTCATGGAATTTGCATTTACAATAGCAGTAATGTATATCCCACCTCCAACATGTTTTTCAAATCCCCCAGATCAGCATTTTGATCAAATTCAAAACTAGTATGCATAACCATCTGAGCAATGCCAAAGTTAGTTTGGTTATGAAATATATCAAGAGCAAGGGTATGCATGCAATGAGGGAATTTAAGAAGAAAATGCAAATTTCTTAGAGAAGATCCAAAATATGGAGATTGGCATGGTGCATTCAAGGGCAACAGCTCAAATGGAGGCTTTCAAAATTGGTTTCAGAGAACCCTGTCCATGGGGAGGCCCTTTTCCAAGAAACTTCAGCCCTCAGGAGAAGCTGGACTTCATGATTGAGATGTTGCCCCAACTTGCACAATGGATAGTAGAGATAGAGGCCTATAAACTTAGTGTCAGGAAGCCTTGTCAATGGGTAGATCCTACACCATCATCTGGTAATTTTCTCTCCACTCCTCAAGCAGCACCATCTCAATTTGGGCTTCCCATTGAATGTTTCCCTAAGTGTTGATTTCATTTCTCCACTCCCTATTCTTCCACCTGATCTCAATTCTTCTGTCCTTTTCCCTTCCAAACATCCATTCCCTCCAAAGAAATAAGAAGTTCTACCCCCTCCACCACAAATAATTGCAAAACCAGCTGATTTATAGCCCATCCCTCCTCTTGCATTCCCAAATCCATGTTGGGAAGATGAAAATCAGAATTCCAGTCAAGGACATCAAGAAGTGGAGCCCAAAAAAAAAGAAATGATAGACAATCTGAAGATTTGGGTTGCTAAATTTGGGATTACAAAGATCCCCTTGCTGGTTAAGCCTACAAAGTAGGCCAAAGATGAAGAGTCAATGGTGGTTAGGACTGATTTTGTTGTAGTAGAAGAAGACAAAAAAGAAGAAGCAAATCAGAAATCATTTTTCTCAGAATGTAGTGTCCATGTTGGCACTCTACTTGAAGGAAATTCTGATCCAATTCAATTTTCGCAATTAGTCATGGAAGAGGAAAGCTCTAAAAGAGATCTTGCAGCCCCAAGTTGTCCTCTAGAGCAGCAGCTTGAAGAGTTTGATTTGACAAACTTCATGTTAGAGGAAGAGGTCATTCAAGAGAAAGATTGTCTTCAAGTAGCAAAGGAAGGAGAAGCTGCTCCAAATCCAAAAGAAGAGGAGCACATTCTAGCTGGGGAGGAGAAAAGTGCAGATCCAAAAGCTTTAAACACCAAAAAACGATATAGAAGAACCTTCAATTCTTCCTTCTACTTTATTTTCTTCAAGCTCCAATGTTGAAGAATAGTTTGATCTTTCAAAATTCATCTTTGAGAATTGAGATAACCATGATAATCAAGTTGCAATTCAAAAGAACACCATGGAGGAGGTTGAGCATTTGTAGCAGGACAACAATGAGGCAGTTTATCTGTCAGATTTGGAGGACTTTTTTGATGGAGAAGAACCGGTTGAGTTTATATTGTTTTCTCCTTCATCATCCACCTTCCAAGCACATGAGCCTTCTATCATGGAGGAGAACTTTCAATTGTAGCAGCTTGCATCTTATAGCAGCTCTTTGGAATCAATTTTGGGAGATTTAAATCTTCCATGTTCTTCATTGGAGGAAGAAGAGAAAGAGCAGGAGAACATCATCATTTCTTCCACACCATCCACCCAAGAAGGTCCACAAGAAGAATCCATTTTTGGAGTTGAATTTCAGAGGTATGGGCATATCAAATGGATCAGACCTTTCCGAATAAGGTATTTAGCTTCATTGGAGCTAAAGGAGAAGTCACAACCAGCCATGCTTGCTTCTAAGCATGGGGATGAGCTACAAAGTACTAAGGATCAGCTACAATGCCTCTTCAATCCAAATGTAGAGCAACTAAAAGAGGTATTGGATTTGTTTTTAGTTGATACCTTGCTAATTTGGGTGGAAGACCAGCTTCTTATTGATTTTCCACTCATCCAACTAGCCATGGTCAGATCCAAATCATATGCATGGATGCCAATTTTGAGGAAAGGAAGCTATTTTGCACAACCTGTTGTAGGGTTTATTTATCTTACCTTTGCTCTTGGTTAGAGTAGAGTAGGTATGTTTGCTTTCAGTGGAAGAAGTGCTTTTGCACACTCTACATGTTCGATTTGGAGCATGTATGATTTTATGTTTGTACATATTTTTTGGTGTTGTTGTTTTACTCTTGCATAGTTCATTTCAGTGGCATTTTGGTGATGATCAATTTTAAGTTTCAATGGGTTTCCAAGTGACTCAAAGGTCAAAATTTCAAGTTTCATATCAGAATCAATTTATCAGGCTTGACTCCATGCCCAATGGATGAAATAAAATGCCACTGATCATTCATCCAGCAGGCAAATGACCCCTCTAAGTTGCCAAATTTGTTATCCAAAATGAGCCCCTACTTATTTTGGCTAACTTGCCTTCATTCTTTCATTCCTTGTAATCCAACTTCAATTTACACACATTGCAAGCACTCAAAATATTCTAGAAATGGCTTCATCAGATAGAGAATTTCTTCCCCTTTCTAGAAAGGTAAATAATTCTACGTAACTTCTTGTACTTTTTGAGTTATGGCTCGATGAATTTTGGAGGGGAAATTTTCCCTGGGTGGGCCCACGAGGCTAAGTTGGAAAATTTTCCAAGGAAATTGGTGGTCAGTGGAGCCACAAAGAGAAATTTGGCACTTAGCCTTTTGGATAAAAAACTCAATGGAAAATTTCAGCCCACAAGACCACAAAGGATAAAGGAAAAGAAATTGATTAAGGCCCGCAGCTCGTGAAATGATGTCACGTGTTAAGGCGGAGCAGCGGGGGTGGAAGGACTTCAAGTTTTTTGGCATTTGGTCAAAATGTTTCAAAGGAAAAAATAGGAGCGTATCCCTGCTGAGCTAAGCAAATGATGCAACATGTCCAGTTAGTAGTAGGAGTTGGGGCATCAGGAGGATTTTGAATTTTTTTCCAAAGTGGTGAAAAGCGTAAAAGTGAAAAAATGGAACCACATCCTGCGACTAACCAAAAAGTGCCACGTGTCTTGGAACAGCAGGGCCGCAGAGGATGTTTGGAATATTTTCCAATTTTGTAAAAGGGGAGAATGTTGTTTCAAAGTTATGGATCAACCAGAGGGTGCCACGTGTCATTAGAGGAGTAGGGAGTGGAGATTTTTTGGGAAATTTTCCCAATTTGGAAAAAGAGGGAAAAAGTTCAAATTTTAGCCCACGAACCCAATTTTTGCCCTAATTTTTCCATTTTTTCCCTAAATCTTCAGAGGGGCATATATTTCGCACCAAGAGTTAGATTTTCATGATTTTGGTATCATTGGAAAGCTGGTGAAATTCTCCACATGATGGACACTTTAATTTCAAATTTTTATGGAGATTTGTGGGAGAAAAATGGAAAAACGTCCCTGGCATGGAAAAGTTACAGAAAACAACCCCAACAACCAAAATTAATGAAGTATGGGCCTCTTTCTTGCTCTACAAAGCAACACACTTGGAAGTACGGGATTTTTTATGGAAACCCATCATTTTATAGGCCAATTAAATGGATCTTGTTGGTGGTTGAAGTTTCAAATCAAATTTTCCCACATTTTCTCATTTCTTTCATTTTGTTCGAGTGATAAAAGCCAGTTTTGGCTCATTTTGTAAAATTTATTCATCATTCTTCTCTGCCTCTCTCTTCTTTTCTTCCCCCAGGTCAAAAATGGAGTTTGAACCTCCTCCTCTACTCTGTAATGGAATTTTTACCTCTTACCTGTGAAATGATGATTCTGTGCAAACTTCTGGAGCAATAAAAAACATGTTTTGTGATGCATTTGTCCATCCTTGCTCATTTTTTGGTTGTTTTCTTCTTGCCTCTCTTCATTGCAGGTATTTGTGCATGTTTGGATGTTCATTATAGGTTTTGGAGCTTGTGTTCATGGATTTTTGGAACATTTTTTTGTGTGAAATCCATCCTTAATTTTGTGATGCACCTGTCCATCCTTTCCATTGCTCACATCTCTTTGTTTCCATGGCATTTTTGATAGATGATCAACATTTTCCTTCTCTGGTGTATCATTTTTTTAGTGTAGGCTCTATTTTTCCTTTTTTTCTTTCTCTTCTTATCTCCTTGGAAGTTATATTTAGATTAGATTAGCTTCCTTACACTGGAATAGTTTGTGGCAGGTAGTTTAGGAAGAGGAACTAGCCTTCTCTAGAGAGCTTTCCCCATTTGCAAAGGTCCCACACTTTGGGAAAGCTCAATGTTGTGCAATCACACCAAATGACATTGCCTTAGAAAAGTAGATCTGAAGGTCATTTTGGGGGTGTTGTAGATTTGCACTAACAGAATCCCGTGGCACGTGCGATGCGCATGGATAGAACCAAGGGTTTGGGACTTAATTAAATTTGGCATTTGGGGAAGAATGCGTGAAAAGCATGACTTGACTGCGCATGGATAAGGTTTCATCCTAGTGATAGGTTGGTCCAAGAAGGAGCATGCCTGTGGTAGAAGCTTCTAGAAGAACAACATGGTATAAGGTGGAAAGCTCAGGCCTGGAGGAGCATGCTCACATGGAGTACCACATTCAAACACTTGGCATCAGATCTGAGGGTGCTAGAGGATGAGTTGATAGCCTAGAAAAGCTATAAATATGAGCACCTGTACAGTAAACAAAAGAAAACAAGAGAGTAGGTGGAGCTCTGCACAAATAATACAAGAACTCTATTAGTGGGTAATTGCACTTGGGAAAGGATGTATTGGGTATGGGGATTGTAATTTTTATTTTTTTTAGCTTAGCTACAATAGTCCAGTTGTAATGCATGACCATGGTCTCCTTCTCTGTGACATTCTATAATGGCTCCATGGATGTAATGAGGTTACTAGTTTATATATATGAATATCAATGGTTCTAATATATACGTCTTTTTCATCGGTTCTCTTTCATTTATGTTTATGCTAGGTATGGATGTTTGTATACTTCTTTGTGTTATGATATAAGTCATATAGTCTATTAACTACTATCTGTCTGGAATGGCTGTAAGGATCTAGAGGCCATTCTGAGCTCTAGGTTCTTGTATGTCATATATCCTCTTTAAATCTATTAGAAACAAATCATAAATGATTTTTCCATCTTAACTCACATAAAAGAGAGACTCGGAACCCACACGTGCCTCGAGTGAGTGCCCAGTATCCACTGGGTGATAGGTTAGCGCATATCGAGTTCCTTTCTTTTGTGATAACGGTAAAAATGACTATAGATCTCATGGGTAATAGGGTTCAACAATTGATATCCCTTTATGCCATCAGGATACCTGGTAAAGATACAAGGTTTGGATTGTGGATCCAATGCCTTGCGTTTCTTCTTGGGAATCCGAGCCATAGCCTTGGATCTGAAGACTCGAAAGTGATCAACATCATGCTTGTGTCCCAACTAGGATTTAAAGGGTGTCATCCCTCTTACTACCTTGTGTGGAACATGATTTTGAATGTAACAAGCACAATTCACTGCTTCAACCCAATACTACGGAGGAAAGGAATTCGAGTGAACCATACAAGTGGTCATCTCCTTTAAAGTTTGGTTCCTTCTTTCTACAACTCTATTATGGGAAGGGTTGTAAGTAACTGTAGATTGCAAAGAAATCCCCTCAGAAGTGTAGAAATTTTCAAACCTATTGCTCACATACTTACCTCCATTGTCAGTTTGAAGAAGCTTGATAGACCATTCCGTTTGTTTCTCAGCAAGAGCTTTAAAGTTTTGAAAATGCTGAAAGGCCTCAGACTTAAGCTTAAGAAAATATACCCAAGTATAATGTGAAAAGTCATCAATGAAGGTTAGTATATATAGAGCTCTAGTAAAATAAGGAGATGGAAAGGGGCCAGAAACATCACTATGAATAAGATCTAAGGGATGAGTAGCTCTCCAGGATTTTCCCTTATCAAAGCTTTTTTTAGGGTGCTTTCTGAGGGTGTAACCCTCACAAACACCTTTAGAAAACTTAACTCGAGGTAGCCTATTGACCATTTCGTTATGGGTCAATTATTTAAGGTAACGATAATTTAGATGCCCAAAACACTCATGCCATAGCTTGCTAACCTCATTTGCATGAGTGAACAAGGCATTGGGCATCAAATCAGAAGAGAAGAGGGAAAAGGTATACAACCATGAATGGTGATCTGCCTTTCCCTCAGCCACAATGTAGTCAGAGCTAAGCTCATGAATTATTACCGAGTTAGGACCAAATTCCACTCGCATTCCTTCACCAAGGTGGGTGATTTGTTAAATCGATAGGTAGAGATATTGGGAACACTCAACACTTGGTTAAATGTTCCACCTTCTATCTCTATCGATCTACTACAGAAAACCGACACATGAGTATTATCACCCAATGTGATTTGGGACATTCCACATAGTTCAATGCTAGAGAATTCAACCTCTAATGAATCTATGTGGTGCGAGGCACCGAAATCAATAATCCAAGTTGATGATGGAGTTGATCTAGCTACAAAGGCCATACCTTTCTTCTTTTCATTTTTAGACTCCTTTGCTTTAGAAGACTCGCCCTTCTAAGTATTTTGTTTAATGGATTTAGAAACACTTATTTTATTTTTCTCAAGAAAATGAGTTAAGTGATCAATTTGTTTCCGAAAACAATGATGCTCATCATGGCCAGATTTCTTATAATAGGAGCATTTAAAATTTTCCTTCTTCACTTTAGGCTCAAAAGTCGAAGTGTTAGTGTTGGGCTTAGCTTGGGGTTGGTTGGTCTTAGTTTCTTTCTTAGGTTGGTCCTTAGTTTCTTTCTTCTTTCCATTTTTCTTGCCCTTATTTACCACAAAGGCATGTGACTTGTATTTTAGAGTCCCCATTTGAATGAGTTTGTCTTGTTCTCAAATGAGTTGGGATGAAAAAAATATCAAAGGAAGGCATATTCCAAGTACTACCCAAGGCAGCTTTCATGGCATGGAAAGTTAAAACAAAGATAGAGTATTCAAGACCTAATTTAGAAAGAATCGACAAGATCAATTGAGAGTCTTTCTTTTCCACTTTACATTCCTTTAGAAGCAATCTAGTGTGGAAAAACTTTGAGAAGAAGGCCTGCAGGTTTTCAAATTCACTAGGATTTAACCCTAGTAGTTCATTCTCCAACTCATGTTCTCCCATGTCATCTTCCTTCCCAAACATATCGTTAAGCGTTTTCCATGCTTTATCAGGTGTAGAGGAAGTCTCGATGTGGAAGAGCAAGTCGGGAGAGATGGACATACAGAGAAGACCTAAGGCTTCATCACAATAGTTGAACTACTTAGATTTTTCAGGTTCATCATTAGGTTTGGTCTCTAACCCCATGGTGACATGGTATAACCCTTTACTTTGCAAAACCAATATAATTTTAGATTTCCATTCAAAGAAGTTACAAGGTGTGAACACTGATAATTTAGAGATATCCATAAGGATGCAGAAGGAAGAAGAGAGAAAAGAAACAACCACCCCAAAACAATATCACACCCCCCTGAGGTTAGCACTTTATAGTTCAATGCATTGATTACAATCAAATGCAACTGTGTGCCAAGAACCAGTCTGTCAGTCACCTTAAAATTAGTGTAATAATGCACAATAGTGGAGACAACAATCAAGGTTTGTTGGGCACAGCAGATTGACATCACAAGAAAGCACAAGAATGAGAGAAAACAGGAAGGGGAAGAGAGGGATTTGTGAGAAACAGTGTCTCACATCACACGAAAGAATCCCTTTGTCGTAATACTATGGCGGACGCACTCACAAGTCCACAAGCAATAAAAGGGATAGAACAAAGCTCAAGATGAGCTGAATTAAGCAATACAAAGACACCCACTAGAATGTAGCACTTTATAAAATAGTTCATTTATAAAAATAATAATCCCATTGACTAGAGTGTGAAAAAACATACAACTTTGACTAAAGAAGTGCTCAAAACCAAGCAACGAATCAAAAGTTATAGCAAAAAATAATTCCCGTAACTAATGGAAAAATGCTAAAAAGCCTGAAAATGGATTAAAAAAGGGCCCTAAACACATACAAAGGGTGTCGTATGTATGCTCATTGGAAAAGACATCAAATTTTATATAGGGTTTATTTTAGTTGCGAGGGGGGATTAGCCTCTTATCAACCCCAGACCTCACCCTCTGTCTTCAACACTCAAAGGAAGGATATTAAAACAAGAAAAGAGATATCTACAATGAATTACAATGCCAATTGAATGTTTTACACCTTAAAATATTAAAGGTGAGATTGATTTTACCTTCAAATAATTGATTCTAAGAAGGATAGAGATATGAATGAGCTAGGGTAGAGTTGACCGAGCTGCTTGAATTATATGGTAAACAGCTGTGGATTGTAGTACTCGAGTTAAGTCACGTGGTGGAATGGTATATCCTTATCTAAGCCACATGTTGATTGTAACCACCGTGCATAGAGGTACGAGCATAAATAGAGGTCCTGCAGTGTAACTGACACCAAGTAGAGAAGGAGTAGATTGTGAGCTGAGTGACAAAGATTGAAAGCAAGGTTAACAGCTATGTATAGAACCGTTTCATCATGGGTAGAGATCCCATAAACTTGGGCACAAGGTAAATGGTAGTGGAGACCACCAGATGGGAGTCAACCCAAAAATGTGATTGCAAGCTCACGAGCTCCACAGAAAAAATGAGTTGGATACACAGGTAGATCCCATGTGCTGGCTGAAGGTCAATTTGAGCTAAGGCCACATGGAGTGTAGTTATGTACAGAGCTAAAGACGTCTTTGTAACCACCGAATAGCCACGAGTTCTGAGTCAGGAAGATAATGAACCCACAAGAGACGTGTTTGAGTAAATGTGGTAGGATTATAATGGTTGTTGGGGTCATTGAACAATCAAGCAGTCAGCGAGAATCCGGGGACAACTGGAATGAACCAGCAATAGGAGGGATGCGAGACCAAGAATAGAGCTCAAGAACCAGACCAGGTAGAATCGAAGGTGAATGCACGAGAAAGAAGCCAAGCTAGGGAAGCCAGATATATGGGAGCACGAGAACCAGGAAGAAAATGGAAAAAAATGAGCTGATCACTAGAGATTCATAGTCCAAGCTCAAAAACCATCCACGGGAAAGCTCAATAGCAGGAAATGGCATGGAACCCAATGAACTAGATGATGAGGTAGTGAAACCGAGTCTACTGGCTAGCTAGTTCAGACTGAAAAAATCCCAGTGCAAACTAAGGCACTCCAATGCAGAATCCAAGAGTAAAAAGAGTAGCCAAAAACACATCATAGCCCAATCAGCAAGTGGAAACTAGATCCGATCATAGCGAACAAGCACAAACTAGAAAAATTGGTGTGTAGACCTCAGGGTAGGCAAATAGGATCTGAAGATGTGAGAAAATCCATGACAATAATGAGGCCCAAGTTGGATCTGAAGCTCTAGTGCAAGAGCTAGACATGAACACAGACATGGAATCAACCAATGAAGGAACGAGTAATAGGTGAGTCGAAGACCAAACCTCACACAACTCGCATGGTTAAAGCACACAAAAAACAACCCCAGCTGGAAGTGATGCGAAAGGTGAGTTGAGCCAAAATGGTGTAGTAAAGAGCAGTGTGTGGAAATTGAGTGCACAAAGGTGAGCTAGGGCCGAGCAGGTCTTAAACCAGATTCAAAAATCCCAAAGACACACACACTTTAAACCAACACCAAAACTTCTAATATGAAACCTGAAGCTATAAAACACCTTTAAAATAGCATGCAACCCCCTGAATGTTGAAAACCCATGAACATCAAACACTCCAAGAAGCAACCACAGGTCCATGCCAGACTAAAAATGTGCTCACCATGAAAGAGACAATTCCAAATGAACTTAGCAACAATGATAGATAAAACCAACCAAAAATACCTCAAACTTTCAACTGTTACAACCTCAATATGAGGTGAGAAATACAATTCCAAAATAATAATCAAAAAAACTTGCATGAGGAAATAAGAAGAAACCAGAAGTAATAAACAAGTGGAGAAACAAAGAGTGCATTTTTTACTGAAACAAGCTCTGATACCATGAAAGAGGGATTCGTGAGAACCGAAGTCGAAAACAATGTACCACAATGAAGTTGCACTCTGATGGTAACGTCAAGCTCCACACAATAAGCAAGATTTGAATCAATGAAAAGAAAATGCAAGTAAGAAAACATGTCTGCTCATTCTCATAGATTGAAAAAAGGAAGTACAAATACGGGTATTGTGTAACCCCCATGCCTAAACAAGGAAAGAATATCAATGATGCCACTGATGCATATGATGTGACTAATGCATATGACGCCACTAAAGGAGGATTTACAATTCTAAATAAGGAATGTAAGTCCTATGATGCACTGACGCAAATGACAATGACAAATTCTATGACAGAATCTAACACTTTTCATTTGACTTTCTAAGACCTATGACTCTCGTAAGGTGAGATGACTCACCAGGTGATGTGGATGATGACTAGGCATGTCACACACACCAACACTCACCTCTCCATCAATGCTAACAAAAACCCTTTGTGTCTATGGATGCATCTATAACGAGGCATCCCCATAAAACCCACATCAACTACATGTGCTCAATCCCCATCCAACATATCCTCACTCACCTCCACTAAAATCACTAGAATCCTATCTCTGATAGTTAACTTAGCCTTCACCTACATCCATGAAACACAAAAACAGGGATTATAACATGTCTCCATCAAAATCTTATCAAATTTCTACCAAAAACATCAATCACAACTGATTTAGCCTAAGTTGCTAACAATCCATACAAATCTCCAGCGATCCATAAAAAATTTGGTGATCCCGACAATTTCAAAAACATTCCCTTATATGGACATTAAAGAAAAAAATTTAAAAAAACTGAAAAACACACAAAATGAAAAAACAAGGGTACATACCTCACCTTGAGTGGGCCTCCTCTGTCATCTAAATAGTCCCGTAGCTATCATTGGTCAATTATAACTCTCTAATACTTAATTAATCTCCTTGGATCTCACAAACTCATGAATTGCGAATGAAAATTTTCTTAAGGAAATTGATTATTTATATACGCCACGCAGGAATCACTGACGATTCCTATAATAGTTGATGATTTACCTTAATCATCAGTGATTCTCCTTAATCACTTGTGATTCATAAAAATTGTTAGCGACCCATCATTTTATATCATAAACCATCATTTTTCAATGCCGACAATTATTTTTAACCACATTATTACATCCTTCAACAATGTGCCACATTTTGAGGACCCCAAAACTAGACATCCTTCACAAGAATAATTTTATGACCTTGATGCCGGTAAGCTATACGTTTATAGGATACAAACCCTTTGGTTCCCCATATCACTTGAGTCTATAATATTTTAGTTATCCCTACAAATCAAATTTCTATAGGACATGAACCCTTTGGTTCCCTTATCACTTGATTCTATGGTTGTATCCATCTTGTTTCGATACCTCGTCTTGGGGAAGCTTAAAATGAAACAAACATGTCAAACCCATCCAATCAAATAAATCAAATTGATTATCATTTTACTGTATCACAATAACCCCCAGTTTGAGCGGGGGTCACCCATACAAACACAAAACAAACTTTATCTCACACCATTTTTGTCCAACAATTTGATTGTCATGAACTACTTGACAAAAAGGGGCAAATATAGACACCGGGTTTTCATCAATCTACCTAATTCATCTTAAACAAACATTATTTAATCTAAAACCTATCTAAAATTCATTATCCTAAGTCACCCTTTCCACACCTCTATAAAAACAATTTTACATTCTCATAAATTACCATTTACACATCCTAAACCACCTAACCACTTTAAATTTACCTTAACCATCTTAAAACTACTCAAATATATTTTATTCTCACATCTTAACCTCCACAACTCATCCCTAACCTCCTCAAATCAATTTCCCTCTTCATTTACCCAAAAATCCTATTTGGGAAGTGGTTTCAATCACTTCCTAAACATTTTACCAAAAATCCCATATCACTAGCAATCGTAACCTATCACTAGCGATTATAAATAGGAGTTTTTACTCCTTTCTTAGGGATCTTCATAAACCTTTTACTCATATTTTCTCTTTTTTTTTACTCAATAATGAATCTCATCCATCCTAGAGATCATCAATGACTTGTATCAACTTCGAGCTCTTATAAACACATAATTTTGATAGCTTTTTCATCAAGCATCTCCCATCAAGCTCAACAACTGGCCATCAACTCCAACAAGCTCCATCAGATGTTTGGAGACATCTTTCATCCTGTTTCCACAATAAAAGGTATTTATTTTATCTTGTTTTGTTATTTACATTTCATCTTTAACTTGTAAAAAAAATCAAAAATCAACATTTGAAATCTTTGTTTGTATTTTTTATGAAATTTTATCATTTTATAGTAATCGCCAATGATTTCTTGAATCTCCCATGATTTTTTCTGATCACCTGCGATTCCTCTAGATTTCTAGCAATCCCTATAAAATTCATTTGTTGATTAATTCATCAATTTAGTCATAACTTTTATCAATATTTTGGATTTAACTTGTTCTCTGCAAGTATGGCTTTACTTTAGATGGCATTACATGGTCGGTCCCATCCTATTACCAGCATCTATGACCTTCCAATAGTCAAACAACCTGTCTTTTGGGAACAATACAACATCCCTCACAAGATTACACTGTGTGAAATATGTTTTTTCCACTGACATTGAAGATGTTGAATATTAGTTCAAATTCCTCCATGAGATCCAACAAGAGATAGAAGAATTTTAGTACAATTACTTTGATTTCATTCAGATTACATCCACCCTTTCGTGGGCTACATTTGAAGTTGCACAAGACTTACCTTTCAACCTTGAGTTATAAAGGTTCTTCTCCTTTATCTGTTTATCTTTCTCTATCATGTATCTTTATCATTATGTTTTTCAATCTATTTAATTGTATCAAAGCGAGTTGACATCCTCTAAGGAAGTCCCTTTGGATTCCTAGAATCGGCCTTTGCCAAACAACTCGTTTATCCATTTATCTAATTCATTTTGTTCAACATTATTTTCTTTGTAGGTTTCTTCATCGGTGAATGAGGAAGGAGATTTATCCAACAATATTAACATCCAAATCACAGGTATCAGTAAACCTCACCATCTTATGAGATCAGTTTGTTTTTGTTATTTCATTTTATTAAGTTAAAATTGGAAAGAAAAAACTCTCTAGTACATGGTCTTCCTAAAGGACACATCTTTAATTTGTCCACATTAGTGTCACCCTCCAAAGGCTATATAATGTCACCTTCTAAGTGTTTCCAAGACCACTACCTTCTCTTTAAACCCTTCTGACATGGTCATTCAAACTACAGTCAAGCCTCGGAGAATCTTTAAGGAAACCTACATAGCTAATCTAGCTCTTTTCAATCCAATGACCAAAAAAGTTATCCATTGGATTGAGGGGGTCCAACAATATCTTATCTTAAAATTGGTTCACCTTCACACTAATTTTTTTCTTACATCTTATTCCTACATATATCTCAACAAAAGGGGAAAAATATAGACACCACTTTTTCACCCCTAGGTGACCGGACACATATTAATTACATTATCATTGTTATCATTATCACTATCCTAAGTCCATCATCTTTATAATTGAATTTACCATCGTAAATATTATTTTACTCACGTAGAATCTTATTTACCCTCCCCTAACCACCTAAAACCAACCTAGCCTAATTTATCCTACCCGTACTAACCCCCTAACCTCTTCCTACTTGGATTCATAACCTCCCACCACTTATAAAGCAACCTTAACCCTCATATGGGTAGTGATTTTAACCATTTTCCATCTTTTCCTTACTTGTTTTTTAACATCTTCAGACATATCGACAGTGATCCATGATTTTTGGTGATCGTTGTAGACATCGTCGATCCTATTAAAACCACCCTTCTACATTTTTCATAGTTAGACAGGTTACACAAACATACTGGATTGTTACTATATTTTCAATTTTCCACACGACATCACTGATTCTAGGAAATATCAACACTCTGCTACCAGTCCTTTGGAGAAATATCATAAAATTGTTAGTCGGCCTTTTGGAGATCTATCACCCTCGATAAACATTCAACAATGGTTAGTATGCTTTTATTTATCCTTTTCATTCAGTATTGTTTCCTTAATCTAGTATCCTACAATCAGTCATGTCTATATTATCCTCCATAGCCACTTTACCACTTTCAGTCCTTTGTTTAATCATTTGGTCAAGTTTTAGAATGCTTAAAATTTTGTAAGTAATCGTTGATCAATCCCTTATCATTTGCTAGTGGTGTCTTGATCACATTTACTTCTCATTAGTCCCTTCCAAAAACATCTAAATGTCTATTTTTTGAACCTTTCACATTTTTCCAAAACCCCTTATCCTGATCTTAGCATTGTCAAAATTCACTTTAAATCAATTAGAACCTTTTTATCTTATTTTATCAAAATAATCCTCTTTGTCCCCGAGTCACCGTCAATTCCTGATCATTGTCGATCTCTGTAAATTTAGTCATTTTTAGCAATTATCATATCTTTATAAATATTTTTCTATGGCTAATTTGTTTATCTTGCAAGATGTGTTCTCTATAGATGATTGTTACAAGTACCTTCAAATACCATCACAATCATATACAATCTCCTTGATCACCCAGTATTATTTTTTGTGGGAGACATTTTGACATATCTCACAACAAGCTCAACTTGTGTGTCATTACACTCACACCAAAAATCAAAGACATTTAAATATCAACTCAAAGTGATAAGTGAAATATAGGACGCATAGTATAATAAGCTTGGTTTGACTATTTCCTAGAATTTGAGCTCACCACAGCCCTAGCCTAGGACCACCTACAATGCAGAGTAGGGATATATCCATCCCTCTTAAATTCTAACTTACTACTGTTATTATCTTATTATCATTATCAAATCACTTAATTTTACAACACGAGTTGACACCATTCAAAAAATACCTTTGGATTCTTAATATTGTCCTTCATCCAAATAACTCATTAAATCCTAATATAATATTGGTCGTGTGTGTTTGTATTTATATGCAGGTCTTGTTACTTGGAGAAAGGAGGATTCTTTTACATTTTTTCTGTATCCAACCATCTCGACATTACCTTTATCAACGTAGGTATCAGTAAACCCTACTTTATTTAGAGTTTTTTGTATTTTAGAATTATAACAACTAATCAAAAATCACCATAAAAACTAACATTTCAAATACATCCACCATTTTGTTTGACTCTTTTGAGAATAAAACTACTCGTTTTGAATTCCATACTCTTTTTCCCATCAGTCTTTTTGGTGGAAATATAGGTACACATTTGCAAGAAATAAATTCCCCCATCTAACCTATTCAATGGATTTCTTGCAATGCAATTTGGTATATAACAAATGAATTTCGTCATTTCTACTTCATGCACACTCATATTTTTTTGTTCACTCCATCTTTTCTATGGATATTGAGTGACAAGTGAGTCCTTCTGCTCACCTTCTTAGGAATGAGAGAATAGATACCATTTCATTCACACATGAGATTCATGACACATCTACAGACGATTCCTCACATGTACTATTTTTGCACATCACACCAGATTACATGTAAGAATCTTCATCTACCATTCGTATTCATCTAAAATGGATATCAGATCAATCATAGTAGCATTGTCATCATTCTTTGTATAGGATCTATAGTCACGAATCCTCTACCAATAAAATACATTAGCAACACATTTTTCATTCAACCTAGTATCACTTCTTTTTTTTTGGAGAAAATATCATGTTGATTTGGCATTCCTTCTATAGTTAAAAAGATCCTTTCTTTGAGATATTCTGGTGTATACAATGTCTTACTATCTTATTTAGTTCTTTTGGGATTTATATTTATAGTAAGTTATAAAATTCCACGAGGATAAATATTCACAACCTAGTCTACCTTCATGTGTGTGGTGTTTTTTTTCACATGCTTTTCTTATTTTTTATGTATTCCCATCAATATTAGTGTCATTTTATTTGTGAGAGGCACCTTTTCTATATTATTTGACACCTTGATACTCAAACCTTATCCTTTTAGCGATCATTTTCTAGCATACCCATTTTTTTCATAATTTGGTGTTTGAGTACTAGAATTAAACCACTTGTGCATATATATTATTATTCCACTCCACCCATTCAACAATATGGGTGGTTATAGTCATACTATTTCTTAAGGTGTGTGTCCTATTACTTACCCTTAACACATCACATCATCTACTTCAGGTAGTTGATGACATTCTTGGTGTACTCTTTTGTACTTCAATTACCTCATTCGATAGATTGACAATCTCTTTGGAGCTATTATGGTGCATATAATGTCACCTTGTCTTCTTTAGTGATTAAGTAGTTGATTCAAACCACTTGTAGAGATTTGAGTTCTTCACCATTCTGTTCACTTGCACTTCTTGCGTATTCTTTAGTGATCAATTTCATCTCATGTAGTGCTTTTTTAGTGATGGATTCCATCCCATCCAATATATTCTTCATAGTACTTATTCTCGTTTTATGAGATTCATTTGTTTTGTATCTCAATTTTTCCATGGTGTATTTATTGTACATTCATGTTAAGTGTACCTATCAAGCCTAGTTGTTGGGACCCCTTTCTTTTTTATTTTTAAATTCGTTAAGTATAACTTAAGCAAGGGTGTTAGTTCGATATTTATATATTCACATTTTATGTTAAGTTTACTTAGCTTTATTTAAGCTTCTACTTTACACACCTCCTAGGCTTAGATTAGGACAAGTTAAACTCATAGCTTGATAACTTGCCTCATGTGTTCCTATTCATGTGGAGGTTGTTGTGTTGGTTATCATATAGCCATAAATAAATTTGGACCACAACTCTTTCTTTTTCTATATATAAACCACTTCTATTTGTAAATTAAATAAGCATGTTGATATCAAGTTCATATAATTGATTTATCAACACTAATATGTTTCTATTATTTCTTATTACTTGCAACAACTTCTAGCATTTTGAAGTGAGATTAAATTGAGGAGATTTATGGATTTCACCTATTCTTTCACATATAATATGAAATGTCAATGTTAAAGGTGTAGGAGAAAAAGTAGCAAGACTATAGGGCCATCAAATCACCATAAACAATCATATAATGTGTAACATTCTACTATGAAAACATGCATGCAAACTTCTTCTTATTAAAAAATACAATTACACTATCATGATATATGTAGGAATTTGAGCATCAAAAGTGAAGTCAAATTTACGAGAGAAAAATACAAGAAGGCAACACGTGTGCATAGTTGCTACAACATCACATAGCAAACATGTAAAATTTAGAGTGCATATGACAAGTCCAAAGTATACAGTTGCAGAAATAAGGTATAATAGGAAAATGGTTTTCGTTAGAATGGGGAAGACTATCCATGAACAAATATGTTAGAAAGAATATGGAGCTAGATAGGATGGAAAAACTATATGGCAAGGCGAGACGACACCTTACTTGCATTTCTCTAATATGACCTCTTTGGGGTGCGCATCCTCCAAATCATGTGGTGCATCATGGTTGATTTTGGACTTGGGCACAAAATCATCCGCTGAATTTTGTGGCACCTCCTTTGTCGTTTCTAGCAGGCAATATTTTGATAGTGTTGTAGAGGGATGTTGAGGTCAATTTCAATATGTACGCATCCAATGGGGAAGTCTCTAATTGCGTATGGGCACTTCTTACCTAGTAGACCCTCTTGGATTCATTCCATCAATATCTTAAGAATGTTTCTAATTTACAAACCGTGATACTATTTGAAGGGAATATTATAAGTGCTCAAGACAAAAAAAGTTGTTATTAGCCAAGGAAAACTATCGTGAGTTGAATTCACTTTTGCCTTCCACAACAAATTGTTAGTATGGATGTAGAGCTATATAACAATTGAGGGATTACGAAAAAATATTATGACTGGATTGAAATAAAGTTTATTTCAATTAGAAAAAAAATACACAATTTTGTATTTTGATTATTCAACATATTTTATTAGTATAATTTGTACAGATTTGTATTTTTAAAGATAAAATATGATCTCCTCTTGAATTATTTAGTGAAATAAATACTCCATAATATATATTTATTAATAATTAAATATATTTTAGTTATATATATTATTTACACCAATAATATATTCTCTATTATGATTAATAATAAGGATTACAATTCAAAAAACTTTTAAAAATATACAAATATTCCTTGTATTTATCATACATACACATATAATAAGTGATGGTGTATGCTGATATTAAGTAATTTGACTCAAGAGAGAAAATTTCTTTACATTAAGACAAAATATATAATAGAAATAATCCCCATATTTATCATTCATACATACATAATAAGTGATGGTGTATGTAGATATTTCACTTCCCACCTCAGTAATTTGACCGGAGACAAAATTTATAGGTAGAAAAATTTCTTCATGTGAAGACAAAATGTACACGTAGAAATGCTACGGAAGGTGACGAACAGGTTGAAAAATTAATCTTTGATATATTTTTTTTAACGGTTGCTCAATTTTTTCTAAGTGATAAGTGATAACTTTCTAAAATTTAGATAGCTGTCGCAAGCATCCCCTCCCAGCTCAAAATTGAAGGCCTAGTTGGAATCTGAACGTCATCTCTTGCTGTATTAGATATTATTTCTATGGCCACTTGTGCTTAAATACAAGTGATTGGTTTTGTATTCTTTGATTTTGGCAATTGTCAAATGCGTATGCATTTGTTCTTCCAATCCATGGATTCTACTCTCATTCCTGAGTTTTGGCCTGAGTTTAACTGGAATAACCTTTTTACAGAGTACGATAATATTGAGAGCGAAGAAGGAGAAAGCACTCGGATCATTTCTCAGTTTTCACCCGTTTTTTATTGGGATAGTTTTATAGAGCACGATGAGATTGAGAATACAGAAGGTGAAGGAACTCGGATCATTTCTCAGTTTTCACCTGATATTGATTGGGTCGATAATTTTTTTATCGAGCCCAATGAGACTGAGAGCAAAGAAGGTGGTAGCACTCAGATTATTTCTCAGTTTTCTCGTGACTCTGATTGGGATAATCTTTTTTCAGAGCCTTACGGAATTGAAAGAAAAGAATGTAAAGGCACTCAGATCATTCCTCAGTTTTCGCCTGACTCTGATTTGGATAATCTTTACATAAAATTGATAGAATGTGAAAACACTCAGATCATTCCTCCCCACCATTTCCATGACGCCTCCGGGCATGCTTTGGACAGTGCAGTAGCAAAGAAAAGAAAAAGAAATCAAAGCATAGTCTTATCTGAAAAGATGAGAAGAAAACGAATGAAGCAATTTCTTTCAACACTCACATCCATACTGCCAATCCCCAATACCAAGGTGCGTATAACTGCTCAATCAATGGCTTAGGGCGTCACTGAATTCATATTTTCTTAGCCATTTTCAAATAAACTTTGCTATTGTCTCAGGCTGCAAGGTACTGTTTAATCGAAGAAACCATCGAATACATCAAGAAACTGCACCAACAAGTGCAAGACCTCAAGAAAAAGAGAGAGCAATTACTGGGCATGAAGAAAAACTGCCAGGCGTCGAGTTCGTCATCGCCTTCGCCTGGCAGAGATCATAACGTTAATGTGGAAGTGGAGATGTATAGCGATGAAGTGATTATAAGAATTACAAGCTTTAAAATGCCAAGAAATCTGTGGAAGATATACCAAGTGATTGAAGCTCAGGATTTGGAAATACAGAGTGCAGATACCTACACAGGCGACTGCATTGTCCTCCTTTCATTCCATGCCACTAATGTAAGTTATCAATGATCAAATGCATTAATATGCTACGTTTTCTTTAGGACTGCTAGGTATTTTTTAATTTTTCTAAATAATTTTGTTCTTATTATTATGGGTGGACAGTGTACTTCAGATGGGAGTTGTACGCAGGTGAATATTGAACAAACGAGACATTCTTTACAGACAAATCTCAAAAAAGCTTATGGATGAGCAAATTCTGACCAAAAAAAAGTGAGAATATGGCGTTTTGGTATCAGAGTTTATCTCCTCTCTAACTTGTCACATATTGTATATCGGTATGGTCGTAAGATTGTAGTTAAAACTTCATAGTCTCGTAGAAAATGTGACTATGGAATGTTTATGGATCTAGCGAAGTTTGTGATCTAAAAGTTTGTTATAAAATGATATTAATATTTATTGTTCCTTATATTTCTTATTGTAGGTTTATTAGTTATTGACGGAATTAATTAGTATATATGGTTTTATTGTATTTGTGTGTTTATTGATTAATGATAATATGTTATAAAGTTATTTGGGTATTTATATTTTAATAATTATTGATAAGACTTGTTTATTGATAATATATTAAATATTAATAATATACTATAAATTGTTGATATTAGAAAACAATATTTCACTATTTCTTTAATATTGAATTTTATAGTTATGTGTGTGTGTACACACACGATATACTATAAAATTAGAAAATGCACCTTGCGCATATTAAGGTTTCTTATTCAAAACTACCAACAAACATCATAAAACAAAATAATCTTTAAAAAATCAAGTAATCCCACAAAACCAACTAATATAAAATCCCACACAATGGCGATAAAAGACACTTCATCACTCATTTACTAACCCTAACCCACTCACAGTTATTTTTCTTCATCTCACTTACCCATTTGCATGAATGTACTATGGATTCTTATCATCTCATCCATCTATGTTTATCACACCCAAATGTGTCACAATCCCCTATGCACTTAAAAATTATAAAAACACCACTCACTCCTATCATTCCAACTGCTTGACTCTTTGTGCACTTGAGCCCATACTTGAGTTTTTACTTCTTTGCTCATAAATTTCAGTATTGTAGATTTTGGAGAAATGTGGAAAAATCACAAAAGGACTAGTATAACTCGCAACATCACTCATTTGGATAATTTTCAATGGAGATTTCAGTCGTGTCCGTGATTAGACTGCAACCTTCGTGGGATTTTTAGTGAATTGCATTTGAGACTAGTTTTCGAATGAGTCGAGTATACCATTCAGTTTCATGCATTGTTTTCTTATTTTTCTGCAATAAAATGTCTTTTATATCCTTAAAGGGTTAGAGATTTTATTGAGGTAGGTCCCCTAACCACAAAAAGTAACTAACATTTTTCAAAGTGTATTTGTATGTTGTAACGCCCATAAAAACAAGGATATAAATACAACAATGAGAATAACAGATCTTTTTTTAAATTTTCATTACTCAATACACGACACGACATGGGATCACTTAAGATAACTCAACATCACACAAGACATGTTATACAAACATGGACCTATACGTACCAAAAGATGAGAAGTGATTGGATTCACAATGAAAGACGCCACACATAACCAAGCCTACCTAAGAGTCTTACATAGGGGAGAGGTCACCATTGCAACTACCCATTATCACTCCAAGAAGGAATTTTCTCTAGCCTTTGGTTCCTCCAAAGCATACACACCACATCAATTTTAACAAGCCTCTTATCCTTCCATTAAAAAATGTGCTTATCCTTCCACTGAGACTAGTCATGAATTCCTTTGTTTCCTCCAAAACAAACATACATTTCATGTACTCCTCCCTTCACTAGCTACACCTTATTCTTCCAATAAACAATGATGAAATATCACCCCAACCACAAGAAAACATAACCACATGAAACACATAATGCACATCATAACTACATTTCCAAACGACAAAGGACAAACAAAGATCTGACTAGAATACAACTTAAGAATGGCACTACCCACGACACAACACTTATATGATTACATATTTATTTTGACCATGTTTCAATAATTAATCTTAAGGATTTGAAAAGCACATAACATGTGAACTTACATTTTCCTATTGTCTTAAGGAGAAATTTCCTTTATATTGTTTAACATTTAACTTTAAATGGTTTTCACTTAATCTAGGTCATGTACCTTATTGCAATTAGTTAGTATAACTCATTTGTTAAAAGAGACAGTTGTAGACACACGAGGTTACTAGTCCTTCTCCCTAGGGTTCATTTATAAAGGGTATGTTTACTTAGTTTTTCATCATACCTTCATCTCGCAATAGGAACTAGTGTTAAAATAAGAGGAGAAAATTATATAGTTTAAAGGACTAAGGACCACGATTCTCTCTTTTTATCTATACTTTAGTAATTGATTTGGGATCATATTTAAGCTTGCACGTCATGAGTTCCTTTTCTCAAAACATAAGAAGGCTTAATCAAGTTATAAGAAAGAATTGAATTTCACTTTTCTTCTAGAACAACATCCCATGAATACTCTTTCAAGCTCAAGTGTTAGTTACAATATTGTCATTTTCCACACTTAACTCATAATATTGCGTTATAAAAAACCATATTGATAACTACAATAAGGAATGGAATTCATCCATAAAACAATCCTCAAAATGTCCTTCAAGAGTAGCTTCAAACTTGTCACCTAAAACTCTTCATTTACTGGTATGCCAGCTCAAGAGGGTTTGAATTAAATATTAAATCGGATTCACACGAGGCACTAACTTAAGGGAACCTGTTTTCCTTGTTACACGGCACATGAATATAGTCCTAGAGGAAGGCCACATACTTCAGACAATATCTAACCATTATCATTCTTATTGAATAGGTTTCACGAAAATGTCGCTAAGTTTACGAGGCATTACGATAACTTGAATTTTGATTTCTTATTTCCCTTAAGCTAGGAGATGTCATTAAGTACAAGGGTCTCCGATAAACCTAAATTTTTAGTCTTCTACATTATAAAAGTGGTCATACAAGGAGGGAAATAAACACAAGAATTTTACTATGAGTTTGGCGTAATTTAGTCTCCTTTCGTACAATTCCAAGAAAGTAGTACAATACACAAGAGATTTAATCATTAACTACACATCGAAACACATTATGCAAGGTAAAATTCATTTACAGTTAACACAAACATCCAACCTTTTTACAATACATAATCCTGATTCAGTTTAACACCCATGATGTAATGGCCAATTCCCAAACACCCCAAACCAATAATGACTCATACTCATTAAAAAATTCAATAATAAAAATCTAGATATATAACAATATTACTAATATAACCTATACAATTACATTTTTCCAAATAACATGTTATTATGAAATCACTAGTACACTTCGCTTTCTTCGTGTATCGATATATGCAACCATTGGATGGTCAGCACAATTGCTAGCATGACATCTACCTAAATCTAGTATAATTTATGTTTTTAGTTTTCCATTCACATAATCATAATACTTCACACAACAAGAGAGATATAAAGTTAAAGATATATATTCATTTCACTTCACTTCATTTCTTATCTAAGGGAGGAAAAAGAAAGAGAGAAGGAAGAGAGAGGAGAGAGAACAACACTATTTTTCTGATAATCAAATCTTCTAAAACAAAACACAAAAAAGAGTTCCATACATTCATTTATAAATTTCTACAAGTTTCTCATCAGTTACTTGACTTGACAACGGTCTTACAACCCTCTTTCACATTTTCTTACTAGTTTATGAAAATGTCCAATTTTAGCTCAACGGCTAAGAAACCATGTTCAAAAAATTGACTTCCAATGACAAACGCAGAACTGGGAAATTCTTACATGCTCTCCTGTATACCGAGAATTCACATGAGTTAATGAAACTTAGAATTGGTGAATAGCTTACAAATAACGACTAGTTTTTCGAAGCCATCAGTCAGATTTAGACTAGTTTTGACTTGGTCAAATAGCATCCAAAGGCCTACAAAACCCCTTTGCAAAACAAAATAAGGAGGTGTTTTTCTTTAAAATAAGGGTTGAAAGAAGTTTTCATGTAAAAATAGTAGATTTTTACGAAGGATGGTAACCATTTATTTTCTTAGGGTCCAAATGACAAGCCAAAACGAAACCCAACTTTTAAATTTTAGCAGCTACCTAATGCTACAAATAGGGTCAACGAGACTCCTAACGCGCTACACCAAATGATCACATGATCAATTTAGGGCATTGTGATAGTTGTTATGGAATCCCATGATGACAAGGTACTCAAATAAAACTTGACTTCTCATTTTCGGGGTTCGAGAGGACATTTTGCGAGTCTTCAAAAATTGTGTTTATCTAACTTTATAAGGTAACAAAATGGTTGTTTTAGTTGAAGACTCATCTAACTCACGCCAACACAAGGGAAACAAACACCTAATTCCGATAGCCTAGGTTTAACAATGTATAAAGTTGTGGTTGTAAGCACGGTTGTTGGTTTAAGTATAAATCGGGTTACATAAACATGATGTGAAATTTTACTATATTTTCCCCTACAATTTCATTTTTTTAAAAAATAAACAAAGGTAATATATTCCATGGGTATTTTTTTTTATTTCATTGCAAATAAAGCGAAGTCCCTATCCCTCACGCAAGTTCGCAAGGAGGTGTGATGTGGCACAGCGGTCTACGTGGCGTTTGACTGATATGAGGCCGTTTACATCCGTCTTCGTTTTCATTTTCGTCCAACTACGTCTCCATTCCCATCCAACAAAGTAATAACTATTGGCAGTTTTTTTGGCCATCATATCAGTGACTCCTGTCAAATCTTGTGCACCTGTCACACGGTTCCATTTTCAAAAATCATAGCTCCGTCTTTATGAAGAAAGAGATTACCCGTCATAGCCCCCTGTTTGAGTGGTTTCCATGCAGTTTCCATTCCCCTGATTTGAGATGTTTTAGACAAGGGATCTCTGCTGCACAACTTTGATCACATAGACATCTCCACCAATTCCTTCACAGTTTTTGAACACGTTGATAGAAAATTGCATTAAAAACATACAATTCCTCCTGAGTTGACGTCCTCCCAAGTGCTTCCCCTGTTTGCTCCAAAGAACGGATTTCAGAGGTGGGTTTACATGCTATTATGTGCTTCTCTGATTTTTGGTTTTACATGCTTTGTGGTTTTAAATGCACAAACCCCTTAGGCTCGCATTTTTTTTATTTCATTTTATGAAAGCGTTTGTAGGTAAGTATTGACTGCTATTTACTGGTTTTACATGCTTTGTGGTTTTGATCACCTACTGCTAACCACGTACAACTGATAAAATCTACGATTTGATTTTTGAATGTGCTCTTGTATTAAGGGCATAAGATCATAACAGGACACCAACTACGGTGTTGTTAGGTGTTGGGATTGAAATGCTTCGAGCTATTAATATAAATAGAACTATGTATTGGTTATCATACTTCTCATATGAAGAAAACCTTTGCAGAACTCAAAGGTCGCCAACTGTTTGATGAAATATCAAGAAATAATGAATATTAAGATATTATTCGGCTAGTCTAGGGATTCTCAGATTGATAAACCATCTCCTCTTGTTTCTTCATCAAATCCAGTTCTTTACACGATCTTTCGAGCCAAGAAAACAAAGGAAAATCTTCAGTTCGAATCACCCTGCACTTCTCCTCAGTTGTAACTACCATTGACATATCATCTTATGGATGTACTAGGCAGCTGGATCTCCCCATATTCATATCACCATTCTGTAGCTCTTTTTCACCCTCGGCAGTTTGAGACTTTCGTGGCTTAGTATTGTGCAGTTGTGGACCACCACAATTAGGGGAGTGAATTTGTTTACAGTGAAATTAGTAGAAAATGAGCATGATTGTGATTACGTCTAAAGGTTCTGCAAACAAGATAAGAATATGAATTGTTAATTTAGACTGAACAATACATAGTTCTATTTATATTATTGCCAAACTGTTTGATGAAATGCATTGAAGTGTCCAGAAATATTTGCAGCTCATTAGTCATGCTTTTCTAGCAGGCTTCTTCTCTAAAACGTCTATCTAAACATGTCCTGCTCTTTTTTGTCATTCTGAGGCTTTTGTCCAATAATTTTGGGTGGTTTGTAGTTTCTATGTAGAGTTTGAAACTTTACGTTTATTTGATTATGGAACTATCCATTTTAACTTATTCATCAGATATTTAACATAAAAAGGGACCCACGTTTCCATTGCACAAATGTCTTTCAGTGTTATAGAAATTTAGGGACACTCTTGATAGATATTGTGCGGGCAAAATACAATTTATCTGGGGAAACTCTCAAATATCTAGAATGTAAGCTAAAATTTTCAATGGATGGATTGAAAAGCGTTAGGATTTAATCTTAATTTAATTTAAAAGAAAGATATATATTTTGTAACTCTTGATGGACAATACTTTGACATTAAATAATTAAAAAACACTAGAATTGACCGTTGTCCACGTAGCCCAGAGAAACATAGTCTAATTCTATGCCACAGCTTGCTCTGAAATCATCCTTCAAAGAAGATAGAGGATACCATTCTCCTTATTTGAGACATTTCTTGCATAAGAATTGTGGGAGCCATGTTTTGAATTTATCCACCCAGGCTGCTGGAGGAGGAGGTAATGATGGTGAGTCTCTCTTCCTTTCTCCTTCTTCTGGTCTATTATTCCTCCCCAACAAACCATTCATGTAGCTGCCCTTCCCCATTTTCAGATTCTAAGGAGAGTTCAACAAACCAGTCATGCTTTTTATAGTGTTTCAATATTATTAACCGCTGTCCCTATCCCTCACGCAAATTAAATGACGGAACACGTTATTTGAATTTTTTGGGAATCAATTTTATAATTTTGTGAAAAATTACATCGATTTCTTTGGGGATCAATTTTATCGTTTTGATAAAATTTACATTGACCCATATTTCATGAGTAGTGGTTCACATTATAGATTGGAATGAAACTATGGAGTTGAATCCTGCAAAATCATATCACATACTGAGAAATGTACTTAAAGTAGTACCCAACCTAAAAAACTATATTGGTGTAAAGTTTAATTCTCTCACATCAATGAAACTCTAAAGCTAACAAGGACAGTTGTGAACTTATTGAATAATATTTCTAGAAATTTGTGTATAGCAAATGCAAACCTGGTGTAGAAGCGCAATCTAAATCTGCATACTGAGGGCTTCCCATGCCAGGAGCTTTTTCTCCGACTTCATTGCATTGATACCATCCTTCAAGTGCCACCCTCAATCATTCTCTCTTCATACTAGGGTCACCCAATACTGATACATGATCTTCACCACCCTCACCTCCATGCCCACAGATCAATGCTAATATTCCAAGTCAAAACAAGATCACCATAGTAGGATATTTCTGAATGAGACTGGGCAATAGATTTTAGTTCCAATACGTTTCAACTCTTGGTTAGGAAGAAGAAGCGCATGCTAGAATGTTACCAATGTGCAGAAAGAAACTCAAATCTCTGAAGATTTCCCGTGCCTCCATTGCTAATCATCCTCAACTTGTTGATCAATCTGAAACACCCAAATAAGGGACGAAATCAGATCAACTTTGACAGAATAAATATTCCTTAGTACCTTGATTCACTAAGTCAAGTAGACCAATTATTCGTGCACCACATACCAAGAGGCTCTAATAACACCGCTCTTCATAAACATTCAAACCGCATTGCCCTTGGCCAAATTTCGTAGTAGAAGCTACATTACACTTGGCCAAATTCATAACTATTTGGTAGATGTGGTAAATGCCATGCATATGGGTATAACTGTAGTTTAAAATGAGGAGTTTGAAATGGAGGAGAAAAATGGAAAAGCATGTTTTCCAAATGAATCATTTTCCTTACTTGGTCTTAAAAACAAGTGGAGCTCGCTCAATCTCTCATCTGCTGACACTGAGTGTAATATGTGGTTTGAAAGAAGAAAGTCTCAAGTCTCAACTTTTGACTATATTAGATGTGTGTGTCGGGAAGAGCTGAAGCAAGTTGTATGCCCAATAACCCATACTGATATCTTGATGTGGTCCACATTAAAAAAGTAGCAGGCATTAAGATTGCACTTAACCCCCGAGCCTATCAACAAATACAGCCCAACGTTGTGTCATATTTGCCAACAATATTTTATTAGTAGTGGTTTATAATTTATAAATATGATTGTAAGTATGTGGTGTTAGATTGTGATAGGTCTTTTCTTCATGTTTACTTACCTCTCCAATTTTCAAAGTAAGTAGGTGGAGTCAGATTGTGATAGATTTATCTTGATGTTTATTTTTTAGGTTTCTATTCTATCCCTTTATCTTCTCCTTCTAGTATTCCATTATTCTCTCCTTCTTTTGTGTAACCTCTCCATTCATTTAGGGGAGTCCAGTACAATTTCTTTCCTATAAATACTGTACGTGAGCTCTATGTTGAATAGAATAATATGAGATATACAATCTCTATTCTTTCTCCTTCATTTCTCTACCTCTCAGTTTGGTTGCATAACATACATGCATGTCCCAGCTCAGAAGAGAAAGAAGGTAGAGCCAAAAACACTCCCGTGTATCCTTCTTGGCTACAGTACTACCTCGAAGGCGTATCGTCTCATGGATCCTGAGACAAAGAAAATATACGAGAGTCGGGATGTGGTTTGTGACGAGTCATCCTTTGACTCAATAGTATCAACAGAAGATCCACTTCCAAACACATCTCACCGATTAGTCTCTGAATCAGATGATGAGCCAGAGGAGACTACTCAAAGAAAAGAAATGCTGCCAGGAGAACTATTTGTTGACCTTGGAGAACTACAGAATGTGACTCCACATCAATCCTCATGGCAACGACACAGTTCTTCTCAAAAGCAGTCAAGTTCTCGTCTGAAGTGGGTATAAAGCACTATCAAGGACTCACATTTGCAACAACTCCCAGATACATCATCCGGAGTCAAAACAAGGAGTCAAACAAGAAATGAGGTAAACTTTGCACTCATGAGTTCACTGATGAATAGCTCCGAGCCAGATAATGTTCGTGAAGCACTCAGTCAAACTCAGTGGAAGGAAGCTATGGAAACAAAATATGACTCGCTCATGAAAAATCAGACATGGGAACTTGTCGATCTGCCTACAGGAAAGAAACCCATAGGCTGCAAATGGGTTTTCAAGACAAAATATAAGGCAGATGGATCCATCGACAAACATAAAGCACAACTTGTAGCCAGAGGATATGCTCAGAAAGAAGGCATCGACTATGAAGAAACCTTTTCACCCACTGCGAAGATGAAGACCATCAGAGTAGTTTGCACACTTGTAGCACAAAAAGGATGAAGACTTCAGCAGATGGACGTCAAGAGTGTTTTCCTAAATGGTGATCTAAAAGAAGAAGTATACATGACCCAACCTGAAGGATTTGTTGATGAAAATCAGCCTAAAAAGGTATGTCGTCTCATCAAATCTCTTTACGGAATGAAACAAGCTCCCAGGGCATGGTATATCAAGATCAACGATCACCTTTTGCAGCATGGGTTCACTCGTAGCCCCTCAGATTCAAATTTGTATATAAAGAAGGTAGGCAAAGAAATTGTCATTCTGGTTGTTTATGTAGATGATCTTGTGATCACTGGTAGTTCAGAAGATCAGGTTGATATTGTAAAGAATGATCTCAAAAGAACCTTCGACATGACAGATTTGGGGCTACTACATTACTGTCTTGGCTTGGAGATATGGCAAAAGGAGCATCACATTTTTGTCTCCCAGACAAAGTATGCCAAGACACTCCTGGAAAAGTATAGAATGTCCGACTGTAAACCTATATCCACTCCCATGGAAAAAGGCTTGCAACTTTCAAGATTCCAGGACTCACCTCAAGTAGATACTACTCTCTACAGGCAATTTATTGGAGGGCTCATCTATTTGACATACACCAGACCAGATCTCTGCTATGCTGTCAGCTATCTTTCCAGGTTCATGCAGGAGCCAAAGAAATGTCACTGGAATGCAACAAAGCATGTTTTGAGATATGTCCGAGGAACAACTAATTATGGTCTAGAATATAAAAAGAATGATCAATTCTTCTTACAGGGATATGTCGACTCGGACCATGCTGGATCTGTTGATGATAGGAAGTCAACTATAGGATACATATTTCATATCGGATCTGGACCTATCTCGTGGATAAGCAAGAAGCAGAATGTTGTTTCTATCTCATCCACAGAGGAAGAATATCATGCCGCACGAGGAGCTATGTGCGAAGTGATATGGATACGTCACATTATGGATGACCTGGGAATTCTTGAAAAACAGTCACCTATTCTCTATTGCGACAATCAGAGTGTGTTGAAGCTCATGCAGAATCCAGTCTTTCATGAACGAACAAAGCATATTGAAATTGACTGCCATTTCATTCGAGAGCACATCTTGAACCATCAAATTCAGCTCCATTACTATCCTACTGAAGCACAAGTTGCTGACATTCTCACTAAATCCCTTGGCAAAGTGAAATTGAATCTTTCAGAGGTCACATTTGCAAGAATAATGTAATAAGGGGGGGAATGTTAGCATACATTGGATAACTTATATTTTTTAGGTGTTTATTCTATCCCTTTATCTTCTCCTTCTAGTATTCCATTATTCTCTCCTTCTGTTGTGTAACCTCTCCATTCATTTAGGGGAGTCCAGTAAAATTTCTTTCCTATAAATACTGTACGTGAGCTCTATGTTGAATAGAATAATATGAGATATATAATCTCTATTCTTTCTCCTTCATTTCTCTACCTCTCAGTAAGTATGTGGTGTTAGATTGTGATAGGTATTTTCTTCATGTTTACTTACCTCTCCAATTTTCAAAGTAAGTAGGTGGATTCAGATTGTGATAGATTTATCTTGATGTTTACCTCTCTTTTCTCAGATTTTAAAGATGATTTGCCTCTCAAATTTTGTATGCATATGTTGATTTTTTACGGTAGTAACCCTTACTATTTAAGGTTACATAGATACCTACAATACGAAAAATTGTTCTTCAAAAAAGTATTATTTTTAAGAATTTATACGAAGTACCTATTGGAATTATTTTGTTTTATTTTATTTATTTTGGATAAAAGTCTATAATTATTATAAATATAATGTTTAATCATATATTGTTATACTTAGTGAGAAATCTGTTGACAATTATTTTAGGAAGAGGTCTATATATAGCTCCTTAATAAAATCAAATATATTATTACTATAATAAAATAGATTAGCGCGCGCGCGCGCACACACACACACACACACACACACACACACACACACACACACACACACACACACACACACACACACACACACACACACACATATCACTTTAAATGAAATTTGAGGCCACCATGCAAATTTGATCTCTCTAAGTAAATCATAGTAGTCTATGTGCAATCATAGAATAGCAAATTTTAAAATACATGATTGCTAACCACAAAAAATATTGCAATATTTGCACTAAAACTACTCGACCTCCAAAATAAAATATCTTCCTTTACCTTATTTTATTATGGATAAAGATTCTTCTAATGATGTCAAGTTTATGGATTTATACTCTTTAGCATAAGATATTAACTTGTTTGACAATGTTTTGTTTAGCTCTTTCACGTCATTCAGATGTTCTTCCATGTCAGCCAATATTATGACTTTCAGTGCCAACTCTGCTATCATGACTTCTTTCTCCTTACCTAAGCTAGAAAACATAATTTGAAGGTTTCTAAGCTCAATGACTTTTGCTGAAAGTTCTTTTCTTAGTTTCTAATTTTCTTGTTGTGCATGTGCAACTTCTACCCCTATAGTCTTTGAATTTATAATGGATTTGGAACCATCAAGCTCCTCAATCGATCTTTGGTATTTGTTTTTTATAGTTCCATTCTCATATTGAGACTCTCGAAGTGCTTGTTGAAGATTTTCAATTTGTTTCTCAAGACCCTGAACTAGATCAGATTTAGGTTACACTTCCTGTTGCAACAAGGTCATTTCCACTTGCATTGAACTAGACACATTAGAAAATTCATTTTTAGCATTATATTTTCTCCATCAAGAAATTGTAGGATCCATCTGCAAGGCTCTCTGTCTATTGCTGCATAGCTGAGAAATAAATTATGTGTCTGTTGTCGCCTTCTTCTTGAAATTTTTTACATTCAAAAGAGCATTCTTTCTGTAAACTTCTCTCAGTTTGTCTGCTCAATATAGGACACACCTGCTCCTGCTCTGCTAACGTGCACTTCTTTTTAATGATTTTCAGCACTAACTGTTCCAACATCTTGCATCATATGGACCAAGTTTTTCAAATCCATTGTTATTTTCAAGATACTTTTTGGGATTCAATCTTAGGAATCTCATTCGCTGATTGTAAACAAAGAAGTCTTTTAGAGGAATCTTCTACATCTCCTGCCAAGTTGATGCCCTTTTTTGATCTCTGCCTGTATTTTTTCCACCAGGTTAATGTTATCTTTGTCATATGGACCAATACTTACAAAAGGTTGTCTTATTTGCACAAGTTTTGGATCTGGCTTGAAACCAGGCACTTTGTTCTACTGAATTCATCCCTTGATGTGATTGGAAAACTACCTACATTTGAAGGTTCTGGTTCTCTTTCTTGGCCTTTTCTCTTCGAACTTATATTCTTTTTCTGAGATGCATTTTCCTGATCTAATTTTTGGAGCTCATGTTTCGGTATAAAAAAATCCTGGAATTTTGTATATAAACTCATGGTGAAAGAAAGATCATCTCAAATATCACAATATTCATGTTTGATATTATAATATATTCATATGTGATATTTTAATAGGTATTCATCTGTGACAATTACCTGTTCTGCACAATTGAAGGGCTGCATCCAACCCATGTGCCCTTGTCTTCACTCGAATCTGTCCACCATTTTCTGAAGTCGACGATATTATTCATGAAGTTTGAAGGAGGATATTGTTTTGAATCTTTGACAGTGTCATCCCTTCATACAAAAACATAATACTAGTCCCAAGTTCTAGTAATATCCCAGTAACTCAATAATTGTAGTTCAGCTTGACAATCCAGAATATAAAGACTAAAGACACATGAAATCAAAGACAATTCATGGTGTCTGCTAAAACTGAGTGTAGAAATAGGCACCCAAAAATACCATCTTTAAAAGTTTCATCTCAACTACTTACTGCCTCTTGTCTTCATCTTCTTTCAAGAAATGTATAAGAATTGGTGGAAAGCCAATCAAACCTGGATTTGAAAAAATAGAAACATTACAGGATAGAATTTGTTTAAGTAGATTGTTTTTTTATAGGATTTTTACAACAGTAAGCTATATATTGCTCATAATTATAGCCTGTGAGATGGAAATATGGAAATTTAGCTAGTATTCTCCTAATCATCTCAAAGAAAAATGCGATTGGAACAACATAAAACCATTGTTAGACGAAAAAGATATGAATAAAAAATTCTGATGCTCTGTCCCTATCCCTCATGTAAGTTCGCAAACTTCTTCTAACCATTATTATCTTTAATATTATGAAGAACACAAAAGTGGTAAAGATGTACTCACTTCAATGCCAATTTTTATATAGCAATATTTTTCACTTAAATCTGTTATGCATGATTAGACATTAGCAACATTATTGAAATTTTGTTAGGGACAAAATTTTCTTATGTAAAAGGTGTTCATGCTTTGTGCTCCATTTCTTTTAATGGGAGATAAACTCCAAGTTTGACACCCAATATGCTCAACTTCCTTAAGAATGAATATTTAACATTTAATCAACAATTATCTTCATTAAGGATCATATAACACTTGTTGCAAGATAATCACAATGTGTTTTTGATTTCCTCTTTTTTATAGAGGGTTAACAATACAGTCCACATGAAGAAAATTGAACAAGAAAAAAAATTGTAAGGTAAAAAAATAATACTTTGGGTATATATACCATGTATGGTCAGATTTGGAACGTAAAGAGAGTGAATGGTGCAGATGGGTTATTTAGGTAGTTTCAATATCTATGGATGGGATGCTTCATTTCTCATATTTTCATTATGTTATTTAGTTTGTAATTATATAATTCATTATATTTTTATTGAAATTAAGTTGATTTTCTTCTACAACATCTTCTTATGTAACTATAGGCCAAGTGCAATAAATATTGAAACATTGGACAACATTCAAAAAATTGAATCGCAAGTAACGGAAAAGGTATTGATGAAACTTTTAACAATGTTTTTTAATCAATATTGTTTATTTTTATTATCCATGACCATTTATTATGTATTAATTTTAAATTTTAATTTTTTAACCTCAAAGAAATCAAATCAAGATGAATGAAGATAGTGGTTGTGGAAAAAATCAACCAAAAACAAAAAGAATGACAACACGTGTTGTAATGGCCTTTCTGAAATGGGTAAGGAAATGTGACTGTTTATTTTTATTGAAATATAATTTTTGTAGTGGATTATGTGTTATCAAATGCTTATTTCTGACAACATAGTGTTTGTTTTGTAACTAAACATAGATTAACGATGAAAACATTGAAGAAGAAAAAGAATTTGTTGATCAAACAAGAGAGAATTCAGATTTTGAAAAGGAAAAGGATAAGGATAGTCATGTTGAATAAGAATTTGACATGGAACTAAATATAGATGACAATAGTGATCAGAATGACAAAGATTATGAAGTAGAGGAGGATGACGAGGATGAAGATTGGGTGCCTAGTCTAAGCCATAAAGCATCCAATGAGTGCAAACATCAAAGATTAGTAAGTAGTGTCATTTAGAACTTTTGTTTTGCATGAATAAAACACTTTTATTCAAGTATTCAACTTATGTTAGCATGTCCTAGATTTATTAGGATTTTCCAATTTGTTGTTTTTTTAGTGTCCATATAGTTTTACATTTGCATAATAATTTCAACTAAAGAGTTATAGGATTTTCCTACACATAAATTGTTACTCATAAACTATTTAATTATTGGATGTTAATTAGTATTTGCAGCAGTGTAAAATTATAAAAGAAATTGGAAAGAGTGACAGATTCAAATACATGATATTTCCTTGCTGCAACTATGAAATGCAAGGAATAAAATGGAATTTGAAAGACATCAACTATCACCACCTCCATGATCACAATGGAATCCCTCCATTACATAGGTGTAAGATGGGTAAATGTGCGACCATGAAGTATAAAAGGAAAACAAAAAAAATAGTACAAAATATGGTTGAAAAGTGAAATGTTGACAGGTACTTGAATAATTCTAAATATATGTACAAATCTAGGTTAATTGAGCGTTATTGTTGGGAAGAAAAGGTGAATTTTTTTTCATCCCTTAGCCAACAAGATAAAGAATATGATTTCCAAGCTTGTAGATGAGTATGATAGTGTAGAAAAGAGGGAGGAAAGAAGGCAAAAAACCCTTTCAACGCTGTAATATAAAATGGATTTTATGAAAACTGACTGTATGAATTTTGAACTAAATGGACAAAAGGACAAGGTATTTACCATTTTTATTATAATTTAAATTGATTTTTTTTTGTTAAATTTTGTTTATTCACATTTCTTTTTATGTTGTTTTAGATTAACTTTTCATTTGTACATGATATTATCCGAGAAGAATCCATTCATGTTGATCATGTAAGGAAACATGCTTTCATTAAACACATTAGCAGCATTGTTGGAATAATAAAGTGTCATTTTTCATTCATTAACATGTTGAACTATTGTGTAAATGTGATTCTAACACGTTTCATGACTTAAATGCATGAATAGGATTCAACTAATGTAGATGGGGAAAATCTGATACGAAAATGAAAGAATATAAACAACAATCCAATGGAAAACAAGGTACAATTGTAAATTACTACTATAAATAGTTGTGTTTTCTATATATTGTAAGTGCTTCTAACTTAATCATATTGATAATAATTTGGCATTTATACCTACATCTTTTATTTACAATTAATTATTATGTTCTTGCACTTGAAAAATTGGGTTTTACCACTTTAGGGTGATGAGGAACAAAATAATGTTGAAGCATACACTTCAAGTACATGGGTACATGAGCCATCGATACAAATAACACCTATTTCCTTTAGAACAAAGGAAAGTGAGGGAAATGATATGCATGATAAAGAAAAAATCAACAAAGAGGATCATAAGGGAAAAAATATGGCCGATCCATTGATTGAGGTAACAGATTTTCCAAAATTTGTTGAGGTGGAACTGGGAAAAACCAAAGAATGAGGTGAAGGACATGGCTGCCTATGAATTCACAATAGGAGAAGAAGTTTTTATGTTCCTAGAACCTGACCATGTAAAAAAGGTTGGTATTGCTAAAATTCATGCAACTAAACATGGAACAAAATACCATGGACAATCTTTAGAAAGGGATTGCATTATCATATGCATAGAAGATTCATATGTAGATGACACTCCATTGCATTTTCCACATATTGGAGTAGATACTGTTGGTGAATCAAAGAAGACATATTGCATCTGGTTTAAAGATTGCTTGAAGGAAATTAACCAGAAAGAGGATGGAAAAGAGACAAAGGTGTGTTAATTTGTATTTTTATTGATGTTATTTTTTTTTTTAGCACATTTGATTGATTTTATATCCAGTATAAGTATACTTATCCATTATGTCATGCTTGCAGTGGATGAATGAATATTCAAATTACAATGTTGTAATTGAGATAAAACTATGTTTTGATGTACATTATTTTTTTTCCAATTGATTGACTATATCAATGATGCATTATTTATTTCAATATTCAATAGAATTGTGACAGCTCATATTCAGATTTTACCATTGCATAGGTGACACAAGGAAAAGAAGAAAACTATAGGATTTTCCTTTCTAGTCTAATGTTTAAATTTCTTCCTACTTCCCTATACATTTCCTTCCATTACATTCTTATGCAGTATTCCTCTACGTATTTATCTTTCAAAACTAGTTTGCATTTTCCCTATAATATTTTAGATGATGAAAACATATTATTCAAGATGAAACTATGTACTTTGCATACCAATTTCACTTCCCTTACTTGATTGTTTCAGCTGTTACAGGACCTTCCCTTACCCCAATATCATTTTACTTATAATTTTCTTTCTTCCTAATAATCATGTTATTTAATTGTATTATATAGTATTTATATGAATTGATTGTTTGTAGAATGAAGAGGAACAATGAAATAACCTTGTGGTAAGAAACGTGAAAATCTTATCTAATATTCTTGATTCCATGCAATCCATACATAATATGGTTCATGCTTCATCTAATTTGGTAAGTAACGTAAACTAAGATTTACATTGTTAATTTCTTCTAGGAGTCAAATATAAAAACATTTAAATATTTTTGTGTTTTTCTTCGAGTTAATGTAGGAAATAATTTGCATCAATAATCCTTCATTTTTGTAGAAACGTAATAGTGAAGGTGATACTGAAATGCAACTTTTAGAAAGGATCCATTCTTCTCAACAACAGGTGACCACACAATATCTTATTTATAATTTTGATAAACTTATTTTATTATTTACGTTTGCATAGTTTTATTTATTGATATGCCCATTGTTTGTAAAACATATCAGGGAAAGAGATTAAAGGGTATAAAGAGTGTTGCATCAGTTCACACACACCTTACGCCGGATGAGATTAAAGGAAATAAAAGAAAAATTCAAGGATGGATTGAAGCAAGAAACTCCATTGTTGTTAGCAAGAAACAGAGAAAGAGGTTGAAGAGCTCTCAACTTTAATTTGTTGAAGTTCTGATATGATAATCAATTGTATCATTATTTGTAAAATACTTGCCAAGATTCTAAGTTATGTCAAAGCAAAAATCAAGTTTAATGTTATGGTTTTTCTCCTTGAATGAGAAAATAATGTAAGATGCATATGTAGTGCCAGTTTTATGCCAAAATCCTCTTTTGGCTCCTACTTTTGACATGACTTGTAAAATGTAAGGAGTTTGGCTACTTTCATTAATATAACATCCGATTTTATACATCTTTGTTTCAAAATTATTACGTAGTCATTTTTTGTCACAAAACTATTATGTAACAAATATTTGTCCATAAATATTCATAGTAACAATTTTCTTTTTTGTTTCTGAAAATTATATATAATATATATAATAGAAACATTTTATATATAATCTTAATACGCCGATAGAAGTCATATAAGTGAGACAAATTCTAAATATCTTTCATAAAATAAAGGAAAATTCTTAATCTCTTTCATATATTCATCCACTAAATCTAGTCTAATTTGCTGAGACAGAAGGTCCTCATCTTCAACCTAGTTGTTAAAATTGAAAGAAAATAAAATTTAAACTCTCAAAGAGAGCATTCAATTTGATTGAAAAAGACTGAAATCATGTATCGTTAATGGTGTTTTAGCACAACTGTAGGTAAATTCAAACATCGAATATATATCTAGCCCCAGTTATGCCATACATAGAACACAAGCTTAAGAGTTTTATGTGTTTAAATCGGCATGGTTAAACACAAGTGGTTAAATTATAGTGTTGAAAGCTAGTGTGAAGCCAAAAATTAATTTGTTGGATAATTATCTTAGTGAATTGGTTGTAACATGTTTTAGAAGGAAGCTAACATGATAAATTGTAAACATTATTTGGAACAAAAAATTTGTTACCAATTCAGTCTTATGAATCGAGGATTTAGATCCAGAAATAGCGAAGATGTATTAGTGACCATGCTCTATAATAGAATAGATGTTTATAGTTGTGTAAGAAGATGATTGACCAGATAATGACATGCATGGTCAAGTGTAAAATATAACCAAACAATATTATAGTATTTTCTCTCCACTAGTGGATGAATGAGTGAATGAACAAATGTGGATTTCTGAAGGTATCTCAAGAAGACCATTAATATAGTGCCACTGTGCCCTAGCTGCTATGCCGCTGTGCCGCCATGGTTGCTACGCGGCTTCGCGCAAATCTGTAAGTTCTCTACAGTGCTTTGATCGGCCAGAACACGGGACTACTGTTATTTCTCTACAATGCTTGGATTGGCCAGAACACGGGACTATGGGAGACACGAACAGCGATGCAAAACATGATGCCCTTCTCCTTGGTGGTGGCTATGGGAACCTGTCCCTTGCGTGTAAAACTGATGGTGGCGCCTGTAAAATTAGCATGGAAAATACAGCACCAGTTTCTTGGATCGACATGGCTTTTGATGCTAACCAAGACCCCCCTTCAAAGAAAATGCGAGTTAGAGTTTCTCCGACCTGTCAAAAAATAGGGGGGTCTCTCCATTGGGACAAGTAAAGTTGGCTCGGTCTCTCCTAAAAATCTTAACAATGGTAATGAATCTTTTAAAAATAACAGATCTTCTTTCAAGAGCATGGATAGATCAAACTCGCTTCAGAAAAGTGGTCACACAGGAACCTCTGGTGGAGATAAGTCCACTTCTTATGCTTAAGCGGTCTCCAAACAAAAGGAGAATACCAAAAATGAGCTCTTAAAACCCTCCCAGGAGGTTCTGACACTAAAAATCGGGGAGGATCTACTTATAAAGATTCTTAAGGAGGAGGAAAATCTCTCCCAACTGGGGTCTCATATGCAGATTCCATAAATTTTGGCCTAAGCTTTCTCAACTCCATGAATGGATAGCCCAGAGATGGAGAGAAAAAATACAAGGTAAGATTGAGCTTTATCCTTGTGGTAAAGCTTACTTCATTGCGGTCTTTGAAACCCCTGCTGATAGGGATTTAATCTTTAGCCAGCATTGGGTTTAGGGGGGAACATGGGCTTATGTCCAAACCATGGTATCCATCCTTTGACCCGTTAAAGGAGTCTTTTGATACCTACCCAATTTGGGTTCGTTTACCAGGACTTCTGTTACAACTTTGGAACAGATCTTGTCTCATTGCTATAGGGGATACTCTTGGCTCATGTGTGGCAGTTGATGGTAAGACTTCCATTCAAACACATACTAAGTTATGCTCGAATCCTAGTTGATATTGATACCTCCAAACTCTTACCAACAGAAATCAATCTTCAGATTGGAGAAAGACTCTGGGTACAAAGGATTGACTATGAGAGACTTACCTTCAGATGTCAGCGTTGCTTCCAAACTGGTCATGTTACAAATGATTGTGAAAATTCCAAATGAAAGACCAAAACTACCTGGTGGACGGATTCTCTTCCTGAACATCTCACAATTGACTCAGATCCGGCTGAGGATTCTAGTGCCCCCTTGCAAGTTGACTCACCCGTCATGGCTGATTTACAGGCCAACATAGAGAAACTACCTATAGACTATGCTTTGCAGATTGCTGATTCAGTGTCTAAGGAAGTTTCGCCCCCCCCTTCCTATGGGTCACATCCACATCAATTCCATTACAGATGCTTTCCGATTGCATTGGATGCAGGAAATCCTGAATGGACAGTGGTGGATCAGAAAAAGAAGGGTAATGTCAAATCTAAACCCCCCACCACTCTGGACAAGGTTTGATTCTTGTCGTTGTTAGTGCTATTATTGTTACATCTGGGAAAAATGGCCAACTGCACAGTTGCTGGGCAACTGTGTTGCTGTTAAGTTGTTTTTTAGCAGTTTTTTGAAGCAGTTGTTTAGTTTTTGCTGGTTCTTGACAGTTTTCTGTTGTTGGGCTTTCTGGGGTTATATTTCTCTTTTGAGAAATGTTGTAAAAGGGTATAGTCCCTTTCAAAAAACTATTTTCCAATAATAATAATAAAAAAAAGACCATTAATATCATGTAAATATTGCAACCAATTTTGCAAATCTGGGCCTCTAAATTTTTTGAAGGTATGTATATCATAAACATTCTTCACGCTTCACGTATGGAACTTTTTTTTAAATGTATAGACATGATTAGGGTAACTATGATAAAGAGATAAATGGATATTCTCTGTTAAAAAGTGGAAAATTTGTATAATGATTGAAACTTGCATCATTTATTACGGATGAAAACATAGTACGTTGTTGAACTATTTTAATTAAAGTAGAAGGGCATAAGTGGGAATTATTCCAAAGTAATTGAATGAAACAACCTTGAATAGATACATAACATTATAAAAACACAAAATAAACATTTAAAATGCATTTCGTTGAGGTAACAACATATTATGTTGAGAAACAACCTACTTTGGTATGGATCATGTAGGAGCATAAAAAGATGGTATCACAGTTTTAGATATTATAATGAGCATATCTTGTAAACTAATAATGTGTTTGTTCATCATTTTCTCAAGGGTAACAACATAATTATGTATTATGGTGAGAAACCACCTACTTTGATATAGATCTTGTAGGCACACTAATATTCTAAATTATAGTTTTATATAGTACACCATGTATCTTATGTAGCTTAGTAACAAGTCAGAACATCGTTATTAGGGGTAACAATGTAATATGTTGTTAAATTGTTGTACTCATAGTAGAAGGGAATGGATTTAGATCCTATAGACACATAAGAATGGTGCATTGTAATTTTATACCCTATAATGAATATAGCTTGTAAAAATATGTGTTCCATCATTTAGTTTGGGTGACAACATAATACGTTGTGGTAGTGTCAAAATTAAAGTGTGAGAGAATGAATTGGAAAATATTCCAATTTAATTCAATGAAACAACTTTGAATAGATTATTCAGTGCAAAAAAACTTTACAAATGCAGGTCATCAAAGAAACAACATATTGCATTGACAAACCACCTACTTTGATATAGATCCTAAAGGCAAACTAATATATGAAATTATAGTTTTATATAGTACACCATGTATCTTATGTAGCCTAGTAACGAGTTAGAACATCATTATCAGGGGTAACAACATAATATGTTGTTAAATTGTTATACTCACAGTAGGAGGGAATGGATTTAGATCCTGTAGGCACATAAGAATGGTGTATAGAAATTTTATAGACTATAATGAATATAGCTTGTAAAAATAACTTTTTCCATCAATTTAGTTTAGGTGACAACGTAATACGTTGTGGTTGTGTCAAAATTAAAGTGTGAGAGAATGAATTGGAAAATAATCCAATTTAATTCAATGAAACAACTTTGAATAGATTATTCAGTACAAAACAAACTTTGAAAATGTAGGTCATCAAAGAAACAACGTATAATGTTGAGAAACCACCTACTTTGATATAGATCCTATAGGCACACTAATATCTGAAATTATAGTTTTATATAGTACACCATTGTATCTTATGTAGCCTAGTATAAAGTCAAAACATCGTTATTATGGGTAACAATGTAATATGTTGTTAAATTGTTGTACTCATAGTAGGAGTGAATGGATTTAGATCTTGCAGGCACATAAAAATGGTGCATTGCAGTTTTATACACTATAGTGAATATATCTTGTAAAAAATAACGTTTTCCATAATTTAGTTTGGGTGACAATGTAATACATTGTGGTAGTGACGAAATTAAAGTGTGAGAGAATGAATTGGAAAATAATCCAATTTAATTCAATGAAACAACTTTGAATAGATTATTTAGTGCAAAACAAACTTTAAAAATATAGGTCATCAAAGAAATAACGTATTACGTTGATAAACCACCTACTTTGATATAGATCCTGTAGGCACACTAATATCTGAAATTATAGTTTTATATAGTACACCATGTATCTTATGTAGCCTAGTAACGAGTATGAACATCATTATCAAGGGTAATAATGTAATATGTTGTTAAATTGTTATACTCACAGTAGGAGGAAATGGATTTAGATCTTGTAGGCACATACGAATGGTGCATTGTAGTTTTATAAACTATAATGAATATAGCTTGTAAAAATAACATGTTCCATCATTTAGTTTGGGTTACAACGTAATATGTTGTGGTAGTGTCGAAATTAAAGTGTGAGAGAATGAATTGGAAAATATTCCAATTTAATTCAATGAAACAACTTTAAATAGATTATTCAGTGGAAAACAAACTTAAAAAATGTAGGTCATCAAGGAAACAACATATTACGTTGAGAAACCATTGTTGGTGATGAATCGCAGCACCCTTGAATGTCTGCAACACGATGGGTTGAGACTCTCAGTACGATTGCATAACATGGAGCTTTTCCCAAGTGTGGGACATTGCGAAAACGGAAAAGCTCTCCGGATGAAGGCCGACTCCTATTCCTCTGTTCAGATGCACACGTAGAAAATGCAGAGGGTTTACAAAAAACCTAATCTAACTTGCCAAGGATACAGGGTAAGAAAATGCATAAAATAAAACCTAAACTACAAAGGTGATTCACCGAGGAATGAAGAACACCTGTCTTGCCAATAAACACAGACCATTAAAATGCAATGCAAGATCATGCACAGATAGCTAGATTCACAGTGAAAGATCAAGGGGATGCAAATGAATACATAGAGGGTTGAGAATCATCCACATACATGCATTAATTTGATCCAAAGATTGATACAACACACTGCAAAATGCCAAGAGGCAAGGTTGCATTACAGTTTCAAATGGGAGGTTTAAACTCCACAAGTTCACCTGCCAAGAGAAGAAGGGAGGGGCAAAATAGAAATGTCCAACCCTTAGAAAAAGCCCCTCCTTACAATTTATATGAGAAAAAAAATGAGGGAGAAGAGAATGATTCGAATTCTGCCCCAACCACCTCCAAGACTGCACCTAACTCATCATATTATGGCGGTAGGTGAGAATCTCAACAACCCAACAGTGGCGAAGTGTATTTTACATTTTTGAAGAACTTATTCCCACCCAATTAAAGATATCCAGTCGTATTTGGGTAGAGGATGCTGAGAGATTTCTGAAAAGTCCAACCTTGTGTGAATTCGAGCTCCCTGTGAAAAGTTATGGCGATCTGAATATTTCCCGCGTCAAGGTCTTCTGCTTGTCGAGTTCACGGTTCTCTTTTGCATTTACATCAGGTTTGGAGGATGCCTCGACATGTGTTTGATGCTTGTGTCTTCCCAAAACCCGCTTCTACCAGTATTTCCAAGATTTCCTTTGTTTCGGGGTCGAAAAATGGACCTGCATGTGCATCGGGTTTGGAAGGTGGCTCGACATGCTTCCGCCCCATGCTTTCCTGACATGTTTTCCCGACTCCAAGACCCAATTTTCCTAGGAAGTGTTTCGGGTTTGCAGAACTCTCAAGCATCAGGACATTCTTTGTGATCTGCATGCTTCATGTCTCATGTTTCCCGAAACCCGAAACCCGAATTTCCTTTGTGTCGGGTTTCTTAACCCCTCCGACATGCTTTCTTTTGTGTCAGGTTTCTTAACCCCTTCGACATGCTTTCTTTTGTGTCAGGTTTTCTAACCCCTCCGACATGCTTTCTTTTGTGTCAGGTTTTCTAACCCCTCTGAAAAGCTTTCTTTTGGGTATCTATATTTACCCGGGGGTAAATATATACAACAATTTGGTGACTCAACGGGATTACCTACCTACTAGGTAGAAGATCAGTGGCCTTTTAGCAATCCATTGAGCATGGAGTCATAAGCAATAACCTGAAACCAACCTGATATCTGATCTGGAGCCTGATACTGTAACTCCTCTGAGAGCACGTTGAACTGTAGAAATCCAACCCAGGAGCAACAAAACCTGTGCCAAAGCACTTAGGGAAACTGAAACCTAACTACAACAAGACAATGTGCATACACACTTAGAGGAATTGAAATCTAGGCTAATATTTACAAGGGTTAACCTTTTATTTTCAGTAGCAATGTTTAAGATAGATTTCGTTAACCGGAATTGGTAGTTCTTCTCCATCCAATGTAGACAATTGGAAGGCATTGCTATTCTTACATTCCATGACCATGTAGGGGCCACTCCAAATGGCATCAAACTTGGAATGCCTTCCTGGTTTTTCCCGATCTACATCCCATTTCAGAACTAGGTCCCCTTCCTGGAAGGTCCTTGCTCTTGCTTTCTTATCAAACCATCTTTTCACTAAGGCCTGATCTTTCTCAATTGTTTGAACTGCATGTTCTCTAATTTCTGCCAATTCCATCAACTCTGCATACCTGGCCTCCATTGGCTCGAACTCAGCTGACTCCAACTACTTCATGAACTCCAATGTAGGCAGTTCTAATGATATAGGAAATATTACCTCTTTTCCATAGACCAACTTGTAAGGGGAATTACTTGTAGATCTCTTTGGTGTTATTCTATTAGCCCACAATGCTGATTTTAGCTTGGTATGCCATGTTCTGTGATTTTCATCTAGAGTCCTCCTGATGATTCTTAGCAAATTTTTGTTCGTGGACTCTGCCTGTCCATTACCCTATGGGTAATAATTGGAAGAGGTGCTCAAGTAGATTCCATTCTTGACAGCCCATTCTGTGATCTTGGAACCTATGAATGCCAATGCATTATCTGATATGATAGTGGCTGGCACACCGAACCTGGTCACTATTCCTTCATAAAAGTCTAGTATATTAGACTCATTTGCCTCTTTGAGCGCTACCCGCTTCAGTCCACTTGGTGAAGTAATCCGTTTCCGTGAGAATCCACTTGTGGCCTTGGCTTGAGTTTGGATTGATGACCCTGATGAAGTCCAATCCCCATTGCATTAATGGTTGGTTAACCAGAATTGGGTGCAATGGAAGTGCTGCTAGTCTTTCTTTGCCTGTGAAGAGTGCACATTTCTTGCACTTTCTTATCCATGTATAGCAATCACTGAAGACTGTCAGCCAATAATACCCTACCTTCATTATCTTGAGAGTTGTTACTTGTGGGGTGAAATGTCCTCCAGAATCTCTATCGTGAAAATATCGTAACACCCTCTCAATTTGACCAGTCCCAATGCACCTCAATAGAACCCCATTGATGTCTTTCTTAAACAAAACACCATCAACAAGAACATATGGAATGGCTTGTAATCTGAAGTATCTCCTCTTTGATTTGCTCATTTTTGGAGGGCATAGTCCTGTCTGTAGGAAGTGTATCATATTCTGAGTCCAACAAGGATTAGGCACATCATCATTTTCATGTTCCTGACCATCATGTAGTACCAAGGTAGTATCTTTTTCATCACCTGCTTCAACCTGTTGACTCAAGGCTAGCTATTCACATAGTCCCTTTCCACATACTAGTTTAGTGACCTTGATCTCGATGTCATATTCCATGACACGAGTTATCCATCCTACACGTTTCTCATTCAGATCCTTGTTTAGAAGGAAGTCCTTGATTCCCGCATGAGAGACTAATAATTGGATCTTGTTGTTTGAGACTAGGTGCTTGAATTTCTTTAAGCTCCTGATTACTGCAAGGACATGCTTTTCAATGAAAGAGTACCTAGTTTCGTATTCCTCCAAGCCTTGACTGAAGAAAGCAACTGGTTGTTCTAATCCTTCTTTGTTCTGTTGTGCCAGGATTGCAGAAATTATGTCTCCACCACTGAAGGCATATAACATGAAATCCTTGGAGAAGTTTGGATTGACGAAAGTTGGAGCTTGAGATATAGCCTCTTTTATTGCCTCAAAACTTGCCTTGCCTTCAGATGTCCACTTAAATGCCATGCTCTTCTTCAACATCAGTGTTATTGGCTTTACAAGAGCTGCAAAGTTTGGAACAAACCTGCAGACAAAATTGATCCTTCCCAAGAAGCTTTGAAGAGCATTCTTGTGACTTAGCAATGGCAATGCTCAAATTGCTTCAACTCTTTCTGGGTCAATCATCAACCCTTCCTTTGAAACAATTTGGCCTAGAATTTTTCCCTCGTGAGCCAAAAATATGCATTTTTTGGGATTCAATGATACCCCAAATCTTCTACATCTCTGAAATACTTGCCTCAAATGTAAGAGGTGATCCGCTGCATTTTTTGAGAATACAGTGATGTCGTCAAGATATATCAGAACTATTTTATTGATCAACCCCTTAAATGCCATATCCATTGCCCTTTGGAAGGTGGCTCCAGCATTTGATAGCCCAAATGGCATCTTCTTGTAGGCATAGGTCCCCCATTTGGTGGTGAAAGCCATCTTGAATTGGTCATCTTCTTTCACCATCACCTGATTATACCTTGAGTATCCATCTAGGAGAGAGAATCTCTCTGAACCAGATACTACTTGCAATATTTGTTCCATTGAAGGGAGCGGGTAATGGTCTTTGAGAGATGCCCTATTGAGGTCTCGGAAGTCCACACATAACTTGATTTCTCCGCTCTTCTTCCTGACCGGAACCAAGTTTGCAACCCAGCTTGAGTGCTTGATCGGGAATCTAATGCTTGCCTCTATTAGCTTGTTTAGCTCTTTCTTCATTAGAGGCTCAATGTGAGGGTTGACTAGTCTCTGCTTCTGCCTGATGGGCTTAGCATCTGGATCCAATTCTATGGTATGTTGTGCCAAATTTGGATTGAATCCTCTCAAGTCTTCATAACTCCAAGTGAAGACATCTGGAAATTCTTGGCAAAGTTGTATGAAATCTGATTTCTCCTGCTCAGTGGCCACTTTGCCAATTTGAAGTGTTTTGCCTTCCCCAACCGGAATTGGTTCTGAATCTTCTCTCTTGACATGTATGTTAGCCTTTTCCTTACGGAACTGGTCGTTAGGGTTGAAGATAGACTCCAATGTTACTAAACCCTTGGGAAGCTTGTTTGTCCGCAGCTACACTACTTGATCCCCATACTGCTGCTCTAGTCTATCCTGATTCCTAACTGAGAATTCAGCCTCTTCTTGTAAGAAATTAATGATCTGTTGATCATTCTCAAACACCTGCCAGCTTGTGTTATTATCTAGAACTGCTGGCCTCACAACCACATGGATATGTGGTTGTGTTTTTTCACTTTTTATGTTTTCAACCACATCAAACGTTGCTCCAACTACTGCGAGCCTATCTGCAGCTTCATTTTTCTTCCTGGGTATGGACACAATGTTGAAAGTTTTGAAATCCTCAATGAGGTCCCATACCCTATTCTTGTAGCTCTTTAGCAGTTCATTCTTTGTAGCATGTTGTCCTCTAACTTGGTTGACGATTAGCTCGCTATCTCCAAACACTTGCAAGTTCTTTATGCCCTTTTTCCTGGCCCAATGAATTCTATGAATCAATGCCTCATATTCAGCCATGTTGTTTGAACATGAAAACTGGAAATGAAAAGCTGAAAAATATTTGATGTCTTGTGGTGAAATCAACATTGCACCACCTCCAGCACCTTGTCCGCTTCTCGAACCATCGAAAAATAATTTCCAAGCTTTACTTTCATCCTTTTGTTCAGGCTGAATGATGTCGGGAATGGGTGAATTTTCTTCATGTACACAATACACGCCCAATTCAGATTCTTCAATTTCCTTGTATGGGTCAAATTCATGACTCTTGTTTGCCCATTCATCCAAAGTTAAATCAGGAATTCCTTTGACCTTAGTACCTGTTTCTAGATCACTTGAAAACTTCTCCTGATCAAAAGCCGAGAAATTTACATTAATAGGATTTGGTACATGAGGCTCAATATGGAAATTGGTAATTGGTTCTGACCTGATTGTTGCTTTGGCTCCATACCTTGTCCTAAAAAACATGTGTGACCAATCTGCAGATAAATATCCACCGATTTTTGTAGTGAAGTCTCTTGATAGACACAACGCAAAGAGTGGCGGAAGGTCAATCACAGACACATCTTACAAAACTGTAACATTAGGACAGGAATGTAGTGTTAGGCTTAACCCCTTGACGACTCCAACAGTTCCTACAGTTGTTACATCTAGCTGCACTACTCCTCTCAACACTGGTTCATACTTCAAACCCATTTGATCCGCTATTTGCTTTGGCATCATTGAAATACTTGCCCCTGAATCTATCATGCAGTTGTGTACCAAGTGGTTTCCAACAATCAATGAAACATAGAATGGTGGAGGCTTCAAATTCTTGCTTGTCTGGCCCCCATCATGTTGCACTACATTAGTGAGAACTTTCTCATGTCCCCAATTTGATACATTTGAGGCAGACCAATTAGCCATTGCAGCTTGCAATAAATCTCGTTGCCCTGGGATCGCCAGTGATTCTCACATGGAAATGTTCACATGTGTCTTCTTCATTTGATCGATGATGTTGAAGGGGGATGAATTGTCCTTTTGCTGTCCCTTAATTGGTGGAACCTTTTCTGGAGCTTGAACAGGTGCATGTGTTGCTACGACAGGTACCTTAAGCTGATTTTGCACATTTTGAGCTATGGTTGGTCTACTAACCCCTTGTTGTGTAAGAGTGGGTTGAGAAACAACTGGATTAGACGGTTTTCCCCTCTTCTATGCTTCTCTTTTTTGACCGTGTGTTGGCAGACACGCCTTGAAAAGGCTGTTGGTTAACTCCATAGAAGTCTTCCATTTTCCAATTGGCCAATGTGGTTTCCATTGGAGGTCCTTCTTGTTGCGTTTCTTGCTATTGATTCCCTTCTTGGCTTGGTTGTTGAGGCACACCAATAGTTTGCACCATCAAGTCCTGATTTAGTGTACCATTGAAACATGCTGACTGATTGTGAGGTAGATTGCAAGGGTAACACCAGTTGTACTCCTGTGCCATGTTATTTTGTGTCGGGACCAAGGATCTTGAGGACATCGTTGCATTTGGATCATACGGTCAAAATGGCCTGGCAGCTTGAGGTTGTCCTTGGTTTTGGTTTTGATTTGCAGCCTAAGGTGGTGGTCTATTTTATTGGTATGAGGTCCTAGCCTAGTACTGCGCTTGAGGCTGATATGGTCTAGCACTTTGAGCTTGTTGTCTTTTGATAGTCACTAGCTCATTTCCAAGTTTCTGTAGCTATTTCATGACCTCCCGCAATTCCTTTGAAGTATTTGAAGAAGTCGATGCCTCATTATTGCTTTGATTTATAGGAGTTGGAATGGGGATTCAACTCTGGTGCTTGACTAGTTGTAGGATTTCCCATATCTGGATAGAGAGGCATTGGTGGCCTTGGTGCAAGCTTGCCAGCTTGGATCAAAACAGTTCTCTACTCTGATAGTTGTGTCGTAGGCCCCTGACAGTGTTGTTCCTCCCATTGATTGGATCATTATGGCTATGTCTGAATTTATAGCCTTTAAGAAATAAAGGAATGCTCCTTCGGCGGTTGGTCTAACGGCTATTGGAATCCTGTCCCATGTCCGTTCAAATCTGAAGTTGAAATCTGTCATTTGTTCATTAGGAGCCCTTTTGATTGTTGTCAATTGCTCCAATAAGGACAAATTGTCTGCCCTCTCCCCGACCTGGTTGCAAAGAGCTGAACAAAGTTGGTTCCAATTCGTAGTAGACCCTGCTGCTAGGCTCCTAAACCATTGTATGGCCTTACCTTTGAAAGATGAAGCCAACAACTTGACTGCAACATCCATTTCATTTATTTCATGGATTGCACGTGCATTAGCAATATCCTGGATGTGATCAATAGGAGTAGTATGATTTTCTCCTGTGAAATAGGGTATATTCTTTAGCGCTGCAGCTGGAATTTGATTCTGAGCATTTAGGGCAAGTGGACTACTGCCCATGAAATTGACAAAGGGATTCGGTGGTAGATGCGCCATTATGATTGGCCTAAGAACCTTGGTTGATGCGAGAAAAGGTCTACTAGGTGGAGGCGTAGACAAAGTCCTGTTAGGTGGAGATGGTGATCTTTGTGGTCTTCTTCCTCTCCTTCCTCTGCCTGGTGAAAGTTGCAAGTGGAAAAATAGCCCCTCTTCTCGAGTATTAGACCTGGTTCAAATTCTTCTCATGTGCCTGGGCAACTTGTGCTGCTACACCGCTGAATTCTATTTCTTCGGAGTCGCCAGATGTGTTAGATAACAAGCTTCTAAAAGGCTGGATTTTGCCAAGTTACACACCAAACTTGACAATATTGAAAATATAATTTAAACTTTGAAGGACCCAGGGGAGACAATCTTTAATCCGGAATCCAGGTCTTGCTGTGCAGCTGTGGATCCCCGAAAAGTACAGGTGGAACTCAGGTCATGTAATGCAACTCACAAAACCCGAATTGACATGTGTCAGAACTTGGAACATGCCCAACACCTCGGAAAACCGAAAATGACTATTTTCGGGAATAGGACCATGCAATGCATCCCCCAAAATCCGAAATGACTGTTGGGTCTGCTTTGATGTTCTCGGACCTCGAAAACCCGAAAGACTAAAAAGCATGAAATTTTGAAAGTCAAAATCTCAAAAAACTAAAGATACCCTTTTGAAGATCACCCCCAGATCTATCAACTGGTAAAATTTTTACTTGTTTTGAGCAAGATAAGCCCTTGAAAATTGATTTCAAAGTTTAGCCCAGAAGTTGAAAATATGAAATTGTAAAACCTATAATTTTTTAAGTCCAAATTTCTTGAAAGTTCCTTCAAATCTGTGGAATGACCTCTTGTTCCCACCAGGCATGCCAAAACTGTTGGTGAAAAATCACAGCACCCCTGAATGTCTGCAACATGATGGTTTGAGACTCTCAGTACGATTGCATAACATGGAGCTTTTCCCAAGTGTGGGACATTACGAAAATGGAAAATCTCTCCGGATGAAGGTTGGCTCCTATTCCTCTATTCAGATGCACACGTAGAAAATGCAGAGGGTTTACAAAAAACCTAATCTAACTTGCCAAGGAGACAGGGTAAGAAAATGCATAAAATAAAACCTAAACTACAAAGGTGATGCACCGAGGAATGAAGAACACCTGTCTTGCCAATAAACACAGACCATTAAAATGCAATGCAAGATCATGCACAGATAGCTAGATTCACAGTGAAAGATCAAGGGGATGCAAATGAATACATAGAGGGTTGAGAATCATCGACAGACATGCATTAATTTGATCCAAAGATTGATACAACACACTGCAAAATGCCAAGAGGCAAGGTTGCATTACAGTTTCAAATGGGAGGTTTAAACTCCACAAGTTCACCTGCCAAGAGAAGAAGGGAGGGGCAAAACAGAAATGTCCAACCCTTAGAAAAAACCCCTCCTTACAATTTATATGAGAAAAAAAATGAGGGAGAAGAGAATGATTCGAATTCTGCCCCAACCACCTCCAAGACTGCACCTAACTCATCATATTATGGCGGTAGGTGAGAATCTCAACAACCCAACAGTGGCGAAGTGTATTTTACATTTTTGAAGAACTTTTTCCCACACAATTAAAGATATCCAGTCGTATTTGGGTAAAGGACACCGAGAGATTTCCAAAAAGTCCAACCTTGTGTGAATCCGAGCTCCCTGTGAAAAGTTATGGTGATCTGAATATTTCCCGCGTCAGGGTCTTCTGCATGTCGGGTTCAGGGTTCTCCTTTGCATTTGCATCAGGTTTGGAGGATGCCTCGACATGTGTTTGATGCTTGTGTTTTCCCAAAACCCACTTCCACTAGTATTTCCAAGATTTCCTTTGTTTCGGGGTCGAAAAATGGACCTGCATGTGCATCGGGTTTGGAAGGTGGCTCGACATGCTTCCGCCCCATGCTTTCCCGACATGTTTTCCCCGACTCCAAGACCCGATTTTCCTAGGAAGTGTTTCGGGTTTGTGGAACTCTCAAGCATCGAGACATCCTTTGTGATCTGCATGCTTCATGTCTCATGTTTCCTGAAACCTGAAACCTGAATTTCCTTTGTATCGGGTTTCTTAACCCCTCCGACATGCTTTCTTTTGTGTCGGGTTTCTTAACCCCTCCGACATGCTTTCTTTTCTGTCGGGTTTTCTAACCCCTCCGACATGCTTTTCTTTTGTGTCTGGTTTTCTAACCCCTCTAACATGCTTTCTTTTGTGTATCTATATTTACCCGGGGGTAAATATATACAACAACCACCTACTTTGATATAGATCCTATAGGCACACGAATATTCTAAATTATAGTTTTATATAGTACACCATGTATCTTATGTAGCCTAGTAATGAGTCAGAACATCGTTATTAGGGGTACAAACATAATATGTTGTTAAATTGTTGTACTCACAATAGGAGTGAATGGATTTAGATCATGTAGGCACATAAGAATGGTGCATTGCAGTTTTATACACTATAATGAATATAGCTTGTAAAAAACAACGGGAACCATCATTTAGCTTGGGTGACAACGTAATACGTTGTGGTAGTGTCGAAATTAAAGTGTGAGAGAATGAATTTGAAAATACTCCAATTTAATTCAATGAAACAACTTTGAATAGATTATTTAGTGCAAAACTAAACTTTAAAAATACAGGTCATCAAAGAAACAACGTATTACATTGAGAAACAACCTACTATGATATAGATCCTGTAGGCACACTAATATTTGAAATTATAGTTTTATATAGTACACCATGTATCTTATGTAGCCTAGTAACAAGTCAGAACATAGTTATCAAGGGTAACAACGTAATATGTTGTTAAATTGTTATACTCACAGTAGGAGGGAATGTATTTAGATCCTGTAGCCATATAAGAATGGTGCATTGCGTTTTTATACACTATAATGAATATATCTTGTAAAAATAACATGTTCCATCATTTAGTTTGGGTGACAATGTAATACGTTGTGGTAGTGTCAAAATTAAAGTGTGAGAGAATGAATTGGAAAATATTCCAATTAAATTCAATGAAACAACTTTGAATAGATTATTCAGTGCCAAATAAACTTTAAAAATGCAGGTCGTCAAAGAAACAATGTATTACGTTGAGAAACCACCTACTTTGAGATAGATCATGTAGGCACACTAATATCTGAAATTATAGTTTTATATAGTACACCATGTATCTTATGTAGCCTAGTAATGAGTTAGAACAACGTTATCAGGGGTAACAACGTAATATGTTGTTAAATTGTTGTACTCATAGTAGGGGGGAATGGATTTGGATCCTGTAGGCACATAAGAATGGTGCATTACAGTTTTATACACTATAATGAATATAGCTTGTAAATATAACGTGTTCCATCATTTAGTTTGGGTGATAACGTAATTCATTGTTGTAGTGTTGAAATTAAAGTGTGAGAGAATGAATCAGATAATATTCTAATTTAATTCAATGAAACAACTTTGAATAGATTATTCAGTGCCAAAAAAACTTTAAAAATGTAGGTCGTCAAAGAAATAACGTATTACGTTGAGAAACCACCTACTTTGATATAGATCCTGTAGGCACACTAATATCTGAAATTATAGTTTTATAAAGTACACCATGTATCTTATGTAGCGTAGTAATGAGTCAAAAAATCATTATCAGGGGTAACAACGTAATATGTTGTTAAATTATTATACTCACAGTACGAGGAAATGGATTTAGATCTTGTAGGCACATTAGACTGGTGCATTGGAATTTTATACACTATAATGAATATAGCTTGTAAAATTAATGTGTTCCATCATTTAGTTTGGGTGACAACGTAATACATTGTGGTAGTGTCGAAATTAAAGTGTGAGAGAATGAATTGGAAAATATTCAAATTTAATTCAATGGAACAACTTTGAATAGATTATTCAGTGCAAAACAAACTTTTAAAATGTAGGCGATCAAAGAAAAAACGTATTACATTGAGAAATCACCTACTTGTATATAGATCATGTAGGCACTTTAATATCTGAAATTATAGTTTTATCTAGTACACCATGTATCTTATGTAGCCTAGTAATGAGTTAGAACATTGTTATCAGGGGTAATAATGTAATATGTTGTTAAATTGTTGTACTCACAGTAGGAGGGAGTGTATTTAGATCCTGTAGGCACATAAGAATGGTACATTTCAGTTTTATACACTATAATGACTATATCTTGTAAAAATAATGTGTTCTATCATTTAGTATGTGTGACAACGTAATAATAGGATTTGATACTGTGATGATCCTACATTTTACACATGTGGGCTATAACCTATGAAGGGCAGAATTGATTATTGAATGGTATCATTTGAAGACCTTGTTTGATGATAAATCGAGTGCTTAGCAGTCTCATAAAGGATTATCTCCACAAGGGAAAACAAAGATGAAGTTTTATATATGCTTTCAAGGATATGTAATGTTCATAAAAGAGTGTTGTTGAGTTGAGACAGTTTGCATGGAGACAAAGAGAGAGTGTTTTTGTAGAACTCAAGAAGAAATGAAGTGTTGAGGTTGGATAAATGGACTACTAGCTAGGAATTAAAAGGTAAATGTGGACAGTGAGGGAAGTCAAGAACCTTACTCAAAGTACTTGTCATTGGTTATATGCTTGGAAGTCAGACTTAAATGTTGATTGGAAAAAGGATATGTGTATGCATACAAAGAAAAATTGAGCGCAAGATTGTAGAGAAGAAGAGGAACATGAATATGAGAACATGACATGTCCCTTGAGGAGGATTTACCAAGCTAAGATGTACACCAACTATAATGAATATAGCTTGTAAAAATAACATGTTCCATCATTTAGTTTGGGTGACAACATAATACGTTGTGGTATTGTTGAAATTAAAGTGTGAGAGAATGAATTGGAAAATGTTCCAATGTAATTCAATGAAACAACTTTGAATAGATTATTCAGTGTAAAACAAACTTTAAAAATGTAGGTCATCAAAGAAACAACGTATTATGTTGAGAAACCACCTACTTTGATATAGATCATGTAGGCACACTAATATCTGAAATTATAGTTTTATATAGTACACCATGTATCTTATGTAGCTTAGTAATGAGTCAGAACATCGTTATCAGGGGTAACAACGTATTATAATGTTGAATTGTTGTACTCGCAGTAGTAGGGAATGGATTTAGAACCTGTAGGCACATAAGAATAGTGCATTGCAGTTTTATACACTATAATGACTATATCTTGTAAAAATAATGTGTTTCATCATTTAGTATGGGTGACAACGTAATAATAGGATTTGATACTTTGATGATCCTACATTATACACATGTGAGATAAAACCTATGAAGGGAAGAATTGATCATTGAACGGTATCATTTGAAGACCTTGTTTTACTGATAAACCGAGTGCTTAACAGTCTCATAAAGGATTATCTCCACAAGGGAAAACAAAAATGAAGTTTTATATATGCATTCAAGGATATTTAAGGTTCATAAAAGAGTGTTGTTGAGTTAAGACAGTTTACATGGAGACAAAGAGACAATGTTTTTTTAGAACTCAAGAAGAAATGAAGTGTTGAGGTTGGATAAATGGACTACTAACTAGGAATTAAAAGGTAAATGTGGACAGTGAGGGAAGTCAAGAACCTTAGTCAAAGTACTTGTCATTGGTTATATGCTTGGAGGTCATACTTAAATGCTGATTGGAAAAAGGATATGTGTATGCATACAAAGAAATATTGAGGAAAAGATTGTAGAGAAGAAGAAGAACATGAATATGAGAACATGACATGCTCCTTGAGGAGGATTTATCGAGCTAAGAGGTACACCAACTATAATGAATATAGCTTGTAAAAATAACATGTTCCATCATTTAGTTTGGGTGACAATGTAATACGTTGTGGTAGTGTCAAAATTAAAGTGTGAGAGAATGAATTGGAAAATATTCAAATTTAATTCATTGAAACAAATTTGAATAGATTATTCAATGCAAAACAAACTTTAAAATGCAGGTCATCAAAGAAACAATGTATTACGTTGAGAAACCACCTACTTTGATATTGATCATGTAGGCACACTAATATCTGAAATTATAGTTTTATATAGTACACCATGTATCTTATGTAGCCTAGTAACGAGTCAGATCATCGTTATTAGGGGTAACAACGTAATATGTTGTTAACTTGCTATACTCATAGTAGGAGGGAATGGATTTGAAATTATTTCAAAGTAATTGAATGAAACAAATTTTAATAGTTTCATAACACTATGATGTGTAAAACAATCTTTAGAAATGCATGTTGTTGACTCAAGAACGTATTACATGGGAAAGAAACCTACTTTGATATAGATCTCGTAGGCACATAAGAATGTGGCATCGTAGTTTTATACACTATAATGACTATAACTTGTAAAAATAACATATTCCATCATTTAGATTGGGTGACAACATAATATGTTGTTGTAATTAAAACTCTCTCGGGAAAAATCTTACCTTGAATATTAGATTTAAGTATCTGAATCACCATTCAACTTATAATTTCTTTGTTTTCAATTAGCCTTGTTTCAAATAAATCTTGTAAACAATAACCATAATTTTTATTTCTTTCAGCTTTGATAGATGACTATAAAATGATGTTGTGGTAAATGACTGGCAAAGTAGTTCAAAAACTTAATAAATTAATAAACAAGATGATTTGAACTTATTACTGATTTAAAAAAATGTAATGTTCTTACCTGATTTGCAATGTACAGATTGTTTCCAAACTTGCCTATCATGAGCAATGTTCTTTCTCACAGCCCACCTTTAGAAATCTCCTTTAACTTCCATAAAACTAAATAAAATATGAGTGTTGTTCCTTTTTCTAATACTTAAATAAATTCATTTATGTAAAAATAATAAAAAACAGAACAATGGCGCCAAAAAGTGGAGTAAATAGTTTAATGGATATAATTTAGGTAGAAAGGAATTAATGGTAGCATTCAATAAATATTTGAAATGATGTATTTCCTTACAAGGTGCAGTGCAACAAATTCATAACAATAAATGTGAATAAATAAGTAGCCTTGAGTAGTCAAGGGGAAGTATTGAAATGACTTGGGTTCCGTTAATTTTTTAACTCCGTTAGAAACACTGGAAAGTACCCAGTCAGTAGCTACCTCACTACTCCCTGGGAACTTACGTGAGGGATAGGGCCTGCCCAAATAAAGAACTAAATATGCAAAAAATATTAAAGAAAAAGGTAGAAAACCATGCCTATAGGAAGCAAAAAAAAAGTCAAGGTTATGGAGCTTGATTATGCATCTCAATGAGGCATTTAGTCAAATATCCTGCGATCCTATTCTCGACTCCCCTCCATTCAATTATTTCGCAAGAGATAATAAACAATGCACACATCTTTCTCTGCTAGTCATATTTCCATTATCCATTTTGTCAAATAACTTGCGCACATGATGAATGCTTCCACGTTTAGCTCACATATCTATTAGGGAGTTTCCAGCAGTAACATTTGACAAAACACTGATTTCAATTATTTTATTATGGATTTCCAATCCCCTTCCAAAGCTCCCGTTTCACTGCCCGAAATTTCATCAAACAGTTCATGGGCAGCTCAGGGGTTAAATTTGATGGCCGTTTAGACGTTTTTAATGATTTTAGCCGTAAAATACTTACAAATATTTGACATAACTGTCACATGTGACTTGCATATTTTGAGTATGACCGTAATTTTTTCTATAGATTTATATATAAACTATGCTAATATATCTTAAAAATAATTAAATATGTATAAAATATTTTTAAATATATTTGATTAACAGTGTAAAAATAATATTATTTTATATTTTTGAAGGGCAATATTTAAAAATTCCCATCACCTAAAATTTGTGTCATAGGCATAGGTGGCCGTATGCTGACAGGATGTGGAATCGGCTTTGAACATGCCAATGATATTTACTTAAATTCCTTGTAAGGCCTTTTCAAAAAACACATTTTGTGTGTTTCCTATAACCATGACACTCCATGAGAACACGTCTTTGTGACGCGTTTTTACAAACATGCCCCGCGCCTTGTCTATGATTCCATTTTCAATGCCTCAAGACAAAAAAAAACATCCAAACATGTCTTAAAAACTTCTAGATTGTCGGTGGCAGGAGAGAATGCTCTTCGAGGCATGTTAAAAGCATTTGGTAGAGAGCTTCCAAATTCTTCTAACAATAAATTTTTGTGCAGAAAATTCACAAGCTCCACCTACCCACCTTAAAACTCACTGCTTCTCAAGCAATTAATATTTATCTTCCATTTATTATATTGAAAGTTGGTTTTATTTTATGTTAAAAAATTTCTATATTTTATTTTATATATATTTCTTATTTTATTATTTATTTCCTTTAAACTCTTTCTTCGGATTAATATATCTTATTTAATAGTTATTTTATTTATTTCCAATTTGTTTTGTTTTATTCTATTCATCTATTTGTTTTTACTTTAGATGTTAAATTTTAATTTTATTATTATTATTAATAACTGTCAATTTCATTTATTTATTTCAAAGAAATACCCTTTTTGTTATTTTTTAAAATTCATTTAGTTCTAAAAGTTACATGGATAAATTACATGACAATACAATTATTTTAATATTGTCATTATATTGAGAACGTAGGAATCACTCAAATATGGGGTTTCGATCTAGGGTAGCTCGTAGAAGTAACTCCTCTCCATGCCGCCAACTGGGGTGCTTGGAAAAAGACATCACTTCGAGAAGTTTCTTTGCCCTCTCTTGTTGGCATACCGCAATAGAGCATTACATTCCCCACCCCTTATAAAAGCATCGTCCTCAATGCGGCACAAAAGTGAGGCTATAAGGGTACCTAGGCTAAGAAGTCAACAATGTCAAACATTGTCTAGGGAAGAGAAATCTATCTCTAAAACACGAAGGTCACTAGACAGAAGGAAAGTTTTGACAACTTTAATTTAAAGTTTTATGAAGATTGGTAGTTCCATTTTAGAACATTACTTAGTCTTTTCCTTTACAATATTGTTGGTCGTTCAAACATGCACTTGTGACTCGGATTTGGAAGAACTGAGTCATTTGTGATAACAATGGAACCGTCCCTAAGTTGTGGGACCTTGCACGCTTGGGACAGATCTCTGGAGAAGGTTGGTTCCTCTATCTAATTCTACTACTACTCCTACTCCTAGTGTTGAAAGGGAAAGCTAAGCTAACAATGTCAAGGGACCAGAGATAAGAGGATAACATGGAAGGAAACCTACACTAAAAGGCGATAACACCAGAAAAAGAGGGATGAACACTATTTGTTCTAAGTGAAATGAAATGAAATGCTAGAAAGAAGGCTAGGCACATGTAGCACAACTTAAAACATATTTACTAGATCAATTTCATGGAACACAACTAAATAAGGAGTTACAAGAGACGTAGAATAGCACAACGAGCACGCAATGCAAAAGAAAAGGCACAAAGAAGGAATAAAAACACGTTAGGACAGAGAATAGTCATAAAACGATGCTTCTATCACTTCTAGAAATGCACACCTCTATTACAATGACGAAAGAGGTTGATATCCACATGCAAGAGCATGATCTAGAGGTCTACAACTCAAAATATAGAAAAGATGAAGTCCTTAGCAAAATGCATAATGATCAAAAGTGTCCAACATTAATAATGAACCAAACTCTTACATTTATAGATGAATCCATGGAATAAAGAGAGAAGAGGGAGGGAAACCTGAATTCTAAATATAACCACCAACAAGAAGCATTTAATGTAATGCCTGCTTCAACTACCACTTGAGACCAAGGAACAAATTATTAAAATTATGGAATAATTTTTTTTTATAGGAAGAGTCTACAACCAAGTTGCAAGACACTAGTTTGAAACTAAATAGGTTCTGGAACAAATTTTGATTAACCAAACCTAAGATTTCCATTTTTATCTTATATCAAGTTTATAAGGTTCCAATTTTACTAAGGTTCAGGGATAAATTTATCGCTAGGCCTACTCTCTATCAAGCCCTAAACTTCAACTGATTTTTCACACAATTAGATTTATCAAAACTTTCCTAAACTAGGCTCATTGGATAGGAAATTTCCTCACCTTTCCAACCGTATAAAGAAGTCCTCCTAACTCCTTGTAAAACTCAAGTTATGGTCGGGAAGAGTTTTAGGAGAAAATTTTCCATTTGAGGTCCATGGGGTTAGGGAGAAAATTGGGAAAATTTTCCCAAATGTCACTTGTCATAACGTGATTGGTGCGGGCCAGCAGATCATGGGGAAAAATTTGAAATTTTTCCCAAAACCAAAGTCTCAATTTTCCAAAGGAAAATTTTCCTCTGTGCCTCCGCACTTGCCCAAATGGCCACGTGGTGCTTTGTGATTGGCCACAGGCCGGCAGAGGAAATTTGGATTTTTTGCCCATGGGGTTAAAAGGTTAAAAGAATTGCACAGACCCGCGCACCCATGGGGACACGTGTCATCACCCCATTGGTTGCGGGGGTGCAGGGCCGTGGAGAAAAAAGTGAAATTTTTCCAAAAGTGTAAAATGTTAAGTTTTCAATTCTAAATCCTCAGGCCCTCCCTGTCACGTGTCAGCACGTGATTGGTGCGGGGCCACATAAATTTTTAGGAAATTTTTCCAAAGTTCAAAATTTAAATTTTTCTAAGGTCGAATTATTTCATTTTTGGTTTGGGGTGGCCATTTTGAAGTAAAACTTCAAATGGCCATAACTTTTGATAGGAAGCTCCATTTTAGGTAAACAAGGACTTTCCGAAAAGCTCTCAGAGTCATCTTTGCAAAAAAATCATAAATTTAAAAATTTGGTGAATTTTTGAGTGTCAAATTTAAGAAATTGATCTGCAGGGTTTATCATTTTAAAACTGGTAGTTTTTCCAACTTGAGAGATTTGTTCAATGTTGATTTCTTTTCTTCTCAACATGTAAATTGAACATGGAGAACTGGTCTAGGGTGAGTTTAAGGTTTTCAATATTCAATTCGTTGATTGCTTTCCCATTTTCATTTTTATATCTTTTGACATAATTCTAATTACGCAAGCATAATTTCTAGTTTTGAAGGGGATCTTGTTGTTCATTTTAATTGCTGAGTGCCACAAGGTTTCTTATACATTAGTACATCTTAATTTCATTGTATCATTCCTTAATTTTAGTCATAACTCTAAATTGTACATCAGTTGCATTATTTTAAAAAAAAAATAGAGTTACAAATTAAAACAAAGTTATTTCTTCCACAAGTTTACAATTTAATATGCAGATTTCAATTAAGGGAAAACATATCAATTTCCTCTCTCAGACATCCAATTGATTTAACACACACTTACATTCAAAATGCAAAGTTGATTTCAATTCTAAGACTTAATTCAAAGTATCTAATTTCTGTCAGTTTCCTTTATACGTACTCTCTTTTCTAAAACAACATTTGCATGATATAACAGTCCTTAAAATTTACAACACAACAATGAAATTGAACAAGGAACATGATTCTTTCATTGATATCCAATAACAATATACAATTCAACTCATTCTGTACATTCTAACTTGAATCTTACAAACTATAAGATGTTTTTAAAAAAAAAAAAACAGAGGAAGGAAAGTAACTCTTCACATATTAAAAATACGACATATAGGATATCATTTTCATTTCTCAATTCATATACAACTTTCAATTACAATTTAAATACTTCTTATTTCCATATCAATACACTCATCCACTTAAAAGTGGGAAAGGTTACAACGACATTTGTTCAATAACAGAAAATTGCCAAAAACTAATTTCTCCAAGCTCCAAATAGCAACATACTGATTTCTCCATCTTTTCAACTTGATCACAATAATGAAGTGGAAGAGGCAACGCTCTCCACCCAACCAAGATACCCAATGGGAAAAGAGAAGACATATTTTCCGATTGGCCCCCAAGCCCCAACCATATTGAAATGGAGCATGATGATACAACTCATGGCAACATGGCTTCTTCACATATAAGCATAAATTCAAAAACACAAAGAAACACAAAGAAAGAAGATGTAGTTCTCAACTACAACAATCAATTCCAAACAAAACAAAGGCTCCTTCTCCAAGCAAGCAAGCCAAGCAAGAGCAAGAACTATGGAGGTCTCCTTGTTCCTCCCAAGTTGAATTGTGGGCATCCACCAAAAGTAAACCGCCAAAATCATAGCAATCCCATAAACCTTATCCCTCCTCAACCCCTCCTTATCCCTCCTCCAAATTTATCCCTTATACCTTCCCAAAGTAGGAAATGCAAGCAATTTCCTTTCCTTGGTGGATCCCAAACCAACATTCCCTCCCAACAACAAATAACAATGGCAAATCCCTTGTCCCTCCTTTGATAAACCTCATAGTCTTCTCTCCACACCATGCCCTAAGCATTCTACCCATCCCTCAAGAATGTAACCACAAAAACCCATTCAATAATTTGCATGCAAGAAGGGGAAAGAAAAAAATAGCAAAATAAAGGGACAAGACCCTACCTCTCCATAATGGAGATTTGCTTTCAAACAGCAAATTCCTTGTTACACAAATTAGTCCCCAAATAGCAAATGCAGAGCATGCAAAATAATCCAAGCTCCTTCCACAAGAACAAGCTCCCAATGTAAGAGAAAATTCCACCCCAAGAAGCAATAAAAAAATTTCAACAACCTCAAATGAGAAAGCAATTCCCATTTTTAAAGGGAGAGAGTGGAAGAGGATGATGTGGATTCCAAGTGGGATGCCACATCATTTTTCCTCATCCAAAAAGCAATCAACATCAAAACAATAAAAATCACAATAAATGTGAATGACAAACCACTTACACACTTCATTTTTTTAGCCCATCCTAAAAAAGAATGCATTTAAAATTTGTTAGACAAGTGCAAACAAATCTTACAATAAATCATGTCAAAATGCAATAAAATAAATTGATTTTGACTCCAAATTAATAAACATGGTTGGTGGAGGATTTTGAGAGGTGTGGGACAAGTTTAACTTGTCCCACAAGCCTCCAAATTTGTCCTCCAAGCTCAAATTCGAATTTCAAGAGAGAGATGGAGTGTTTGACCTTCCAAAATCTTCTTACAACCTCTTACAATTTCTTACACAATCTATCACTTCACTTACACAACCCATACTTGGTAACTTACAAACTCTTTAAAATGCATTTATTTCTATGAAATTTAGTTATTACAAACTTTAGACACAACCATATATTTAATTACCATATGGTTATAAAATATATAAATAAATTTCATTTTCAACCAAGACAATAACATTTAATTTCACCTTCCACATCCTATTTAATTTAATTAAATTTTAACTATATGACTCTCACATTATACTATCACTTTTAAATAATTAAAACAAAAGCACATTACAAATAAAATACACACAACAATAATTAAAAAGGGAACACATAATAAAAACACACATATGCCCCTATGGTCACAATAATGGAAATCCCCCCATGGGAAATCCTAACAACTAAACACACAAATCAAACACAGTTGTCATGGTGACCTTGTTGATTTCACACTGAATTCTAATATGGTTAGTCTCCAGTCCCCCAACATTGTTGTGATTTTAACTTGCAAAATGCAAAATACCTCCTTCGGCCTCGTGGCCATATCAAAACATCCAAATGATATATAAAAATTAAATCCAATTCACAACAATATCAATATTTTAACAATTTATCAATTAAAATTCAATTTGTAACTATATCATCATCAAATAGATCTCTACACTAGAGTTATTCATAATATCAATGTCACATGTTTACAATCAACATCAATAACCTGTCTATGTCAACTAGTATATCATCATCCACATAATAATAGAAATGTCTCAATGATCCTCAAGCATAATAACTGAATCCAGATCAATATTAATCCATAGTCTAACATCTAACCATCATGCTAATCAAAACATAATAATCCATGAGCTAGTATATACACATCCTACTACATCAAAATATAATAATATCCAAAATATGATCAATAAATTCAGGATCAGTATCTAAACAGTGTCAAAGGGAAGTGGGCACTACATTTAATGCCTGTAAATCTGCTTGCAAATTTGTAAAATAAGTTTCTCCATGTCTATTTGGCGTGTTGGAGAATGAAGGAGGGCGGATCATATTAAATCTAGTGGTTGAAGCAATCAGATCTATTCATTAATGGCCAGAAAGACATTTTCCCATTTCTCACCTACCAGATCCACCAAGAATTTGAATTTATATGTCTAGCACTATAGCCTATGTTAGTAGTTATCTGAAAATTCTAGGTGTGCACCTATTGGAGCTCTGTAGAAAAATATGTGGCTATCAGAAGTTTGTTAGAGTCGTTTGCGCATGTAAAACACATGGCTCGCATAGATTAGCTGAAAGGACAACCAACTATGTAAATGTTCTTGTCATTTGTGCCACATGTTACTCGTTGATTTGTTGCAATGATCTGGTGCCCTTCTCATGCACTTTGACTTGTCACATGTGGAAAAATCAAGCATGTCATAGGATAACCTGGTACAAAACGGTGCAAGGGAGGGCACAAAGATATGCGTGTAAAAGAATGAGGCGTGGGAAGAAGAAAAAAGGAAGGCGCACGCAACACACACTAGGAAATAAGGAAAATTGTTGGGTGGATAACACATGGTCAAGGCACAACTATTACAAGATGATGTGCATGACACATGAGAAGGCCAGGGACTTGGGTGATTGAAGCAAGTGCAAGCCGTGCGCGCAAGGTGAATAGTTGCTAGGAAGAAGCCGGACATGTAGAGGATGCGTGTAAGGGAGGAGTGGAACAAAGAGGAAAAGGAAAATGAAAGGGGAGAAGGGAAAGCATGTGGGGAAATGAAACCAAGGGAATGTGCCAAGTGAACTTGAGTAAGCACAACCTTGCAATGAAGAGCTCATAGCCAGAAGATGTATACAAGTTGTCCAAATAACTACGAAAGTTATTTGGATAATAGTTTTGGTGACTTTCGGAGCCATCTGCCTGCTAGATGAAGGAGATCAATAGTCTAGAGCATCCATTGGGCATAAATTCTACTATGTAATCATTAAATTCTGATTTGCAACTTTGAATAACTACCCCTGAAGTCACTTAGAGGATCATTTCTTGACCCTATTCTGAAACTTGTAAGCTGCTGAAAATTTTCGGCATCTTGGAAACAAAAGAAGAGTGCACACAGGAAGCATGTGAGAAAAAAGAATACATACAAACAAACCATGTGTGTGTAGCACACTTAGAGGAATTGAAACTACTCTAATATATATACAAAATGATGTAGCAAAATTAGTGGAAGGGTTTGAGATAGATCCCATTTACTGGGATTTGCAGCGCGCCTCCATTAAGATGAGTTAACTCAAAAGACTTAGCCTCTTTGCATAAAATGATGATGTATGGGCCACTTTAAAGTGTATCAAACTTTGAATAGTGCCTTGGTTTAGCTCTGTCAGCATCCTATTTTAAGACCAAGTCCCCAACTTTGAAATCTTGAGGCCTAATCTTTCTATCAAACCATTTCTTTGTTGCTTACTAATATTGTTCTAACTTGATCATGACAATGTTTCTTAACTCTTCAAGATTAACCAGCTCTGCCATTCTGATTTCTCTCTAGTCTACACCTTCAAATTCTAGATACTGGGAAAACTCCAATGTGTTTAATTCTAGCATTAAACGAAGGGTAGCCTCCTTGTCATGGACAAGATTGTAAGGTGAAGTTCCTATTGCCTTTTTTATTGTGATTCTATCTGCCTAGAGCGCGTGTGAGATCTTTGTATGCCAATGTCTTTGGCTGATATTCATTGTGCACTTCATGATTTTGACCAGGTTCTTGTTTGTTGACTCTGCCAGACAATTTCCTTGGGGGTAGTAGTTGGAAGAATTTTACAGATAGATGCCCAAATTTAGAGCCTAATTAGTGATTCTGGTCTCAAAGATGGCTTTTGCATTATTATAGATAATGGTTTCGGGAATGCCAAACCTTGTGATTATGCATTCGAGAAAGTCAAGGATGGCTGACTTGGTTGATTCTTTGAGCGCGGCATCTTCTATCCATATGGTGAAAAAGTCTATGGCTGTCAACATCCGTTTGTATCTAGTGCTTAAAGGTGGATTGATCATGACTATGAAGTTGAGACCCCATTGCACAAAAGGATAATCCACTTGGATTGGTCGGAGGGGAAGTGTTGTCAATCTCTTCTTTCCTGCAAAGAAAGTGCATTCCTTACATTTCATGATCCACTTGTGTGCATCTGTAAAAAGGTTAGGCCAAAAGATTCCTGCCATCATGATCTTCATTATTGTAGTTTTGGTAGAGAAGTGTCTACCAGAGAATCCATCATGAAATTTTGGTAATACTTTTTTTAGTCTGCGTGCCGTTGATACACCTTAACAACATGCCATCAAGATTTTTCTTGAAGAGAAGTCCATCAATCAAAACATAAGGGATAGATTAATACCTTAGATGTCTTCTCTTTTCCTTGTTTAAGCCAAGAGGGTATGCGCCCTTGGAAAGGAATATGATAGTATCCTTCCCCCAATCATGCACACCAGGATCTATATTCTACTCAAGTTCTCTCATGTGGGAGATCCTCATCCAGAAATAATGAAGTCTCAGGATCATTGTGTGCATCCTTAGCAATCTGCTTGTAGAGTGCGCTCCCTCTTACTAGTTTTGTGGCTTTAATAGTCATATCATATTCCATGATCTTGGTCACCCATCGTGCTCTCTTCTCATCGATTTCTACTCCCATGATGAAGTCTCTGACAGAAGAGTGGGATACTAACACCTTAATATGATTTGTGGTGAGCATACTTTTGAATTTCTTGAGTGCGGGCATGATGGTGAAGACCTACTTCTCCATGTGACTGTACTTTAATTCATAATCCTTTAGCATATGGCCAAAGAAAGGTATTAGTTGTTCCATCCCTTGTTCATTTTCTTGTGTTAGGACAAAGAAAACACTCGCATCGACACCATAAGCATAAAGGATGAAGTCCTTTGAATATTCTAGATTGATGAGTGTTGGCATGCAAGTAATCTCTTGTTTGATTCTGTTAAAGCTTTCTCTTCCTTCTATTATCCATCTAAAGGCCATGTCCTTCTTAAGCATCAAGGTGATGGGCTGGACTAATCTTGCAAAGTTAGGAATGAAGCACCTAATGAAATTGATCTTACTGAGGAAGGATTGCAAGGATTTTTTGTGCGCTAGTAGGGAAAGAGCTAGGATGGATGAAATGCACTCAGGATCAATTTTGATGCCATCCTTTGAAACCATATGGTCCAAGAGCTTGCCCTATTCCACTGAAAAATTGGACTTCTTGGGGTTAAGGGATACCCCAAAGTTTCTACATCTCTCAAAGACTTTCTCTAGGTGTGCCATATGATTTGTACTCTACTTTGAGAAGACTACTATATCATCAAGGTAAACCAAGATGAACTCATTGATGTAACCTTTGAAGGAAATGTCCATGGCACAATGAAATGTAGCTCCTACGTTTGATAGACCAAAGGGAATCTTTTGATATGCATATGTTCCCCACTTGGTTTTAAACGTTGTTTTGAATTGATCCTCTTCCTTGCCCAGGATCTGATTGAAACCTGAATACCCATCAAACATTGAGAATCTTTGTGTGCCATCCACAGTCTATATAATATGCTCCATTGAAGGTAGAGGATAGTGATCCTTTAGAGATTCTTTGTTCAAATCTATGAAATCAACACAGATTCTGATTTCACCAATCTTCTTGTGCACTGGAACTAGATTCGTGACCCAGGTAGAGTACTTGATGGGAAAACTAATTTTCACCTCAATGAGTTTGGATAATTCCTTTCTCATGAGGGGCTCTATCTTTGGGTTGACTGTTCACTGCTTCTTTTTTATGAGCTTAATACCAGGATCAAGGTCACTAGAGTGTTGAAAAACACCTGGATCAAAACCTTTGAGGTCTTCATACTCCCATGAGAAGATATCACTATATTTTTAACAGAGAGATATGAAGGCTTGTTTTTCATTGTGCACACAAAATTTACTAACACTCTTTTTCGTGCGTAATAGTGATTGGGGAGCAGTCTTCTTGCATGACGCGATTATAATTTTCTTCACCCTTGAACTCATCATCAAGGCTAAACATTTATCTCTAAGGTGACCATCCCTTTAGGCATCTTATTTTTCTTCAGGTGTATCACTTGGTCCCCATAGTTTTCATACAAGTCAGCTTGCATACTTGATGAGAACTCAAGTTTATTTTGAATGAACTAAACAATCTACGTGTCACTGTCAAACACTTGCCAACTAGTATTGTTGTCTGGAATGGATGGTCTGATCACTCATCCTAATGTGTTGACTGTTTCCTTTGACAAAGTCCCTCAACAAGAGGGAACTTTGAACCAAGTGTGGCCATTTGATCATCTTCCTTGTTCATTTTTTCATGGCAGCACCTATAGATTTAGAGCATCCAAGCTCTTCAAGGAGGTCCCAAGACTCTATGTTTATAATCTTTGAAAAGCTTATTATTTTCTTGGTACTTATTTTTAAGCTAGTGAATAACCAATTCTAGTGTCCCCAAAGATCTACAGCACCTTAATAGTTCTTCTTTTTAGTCAATAAGTAGATCACATGCACCAGCGCTTCATACTTTGCCACATTGTTAGAATAAGTAAACTATAATCTATGAGCATGAAGAAGAATTTCTCATCCTTCAGGGTAAATGAGAATGACTCCTGACTCCTGCATCATTTCTACTTCTGTAACCATCAAAGTATAACTTCCATAGACCAGTGTTCTTTTCATTTTTCTTGAGCGCATGTATGGCATCATAACTTCTTCTTCAAGTATGTAATAAGTAACAAGCCTAATTTCATAGGCTTATAGTTCTTCAACATATGGGACAACTTTATGGTGCCTCTCTACCCACTCATCAAGTACTAGATCAAGAATAGAAGGTGGAAGAGGATGCTCTTCAGGAACCCAAGTTGGTTCTTCTTGGATTAAATAGCTAGCTTGGAGAGGGGATGGGACATATGACTCTACATGATAAGAAAATATAGGATCAGCTTGTATGGTAAAATGGGTTCCATACCTTGTCTTAAGTAACATATGAGACCAATCAAAAGACAAGTAACTGCACCTACTTTTGTAGTAAATTCTCTTGATAGACATATGGAAAACAAAGGAGGTAAGTCAATGATAGATACATCTTGAGTTATGGTGAGGCTTGGGAATGCATGAAGGGTCAACTCAATATCCTTTATGATTCCTAAGGATAGTAATAGTTGAGCCATCAAGTTATAGGAATCCTTTTGTGAAGGGGTCTATACTTGAGACCTATGACATCAGCTATCTTCTTAGGCATGACAGAAGTACTAGCGCCTGAGTTCAATTATACAGTTATTCACTAGGTGTTTTCCTATGATCAAGGACATATAGAATGGTGGGGTTTTATCAACTTTACTTACTTGTTTCTCCTCATTCTTGGTAGATGTTGATAGAAGTGTGTAGTTTCTGACATAGTTGGGTTAATCATATGCGCAGAAGTTGGGATGGGGCCTCATGTAGCAAATCCCATGCTGGGATGCAATGGTTAGAGAATTCCATATTGTGAAAAATATATTTGTCTTCTCTCATCTAGTCCATAATGCTAAATGGAAGACTTGATATGACTTGTGCATTTGAGGGATAGCAATGTCCTTTCTTGACTGTCTCAGGTATGTGAACCCACATCTCATATCTCTAGTAGAAGGACTGAGGTGTTTGACCTACTAAAAGAGGGGTGCGCATCCCAAGTTCGAGAGAAGATTTTGCACTTGGGACGGATCTCTAGTGTAGGTTGGTTCCTCTAGCTATTTTTACCACTACTACTGCTCCTAGTGCTAAAAGAGGAATCTAAGCTACTTTTTCCAAGCGTCTACTTGTATTGCTAGAATTGATGACCTGATGTGCCAACTACGAGCTATTATTTTTCTAGTACCATTAAAGTTGTCTGTAACATTGGGCTATGTTGAGTCTAGATTGCATCCTCCACAGCTGTGGTCAATTATTCTAGGAAGTCCTCAGTAGCTACAATGAACATACATATTTTTCCAGATCGTTCGTGTGGATATTCTATCAACCTTCTATGGCTCTATATTTTAGGTACACTTGTTAATAGCACAACATAGGTTTACAGAATGCATGGATCATATAGGCTTGAAGCATGTGTAAACACGTTAGGCATAGATGAATAGTGGACTATGAGGCATGCTTGCTATTACTTCCAAAAATGCGCAGAACTATTACAATGATAAGGAGGTTGATATGCACATGCAATTATTCTAAACATGGAGGTCAAGCATCACTATCAAACACTTGTTAGCTGGTGTGATGGATCTAGAGGACACATGGTTTGGAATAACCATCTGTATTGTAATGAGTGTTTCACTTTGCATAAGTCCATCTATTATTCTGATGGTGAACTGGGTTGTGTATCATTTGGTCAACCATACTTTGTTCATTCCACGCAAGGACTGACCTACAGATTAAGGGCATCACATCTCTCAATTAGAACCCAGACTCTATAGGATTATCAGCTTTAAGAAGATTAGTATCTCTGTGGAATTTGTTGATGACCTTATTGGATGACCAAATCTGTGTCCCTAATTAGGGTCTGTCAATTCCTTCATATTTATTCTTCTCAATACACTGAGCAAGCCATGCACTAGTGCTTCATATTCTAGCACATTGTTAGAGAATGCAAACTGTAACCTATCCATGAATAAGCCCATGCTGTCATTTTTAGGGGAAATGAGGACCACTCCTACTCCTACACCATTTCTGCTTTTGGATAGTATCTTAATATGAACTTTCATATACCATGTTTTAGGGACTCAAAATCTTTCATGAGCGTATGATTTCATCAGCATAGAGAATTTTCCTACCTTTCCAGATAAGGTACTAAGCCCAGTCCTCCTAAATCCTTGTAGTTTTTGACCATATGGCTCGGCGGAGTTTATGAGGCTTTTCCACCCATTCATCAAGCACTGGGTATGGCCCGTGGAGGTGGAGGAGACTATTCTTCTAGGGAGTCTAAAGCTAGTTCTTCCTGGAGTTGGATATAATTGGCTTCCAGAGGAAATTGGATGGGTCAGCAGATGTCTCTACAGGATAAGAAAATTTGGGAACTTGGCACCTTGTATGGGGAAAAAGGGCACAATAGTCAAATGTCTTGAGTAACATACGCAGGCCCAATTAGAAGGATTGAAGCACACTCACGGGGCCACTTTAGCAATAATTTTGCCACTTCGATAGACATGGGGAAAACAAAGGTTAGGCAAGTCAATAATTGACACATCTTGAGTAATTGTCAGATTTAGACATACAGGGAAAGGTTAACTCAAGAAATTTCTTAAGGACTCCTAAGCGCCGAATACAGAAGGTGCCATCAACTTGTAGGACTCCTTTACATCAAAGGGCTAGAGTTTGCGGACCTACGACATCAACTATCGTCTTAGGAAAAAAACAGAAGAACTAATGCTTCGCGCCAATCAAGAGGCTATGCACTATGTGTCATTGCCTATGACACATCATTAGGACATACTAGCAGGGCCATGGAGATTTTTGGGAAATTTTTCCAAAAGGGAAAAATTTAAAGTTCGACCCCGCCGACCTGGAAGATTTTGACTCTATTTTTACCATGTGGCTTATCCCTAAATCAGGTCAGAGGACGGATATCTTTCAAACCAGAGATTCATTTTTTATCAGATCCTATTCATGTCATTGGAAATATGTCAGGGCATCCTCTACATTGATTGACATCTTCATGTTTTGAATTTTGGTGAAGATTCGTGGGGAACAATGTTGGAACGGAAGTCTCCTCAGCATGTGAAAAAGTGCAAAAACATCCCTTCTTGAGTGTTCCACCGTGGAAGCCTATATTTAATGAGGTATGGGCAGATTTCTTGTCCTACGGGCTCAAATGTGTTGGGAAGTGTGATGCTTACAGAAGGTACCATTGTATGTGGGACCTCCTGCATAGGGATGTTGAACATTTGGTGGGTGCAAAAAAAGGTCTTGTCCCATTCGTTCTTCTTCTAAAGATCTATTTGTGTTGTTGGAACTGTGGCATGCAATGCCTGAAGCTAGTATTTTGCTCATTCTGTAAAAAGTTGAAAGTTGTCTTGCAACTTGGGTAAGTGGTATTGTTGTATCTCCTGTATCTTAGGTGGATTTGAGGAAAGTTTAGACCTCACCATATGGACTGTAGCAAAATTTTTATCCAGAGGATCTTTCTAGTCTGTATCTGCATCGTATCTGCTTCATGGAACTGACTTGTACATGGCTCACATGATGAATGCAGTTTTCAATCCTCTCTTGTGATTGGGCTCCTGCAACATTAACACTATGATATTGACTATTGCATTTGGCAATTTGTGCATGTTTTGATGCTACATCATCATGACTCTTATGTCTATTATTCTGGACAAGAACAAGCGCCTAGCTCTCACTGCGTCCTTTGGAAAGTAGGCACCGGAGGGATATTTTGCTTAGGGCATATTTCCATTTCCATGTTTTCTCAACCCTGTCATCCTTGGTAGTTTTAGAGTAGGTATCTTTGATTTTTCTATTGATTCTACCAAGGCTGATTCCCTTAGACATGCACTTGATTAGAATTGCCTCTACAAGTTTGTGCCTGTTGCTTTTCCAATGATATGATTTTGTTTGACAAATTTCTGATCACGGCCTTCATTTCTTTGTTTTCCTTTTTCTGTGATGGAGAATAGCATGTTGAGGCAACTGGTTACACACTTTACTCAGGAATAGGGATAGAGGCTATAAAAGGCTGGGGTGCTTGCAAAATTTTTGGGAACAAGGGCATAGGTGGTCTTGGATCCAACTTTCCCACCTGAATGAGACTATTTTTTTCCCTTACCAAAATGTTTATAAGTAGATGGTAAAGTCCTACCTCCCATAGATTGGATCATAACTAAAATATCACTATTGAGCACCTTCAGATAATAAAGGAAATCATGTTAGGCTATCGGTCTTACCATAAGAGGAATTTTGACCCAACTTTTCTGAAATCTGATGTTGAAATTAGTCATCTGCTCATTGGGTGCTCTCCTTTTTGTTGTCATTTGCTCCACCAAAGATAGGTGATTTGACTTGTTCTCAAAATAACTTCATAGAGCTATTCCCAGCTCATCCTAGGTGCCAATAGATCCAAGTCTCAAGCCTCTATTCCACTAAAGTGCTTTACCTTTGAAAGAGGCTACAAATAGGCTAACTACTACATCATTATGTGTGGTCAGATAGAGTGAGCACACATTTGCTACATCTTGGATATGCTTCTGAGGGGTGACTTGATTCTCACTAGTAAAGTAAGGAATACTCTTGATCGTGCCATTTGGCATATCATGCTACACGACCAGGAGTAAGGGACTCCCTCCATCAACGTTTGCAAAGCTTCTTAATGGAGGAGGTTCCTGATTTTCCATTGTAGGTCGTGTAAGTTGAGTGTTTTGAGGAGGAGTTGAGTGGGTACAGAATGCTAGAGATAGAGATACATGCATAGGATTTATGGAACAAACTCTTCTCAGGGATAGCTAGAGGTATTCAAAATAATCTTCAGCTGTTGCACTTCTCCTTATGTGCACTCTTCTCATGAAAGGTGCTCATGACTACTGAAACAAATATTTAAAAATATTTGATGTTTCCAGATGTGTTTGAAATGAGTCTCCAAAGGCTGAAACAATAAGTTCACACAACAAAACCTAGAGATATAAAACTTGATATTTCAATGCTTGTCCCACTGGGTGTGCCAGAAATTGTTGGTTGCTCAAATGTGTACCCGCGTCTCAGATCTCTAAAAGGGCCGAGGTGTTTAAGACAACAATGGTACCATCTCCAAGTTATGGGACCTTGTGTTCTTGGGATGGATCTCTAAAGAAGGTCGGTTCCTCTATCTATTACTACTGCTATTGCTACTCCTAGTGCTGAAAGAGGAAACTAAGATAAGAATGCCAAGGGACCAAGGAAATAAGGATAACATGAAGTAAACTACACTAAAAAGTGATAACACCAGAAAAGAGGGGTGAAAACTATCTATTCTGAGTGATAATGATAGGGAATGCATGAAAGGAGTCTAGGCATGAGTAGCACAGAGAAATACGCATTCACCAAATCGTTCTCATGGAACACAACCAAATATGGAACTGCAGAGGACTTGAAATATCACAACAATACACAATTCAAGAGAAGAGGCAAGAAGAAAGAATGCAAACACGTTACGACAGAGAATAGTCACAAAATGATGCTTCTATTGTTTATTTGATAAATAGATTGTGATGCCCCATTCGATGGTTACCCCTATTCTTGTCATAGTGACCCATTTTTGTTGAGCGTCGAACGACTGTATGTAATTCCGATGTCTTGGACCATGTCTTAGTGATGTTTTAGCACCTTCCCTCTCCTTCTTTCTTTCTCAAGTTGTTATCGACACCTCTGTGTGTGGACTATGTAATTCTTCCTGTGCTGGCCTCCGCAACGATCGTTACTTTTCCTTTTAATGAAATTTGTTTCTTTGAAGCCTTATAGGCAGCCGGAATAACGTTTGGGTTTTGATAGGGTGTGTTCAGTTAAAAAGAGAATGCCCATAATAATAATAATATTCCTTTTAAATTTGTCGACCTCGACTGCTGACCATTATGACTATAATTGATAATTATTTTGCAAGCTGTAAAATGATAATAATGATAATAATAATAATGACATTATGATAGTATTATCAATCAATGATTTTATTTTATTATTATTTTCCTTATGTCGATTGTTATCGACATCATCCTTTGTTATATTTAAACTACCTTTTTAATTTGTTTGTCGCTCCTGCTGATCGAGCATCGTTGCGCAAATGAGGAAGAGTATGTTTTGTGGTGGCGCCACGGTTTGGGGGTGGCATTCGCGTAAATATTTTATTTAAGTACTCAACCCCGTTCTCCTCCTGGGTCGACTGATCCCTTAATCTTAGAATTATTTTAAATTACTAATTTTAAATATGGATTTTTATGTCCCCAACTGACCTTGTCTCTCCCTTTTGGTCTCCTTGTGTACCATGTTTGGCGTGGGGAAGGGAATGTTAATGTCTTTTGATTTTCTTCATTAGTTGGCTGGAGGTGGGTGGCTTTAATAGCCACCTACCATTGCATTAAAAACCACCATCCTTCTTGGCGTGTTCAACCTTCCTTGTTGGTGGCCGCACATGCCCCATTTATTAAAATTTTGACTTGCAATCTGCTATCTCTCGTGGTCTTCCTGCTGTTTTCTGCCTTGGCCACGTGGTTTTGTGTGGTGAAGGAATAATTGTTTTGTGTAGTCACATGGACTGGTTTATATCACAGCTCTTGCATACTATCCCTTGTTGAAGAGGGGGCGTGGAAACCACTGGAGATACGTGGTTGGTCTTGTCTCTTGCCTTGCTGCGTATTCCGTCCCTTTCCTATACAACGTGAATCCAATCTTTCTTTCCTCGCGTGCCTTTTTCTTCTACTCTGCCCTATGGATGAGGGCTTGTTAACACAAAAATATGGACGTGGCTTTATGTTGTTTCCTGATGAGTTTTGGGGGAAAGGAGCATTGTTTTCTTTTGCTGGCCGTGCATAGCTACCAGCTAGGTAAGTAGGCGTGTTACCTCCACTTTCATTGGGTGTTGCGAGGTGTGTTCTTGTTAGGGATCCATAGCATCGACCTGCAACAGGATTTAGCTAGGTGGTAGGTATGTTGCAGTTTGGTAGAAGATTTTTGAATGCTTCCAATAAGTAGGATGTCCAACTATGTTGTTATCTATTCAGTATCGAATGCATCCTCAAATTTGGGATTCTCCTTCAAGATATTTTTATCAAAATCGACTTTGTGACAGTGAGAGTGTTACAAGGAGACCTGATGAAATTTTATTGCAAAGATTCTCTAATGAGACTTGCAACAAGTCTGTAGGTACTTATTTTTTTACCCTCAAAATCAAATTTAGTAGAGATGGGCATCACAAAGGAGGCGGTGGAGGCCACCTTGACCTCCAAACTCAACCCAAATCATTTGAATGTGATCGATACATCTAGAGGGTAAGGACATCACCCGTGCTTCCATGTAGTTTAAAACCATTGTAATTATCAGATGTGGAGCAAGCTTTTCTATTGAGATAGTATCAGCTCAATTTGAAGGGAAGACGCTACTGGAGCGGCATCGTATGGTAAATTTGGCACTGGCAGAAGAACTAAAAGAAATCCATGCACTTTCAATAAAGAAGGCAGTAACTCCACAACAGTGGCAAGAGCAACACACTCAATAAAAGCATCCAGCTATGTACTGTAATGGGAAATGTTCCAGTTAACATAGCTTGCATGAGAGATCTATGTGCTAAGGAAAATGAATGTTTTTGGAATGTGTTGTAGTTGTTGGAGCCTTGGTTCGACGTGGCTGCATTAAGGAAGCCCCAAACAGGCATGATAAGACTAACCCTCTCTCTTAATGATTTATTTCCTTTAGCATTTGGATAAATCAATCTCTGCAATTTTGTTCGATTGTTGTAGATGTGGGGTTCTTTCAGAATGTTGATGTGTTTTTGTTTTACTAAATAAATAGCATTTGGACTCTGGATATTATATAACATGCATTTACATATATTGACTCTTTCTTGAAAGAGATGCCCAGAAAGAGATGGGTTTCAAATGACTTTTAATCATAATTGCATGAACTGATCTCTCCCCTCCTTTCCAGTTTATCTTATTTACTATTTGAGTAGAAGAAATCTCTACATCGATTCTTGCCTACTGATCTTATAATGTTGGTTTATCTTTTTACCTTGATTATTCCTTTGAATGATGGTTTCTGTAGAAAATCTTATGGAGCGTGAATGAGGTTTATAATTTTTCTTGTATTGTTTATATTATGTAGAACATGGCTTGAAAAAGGGAATTTCCGATATGACTATATTTGAATTTTACTGTGGATTTATAATAATATAAACTCCCATTGGGATTGGGGGCTTCTATTTGGGAAGAGTCATACTAGTTTTATTGGTCTTTCTAGATAGCTCCATCTGAGTCATTTGATTATCATTTACCTTGGGGATTATTGAAAACCCCTCACCAGGCCCTCTGCTATTATTATTTCTATGAGCTTATTATTAGATTGGAACCCTCCTGAAGCATGCGTTAATGGGTTTTCTATGACCTTTACAAATATGTTATGCACGCAAGTCATTATCCTGTGTGGATAATTCTTTGGCTTAATTTTGAGGCACTACTTGGATCTTTGAATCGGTTAAAGTAATATTGGATACATCGAACTCTCATGAATGTCGGCATTCTTCAAGTTTGATTGATATGTGATGTCCTCATGCATATGAATTTAGGCAATGCTTGGAATATGAAATTATAAATTTATCTTATACTTTGACCTTGAAGCTTGTCGAAAGACTTTTGGTACGAAAACAGATGAATAGGGAAGTTAAGATAACTACCCTAAAAATGGAGTCATGTTTAGCCTTAAGTAAAGGTGATAGTTACCATGATGGGATTGTGCATACCATGTATGGCAGTAAGGATATAAGTCCACCTGAAATTATTTAACTTCATTTTATAGAACAATAATTAATACCCATAAATTGGGTATGCAAATGGAGGTTGAATTATATAACAGGAGATATTATGTTATCAGGTAACCAGTAAGGATAAATATGTTATTTCAATACTTGGTTAACGAGTGGAATATTTTCTGGCATTTACGCTGATTATTATGTTAGCTAAAAATTGATACTTGCATCTCAATTGGGAGTTGAGATAATGTTGATACTTGTATTTATAGTGGCTTGGACCGTGCTTACATATCTTAGTTAGTCAAATGTATCTTTGACATATTAGCAAAGTATGACAATATTGTTGATCGTAACTCATTCCAATGAGTTGGAACCTTATACTAATAGAAACATATAAAGACATGGAATAAGCAACCAAAAGGATACCTAAATAATATATGAACTTGTGGATTGGTGGAATCTTTGTTAACATAAGTATATTCTTAAAATTGTGAGATACAAATCCAAATTATACTTACATATCACTGATTATCTAAGAAGGTTTGATACTTGGGTAATATCGATGTATAATATAAGATTGATACTTGTATTTATTATATAAACTTAATGTCGTTGGTGCTTTTATTTAATTGAAAGATAATATTGTTGGATACTTATATATGTGAAGTAAGTCAAGGGTATTGTTATCCCCGAATCACAGTACCCCTGTGCATATATTAGAACTCACAGTGTGATTGGATAACATGGGTACTATCTCCAAGTTGTGGGACTTGCTACTTGAGACAGACCTCCAGAGAAAGCTGGTTCTTGCTCCTAAACTACCTGCCACAATCTACTCTAATGCAGGATAAGCTAACTATTCTAATCTAAATTTCCAAGGGACCAGGGAGAGAGAATACATAAAATGAAAGTCTACACTAAAGTGGTGATACACCAGAAAAGGAGGATGTGAGAGTAATCTCCAAATGTGTGAATTACAGAGGCAAAGTGCACACTAGAAGAGGTGATGACAGTTCACCATAATCTAGCAAAACACATTCACAACAATATTCCAAGCATACACAATGTTAGTGAATTCCTGCAAGAATATAATAATAGACACAATATTCTTGTAGAAAGATAAAAGGGGCAAGAAGAATGCAAGAAAACACAGTAGGGGAAGATACATCCACAAACTTGTATTTTATTGCTTCCTGGTATGCACAATTCAGTCTATTACAAGATAAGGGCCTGGATCACCATGCAAGGAGTCCACTACAAGGGCCTGCAACACACTGGCTTCACAAAGTAATTTTGGCAGAGCTTTTTTACCCAAAAACTCTCCCTTTACAATGAGCCCAACACTCCAATTTATAGAAAAAATGGGAAGGAAAAGAGAAGGGAAAATGGAAATCCCGAAATCTGTCCTTCAACCACCTATAAGAGGCATTAAATTGAGTGAAAAGGTTGTCCATTACTTGTAAAAGGCTCCCCATACTGTCCCATGTGCTGCAGCAGAGAAAGAAGGATGACCATGCCTCTTAATTGAACTCCCAGCTACCAAATAAAACACTGTTCTTAATCCGGCCACGTTTTCTTAAAAAACTCGATCAATTTCTAATCAAATCTGAAATTTCTTGATTGCTGTGCATCGGTCTCGGAACCATGATTCCAACGATACCAATTTTGTGTGATTTCGTTGAGAAATGCAGAAGTTATGGCCCTCTAAGTGCGGGCAGCTATTTTGGGTTTGGCAGGTGTTTTCTGTCATTTGACGGGAATGAGCATTAAATGACTGGAGCTGAATATGTTTCTTTTATTTAAATATATCTACCCTTGTTAAAAACTTGGGTGTGTGGTCTTCTTGTATCTTCTGTAGCTTAGTTTATTGGACAAAAGTACTCCACACCAAAGAACATCAAATTCGTATCCAGAGGATCTTCTAGTCTTTCTGGATTATCTGCTTCATGGGCGCTTGTTGATGGCTCACATGATGAAGCATTCTGAATCATGAAGGATTGGGCTCCTGCAACATTAACACAATGATATTGACTATGAGGCATTTTGCAAGGGAAGCACCATTTTGACTCTTGTGCCAAATTATTCTGGACTAGAACAAGCGCCTAGCTCTCACTGCGTGCTAGGAAAGAAGGCACAGGAGGGAAAACTTGCAAGGGCATATGTGCATTAGGATGCCACCTATCATTCTGCTGGTTGGGTATGTATCTTTGATTTTTCTATTGATTCTACCAAGGCTGATTCCCTTAGACATGCACTTGATTAGAATTGCCTCTACAAGTTTGTGCCTGTTGCTTTTCCAATGATATGATTTTGTTTGACAAATTTCTGATCACGGCCTTCATTTCTTTGTTTTCCTTTTTCTGTGATGGAGAATAGCATGTTGAGGCAACTGGTTACACACTTTACTCAGGAATAGGGATAGAGGCTATAAAAGGCTGGGGTGCTTGCAAAATTTTTGGGAACAAGGGCATAGGTGGTCTTGGATCCAACTTTCCCACCTGAATGAGACTATTTTTTTCCCTTACCAAAATGTTATAAGTAGATGGTAAAGTCCTACCTCCCATAGATTGGATCATAACTAAAATATCACTATTGAGCACCTTCAGATAATAAAGGAAATCATGTTAGGCTATCGGTCTTACCATAAGAGGAATTTTGACCCAACTTTTCTGAAATCTGATGTTGAAATTAGTCATCTGCTCATTGGGTGCTCTCCTTTTTGTTGTCATTTGCTCCACCAAAGATAGGTGATTTGACTTGTTCTCAAAATAACTTCATAGAGCTATTCCCAGCTCATCCTAGGTGCCAATAGATCCAAGTCTCAAGCCTCTATTCCACTAAAGTGCTTTACCTTTGAAAGAGGCTACAAATAGGCTAACTACTACATCATTATGTGTGGTCAGATAGAGTGAGCACACATTTGCTACATCTTGGATATGCTTCTGAGGGGTGACTTGATTCTCACTAGTAAAGTAAGGAATACTCTTGATCGTGCCATTTGGCATATCATGCTACACGACCAGGAGTAAGGGACTCCCTCCATCAACGTTTGCAAAGCTTCTTAATGGAGGAGGTTCCTGATTTTCCATTGTAGGTCGTGTAAGTTGAGTGTTTTGAGGAGGAGTTGAGTGGGTACAGAATGCTAGAGATAGAGATACATGCATAGGATTTATGGAACAAACTCTTCTCAGGGATAGCTAGAGGTATTCAAAATAATCTTCAGCTGTTGCACTTCTCCTTATGTGCACTCTTCTCATGAAAGGTGCTCATGACTACTGAAACAAATATTTAAAAATATTTGATGTTTCCAGATGTGTTTGAAATGAGTCTCCAAAGGCTGAAACAATAAGTTCACACAACAAAACCTAGAGATATAAAACTTGATATTTCAATGCTTGTCCCACTGGGTGTGCCAGAAATTGTTGGTTGCTCAAATGTGTACCCGCGTCTCAGATCTCTAAAAGGGCCGAGGTGTTTAAGACAACAATGGTACCATCTCCAAGTTATGGGACCTTGTGTTCTTGGGATGGATCTCTAAAGAAGGTCGGTTCCTCTATCTATTACTACTGCTATTGCTACTCCTAGTGCTGAAAGAGGAAACTAAGATAAGAATGCCAAGGGGACCAAGGAAATAAGGATAACATGAAGTAAACTACACTAAAAAGTGATAACACCAGAAAAGAGGGGTGAAAACTATCTATTCTGAGTGATAATGATAGGGAATGCATGAAAGGAGTCTAGGCATGAGTAGCACAGAGAAATACGCATTCACCAAATCGTTCTCATGGAACACAACCAAATATGGAACTGCAGAGGACTTGAAATATCACAACAATACACAATTCAAGAGAAGAGGCAAGAAGAAAGAATGCAAACACGTTACGACAGAGAATAGTCACAAAATGATGCTTCTATTGTTTATTTGATAAATAGATTGTGATGCCCCATTCGATGGTTACCCCTATTCTTGTCATAGTGACCCATTTTTGTTGAGCGTCGAACGACTGTATGTAATTCCGATGTCTTGGACCATGTCTTAGTGATGTTTTAGCACCTTCCCTCTCCTTCTTTCTTTCTCAAGTTGTTATCGACACCTCTGTGTGTGGACTATGTAATTCTTCCTGTGCTGGCCTCCGCAACGATCGTTACTTTTCCTTTTAATGAAATTTGTTTCTTTGAAGCCTTATAGGCAGCCGGAATAACGTTTGGGTTTTGATAGGGTGTGTTCAGTTAAAAAGAGAATGCCCATAATAATAATAATATTCCTTTTAAATTTGTCGACCTCGACTGCTGACCATTATGACTATAATTGATAATTATTTTGCAAGCTGTAAAATGATAATAATGATAATAATAATAATGACATTATGATAGTATTATCAATCAATGATTTTATTTTATTATTATTTTCCTTATGTCGATTGTTATCGACATCATCCTTTGTTATATTTAAACTACCTTTTTAATTTGTTTGTCGCTCCTGCTGATCGAGCATCGTTGCGCAAATGAGGAAGAGTATGTTTTGTGGTGGCGCCACGGTTTGGGGGTGGCATTCGCGTAAATATTTTATTTAAGTACTCAACCCCGTTCTCCTCCTGGGTCGACTGATCCCTTAATCTTAGAATTATTTTAAATTACTAATTTTAAATATGGATTTTTATGTCCCCAACTGACCTTGTCTCTCCCTTTTGGTCTCCTTGTGTACCATGTTTGGCGTGGGGAAGGGAATGTTAATGTCTTTTGATTTTCTTCATTAGTTGGCTGGAGGTGGGTGGCTTTAATAGCCACCTACCATTGCATTAAAAACCACCATCCTTCTTGGCGTGTTCAACCTTCCTTGTTGGTGGCCGCACATGCCCCATTTATTAAAATTTTGACTTGCAATCTGCTATCTCTCGTGGTCTTCCTGCTGTTTTCTGCCTTGGCCACGTGGTTTTGTGTGGTGAAGGAATAATTGTTTTGTGTAGTCACATGGACTGGTTTATATCACAGCTCTTGCATACTATCCCTTGTTGAAGAGGGGGCGTGGAAACCACTGGAGATACGTGGTTGGTCTTGTCTCTTGCCTTGCTGCGTATTCCGTCCCTTTCCTATACAACGTGAATCCAATCTTTCTTTCCTCGCGTGCCTTTTTCTTCTACTCTGCCCTATGGATGAGGGCTTGTTAACACAAAAATATGGACGTGGCTTTATGTTGTTTCCTGATGAGTTTTGGGGGAAAGGAGCATTGTTTTCTTTTGCTGGCCGTGCATAGCTACCAGCTAGGTAAGTAGGCGTGTTACCTCCACTTTCATTGGGTGTTGCGAGGTGTGTTCTTGTTAGGGATCCATAGCATCGACCTGCAACAGGATTTAGCTAGGTGGTAGGTATGTTGCAGTTTGGTAGAAGATTTTTGAATGCTTCCAATAAGTAGGATGTCCAACTATGTTGTTATCTATTCAGTATCGAATGCATCCTCAAATTTGGGATTCTCCTTCAAGATATTTTTATCAAAATCGACTTTGTGACAGTGAGAGTGTTACAAGGAGACCTGATGAAATTTTATTGCAAAGATTCTCTAATGAGACTTGCAACAAGTCTGTAGGTACTTATTTTTTACCCTCAAAATCAAATTTAGTAGAGATGGGCATCACAAAGGAGGCGGTGGAGGCCACCTTGACCTCCAAACTCAACCCAAATCATTTGAATGTGATCGATACATCTAGAGGGTAAGGACATCACCCGTGCTTCCATGTAGTTTAAAACCATTGTAATTATCAGATGTGGAGCAAGCTTTTCTATTGAGATAGTATCAGCTCAATTTGAAGGGAAGACGCTACTGGAGCGGCATCGTATGGTAAATTTGGCACTGGCAGAAGAACTAAAAGAAATCCATGCACTTTCAATAAAGAAGGCAGTAACTCCACAACAGTGGCAAGAGCAACACACTCAATAAAAGCATCCAGCTATGTACTGTAATGGGAAATGTTCCAGTTAACATAGCTTGCATGAGAGATCTATGTGCTAAGGAAAATGAATGTTTTTGGAATGTGTTGTAGTTGTTGGAGCCTTGGTTCGACGTGGCTGCATTAAGGAAGCCCCAAACAGGCATGATAAGACTAACCCTCTCTCTTAATGATTTATTTCCTTTAGCATTTGGATAAATCAATCTCTGCAATTTTGTTCGATTGTTGTAGATGTGGGGTTCTTTCAGAATGTTGATGTGTTTTTGTTTTACTAAATAAATAGCATTTGGACTCTGGATATTATATAACATGCATTTACATATATTGACTCTTTCTTGAAAGAGATGCCCAGAAAGAGATGGGTTTCAAATGACTTTTAATCATAATTGCATGAACTGATCTCTCCCCTCCTTTCCAGTTTATCTTATTTACTATTTGAGTAGAAGAAATCTCTACATCGATTCTTGCCTACTGATCTTATAATGTTGGTTTATCTTTTTACCTTGATTATTCCTTTGAATGATGGTTTCTGTAGAAAATCTTATGGAGCGTGAATGAGGTTTATAATTTTTCTTGTATTGTTTATATTATGTAGAACATGGCTTGAAAAAGGGAATTTCCGATATGACTATATTTGAATTTTACTGTGGATTTATAATAATATAAACTCCCATTGGGATTGGGGGCTTCTATTTGGGAAGAGTCATACTAGTTTTATTGGTCTTTCTAGATAGCTCCATCTGAGTCATTTGATTATCATTTACCTTGGGGATTATTGAAAACCCCTCACCAGGCCCTCTGCTATTATTATTTCTATGAGCTTATTATTAGATTGGAACCCTCCTGAAGCATGCGTTAATGGGTTTTCTATGACCTTTACAAATATGTTATGCACGCAAGTCATTATCCTGTGTGGATAATTCTTTGGCTTAATTTTGAGGCACTACTTGGATCTTTGAATCGGTTAAAGTAATATTGGATACATCGAACTCTCATGAATGTCGGCATTCTTCAAGTTTGATTGATATGTGATGTCCTCATGCATATGAATTTAGGCAATGCTTGGAATATGAAATTATAAATTTATCTTATACTTTGACCTTGAAGCTTGTCGAAAGACTTTTGGTACGAAAACAGATGAATAGGGAAGTTAAGATAACTACCCTAAAAATGGAGTCATGTTTAGCCTTAAGTAAAGGTGATAGTTACCATGATGGGATTGTGCATACCATGTATGGCAGTAAGGATATAAGTCCACCTGAAATTATTTAACTTCATTTTATAGAACAATAATTAATACCCATAAATTGGGTATGCAAATGGAGGTTGAATTATATAACAGGAGATATTATGTTATCAGGTAACCAGTAAGGATAAATATGTTATTTCAATACTTGGTTAACGAGTGGAATATTTTCTGGCATTTACGCTGATTATTATGTTAGCTAAAAATTGATACTTGCATCTCAATTGGGAGTTGAGATAATGTTGATACTTGTATTTATAGTGGCTTGGACCGTGCTTACATATCTTAGTTAGTCAAATGTATCTTTGACATATTAGCAAAGTATGACAATATTGTTGATCGTAACTCATTCCAATGAGTTGGAACCTTATACTAATAGAAACATATAAAGACATGGAATAAGCAACCAAAAGGATACCTAAATAATATATGAACTTGTGGATTGGTGGAATCTTTGTTAACATAAGTATATTCTTAAAATTGTGAGATACAAATCCAAATTATACTTACATATCACTGATTATCTAAGAAGGTTTGATACTTGGGTAATATCGATGTATAATATAAGATTGATACTTGTATTTATTATATAAACTTAATGTCGTTGGTGCTTTTATTTAATTGAAAGATAATATTGTTGGATACTTATATATGTGAAGTAAGTCAAGGGTATTGTTATCCCCGAATCACAGTACCCCTGTGCATATATTAGAACTCACAGTGTGATTGGATAACATGGGTACTATCTCCAAGTTGTGGGACTTGCTACTTGAGACAGACCTCCAGAGAAAGCTGGTTCTTGCTCCTAAACTACCTGCCACAATCTACTCTAATGCAGGATAAGCTAACTATTCTAATCTAAATTTCCAAGGGACCAGGGAGAGAGAATACATAAAATGAAAGTCTACACTAAAGTGGTGATACACCAGAAAAGGAGGATGTGAGAGTAATCTCCAAATGTGTGAATTACAGAGGCAAAGTGCACACTAGAAGAGGTGATGACAGTTCACCATAATCTAGCAAAACACATTCACAACAATATTCCAAGCATACACAATGTTAGTGAATTCCTGCAAGAATATAATAATAGACACAATATTCTTGTAGAAAGATAAAAGGGGCAAGAAGAATGCAAGAAAACACAGTAGGGGAAGATACATCCACAAACTTGTATTTTATTGCTTCCTGGTATGCACAATTCAGTCTATTACAAGATAAGGGCCTGGATCACCATGCAAGGAGTCCACTACAAGGGCCTGCAACACACTGGCTTCACAAAGTAATTTTGGCAGAGCTTTTTTACCCAAAAACTCTCCCTTTACAATGAGCCCAACACTCCAATTTATAGAAAAAATGGGAAGGAAAAGAGAAGGGAAAATGGAAATCCCGAAATCTGTCCTTCAACCACCTATAAGAGGCATTAAATTGAGTGAAAAGGTTGTCCATTACTTGTAAAAGGCTCCCCATACTGTCCCATGTGCTGCAGCAGAGAAAGAAGGATGACCATGCCTCTTAATTGAACTCCCAGCTACCAAATAAAACACTGTTCTTAATCCGGCCACGTTTTCTTAAAAAACTCAATCAATTTCTAATCAAATCTGAAATTTCTTGATTGCTGTGCATCGGTCTCGGAACCATGATTCCAACGATACCAATTTTGTGTGATTTCGTTGAGAAATGCAGAAGTTATGGCCCTCTAAGTGCGGGCAGCTATTTTGGGTTTGGCAGGTGTTTTCTGTCATTTGACGGGAATGAGCATTAAATGACTAGGAGCTGAATATGTTTCTTTTATTTAAATATATCTACCCTTGTTAAAAATAAGAAATCCAGTTTCTGTGGCGTAGAGGACGTCGTGCTCGTTCGAGAAAGTCCAATTTTGTGAAAATCGGAGCTCGGAGTCAAAAGTTATGGCCGTTTGAAGTTTCGCAGGTCAAATGTTGACTTTTCCTCTTCTGTCTTTGCCCATTTCACGCTTTCACGTCCCATGCGTCCCTCGCGTACTTTTGTCCCGGCTGTCCCGAACGAAAAACTCTTCCTTCGGGAGATCTGCGCGTTCGCGTCCCACGCGTCCCTCGCGTACTTTTGTCCCGGCTGTCTCGGACAAACCTTCGGCCATTTCGCGCTTTCGCGTCCCACGCATCCCTCGCGTACCTTTTTCCCAGCCGAACCTTCACCTATTTCGCACTTTCACATCCCACGCGTCCCTCGCGTACTTTTGTCCCGGCTGTCCCGGAGACTAAGACTTAGCCATTTTTTGTGATTTTTCCTGGCCCGAGCCTGTCTTCTGCAACCTTTCCACATTTTTTCAGAGCTTGCTCTTTCTTTCTTGGCCAGGGGAGTTAGAAAAAATCTGAGGGGACCCCAGCAACATGATGCTTTGCCTTGAATTAATATAATTTCTTGGGACTAAAGAATTTGATGCATGTTATCAAAATTTACCTTGGGGGTGAATTTTGGATAACAGGTATTAGGTGAGCATTATTATTATTACTGTAAGTTAAGTATGATTGATTGCATGGTTAAGGTTGTATATCTAGTCACTTGGAATTGTGTTCTTATGTAAGCAGATCTTAAGGAAGTGAACATTAATGAGTATGAAATGTATTATCATGAGATGTGAAGTTAAGTTTTAAATGTATGTTAGAAATTTATTTGATAAGGAGTATTGCAAACTTTCATTTATTTATATGCTAGATGGCATAAATTATTAGGTGAGGTTTATATCTTATCATGCTCAGTTCTAGCGAACTGACTCTAGTAAATATTTGTGCAAATGGATTATGCGAGTAGATTAAAGGAAAAGAGTGTAAAAGTTTCATCAGTTCAAATTATGAAGTTCTTTGTAGAAAGTTCAATGCGTTGTAAATTTTGTAACTTTTCTTGCAAGGAGTTTAGAAGATCTCTTGTCTTGGTATGTTTGGAAAAACTACGTGGTGAAGTGTTCTTTCCCTTTTATTGTTAGACTAGTAACTTACCTTGGTGAGAAATGATATTCAATCATTACATTGGCATAAGTATTGTAAAACCTTGATTTTGAGAATAAAGTGTTAAGTCAAAACTCTCTGACACCTTGTAATGATGTGATATAAGTAAAATTAAATGGAGTGGTTAACCCTTATAGAAGTTAACTAAAATATATATATTCAGATAAATTAATGTAGAGATGACTTACTTGAGAACAAGAGATTCCTGAAGTACTCAAAGGTGAAACTATCCTTGTAAAGTAAAATTTTATAAATTGATATCCCTAGCTAAACTAGTGAACACTACCCCTTTTGGGTGAACTCTTAAACAAGCTTAAGGGAAAACAATGGTTAGTTTCTGGAAAATAATGAGATTTAGCAAGTAGGAGAAGACTTTAAGTGAACTACTCTCATGTGTATAAGAAATTAACTCAGTTGGTAAGATGAATTTTTGCGAATCATATATTGAATCTTTCTGAAAACATAAGTCATGAGTTAAAGGGTGTTTTATCAAAATAAATAACCTTCAATCATTTCTTACTGTGGCTTGCCCTAGCTGTGAGAGTGTCATGTGGTTGGACTTCTATGTTGTTCTGTCAAAAAAAAAAAGTTATCCTGTACTTTACTGTGTTATTCGTGTGTGAAATTTTGGGTCGTTACACTTGAAATATCACAACAATACACAATTCAAGAGAAGAGGCAAGAAGAAAGAATGCAAACACGTTAGGACAGAGAATAGTCACAAAATGATGCTTCTATTACTTCCAAAAATGTGAAAACTATTACAATGATAAGAAGGCTGATATTCACATGCAAGAGCCAAACATGGAGGTCTGTAACTCAAAATACATAAAATATGGAGTCCTTTGCAACATGCGTAAGGATCCAAAGTGTCCAACCCTTTACAATGAGCATTGACCCCTCCTTTATAGATTTAGACTTGTTAGTTTTCAGAATGGAACATGAGTTGAAACCACAGTTAGGGGATGACAAGTCCCTCCTCTTTAATGGGAGAGGTTCCCTTATTGAAAGCAAGAAAAAAATGTACAGATATACACATCTCAAAGTTTGAACCCTGATATTCTGGAATGTTTTCATACTTAAAATATTATCAATTAGAAGGAATAAAAGAATATGGAGATGGGAGAAGGAAGAAAACAACAATGCTTTTGGGAAATATAGATAGAAGAGTATCTCCCTACTCACATTGAACCAAGAAAATATAGAAAAGAATCAATTACTTCACCACCGATGCAAATCTGTAGACACAAAGTTGTGAGGATTACACAGACCAGAAACACAAAGTTTCTATTGAATGTAAAACAAATATCCATTGAATCAAGCTAGGAGAGAGAGATAATAGAGAAAAATAAGAAAAGAAACAACTTCTATATTGAATTACTTCAAAATTTACAACCTTCCCAGAAAACTAGAATCCCCTTTTCCATGGCCAAAACCATGTTCTTATAACAATTCGTTTACATCCATACTTTGTCCCCAAGAAAAGAATATCCAAAAGGAATAATGTTTGTTATAGATCTGTTTTTGGAAAGTGACATGAAAAAAATGCACTCATGAAAACTAGAGGTTCAAAAGGTGAATATTTCATTAGGTTGAGCATGATTATTTTAGCAGGGGGCATCTCATGATTTTCTTCTTCATGTGGTCCTACCATTTCCACCTTTTAACCACTTTCATAGAACTCAAGTACTTACTGGTAAGTTTTCTCCCTTTTTATCATGTATGCCTAATAAACTCCTTTTTCTAAAGATTAAACTTTACATCCCTTCAAACTTATCAATTTGAACCCATAATAAACCAAAAATGCATCTCATGGGGAAATGACAAGAATACAGAGAAAAATAAAGAAGGATGATCCATTTTTGTGTTTTGCAGAGCTCTGGTTTGTTAATGGCGTTAAAAACCAGATGAGTGCATTTTTTTATCTTTTCCCCCTTTTACCTTAAAATTTGGACCCTACACCTGACAATATCTAAGGAATGACGACCCTACGGAAGAAAACTACATTTCCTGACATTTGGGAGAAAAAGCATGATTTCTCATTTTGCTCTGCCCTCCTGTAGCTCTGCCAAAATCTAGACACATGGTACCATCTGAGTGGTTGAGGAAATGCGGTTTAAATATGAAGTTTAAACTCTTTTTTAACAAAAAGCTAGAATTATCAAAAACCTCCACTGGCCCACTTTGACTTTTCAACGTGAACATGTGGCACACCACGATTCGAAAAATGGGGCATGACTCAATTTGCAACATTTTGACCTTTTGGTGAAAAAGGCTCAAATTCTCAATTTCCCCTACAGGCCTGTTGTTCTGATTTCATCCTTCAACACGTGGCATCACCTGACTGGCTATGGGATTACGCTTCAATTTAATACTTTATCCATTTTTGATAAGGGGAAAAATTCCAACTTTTCCCCCAAAGGTCCGTGCCCCTACCATTGACCTTTTAACGTAGGCCAAGTGTCCCTTTCTAATATGTTGCGGGCCTTAACTTATAAATTTTCCCTTTGCATGAGTGGGGCTGCAGGCCATTTTAAAACTTTTCACCTTTTGTGGAAACAAGGCTAAAATTTCCAAAGTCCTCTACCAGTCCACCAAAGTGCCTGTGAACTGAAAAATGGCCACGTGTCCTTTTCTAATTCCTTAACATGTGGCCTCACCTAATTGGTTGCGGGTATGTGATTCACTTTTTATTTGTTTTGAGAAGGGGAAAAATTCCAACTTTTCCCCCAAAAGTCCATGCCTCCGCTATTGAATTTTCAACATTAACACGTGTCCCTTTCTAATTTTTTGTGGATTTCAACTCAGAATTTATCCTTTCACTTGGGCAAGATCATGGGTCATTTCATAACTTTTCACCCTTTCACCGTAATGCCTTGGAGAATAAAATGGATCTGTCACCCTGAACTTCTACCAAAACTGCTCCATCTAATCAGGGACTGACAGGAATGTGGGGAAAAAATGACATTTGTTCCAAAAACACCAAAAGTGATAAGTTCAAAAGGAACCCACGCGACCGCATCCAATGGGAAAAAATGTGTAGCTTCACATTTCCGAGTAAGAATTTGACGGGGAAAGGAACGTAGGAAGTTGCAGGAAATAGGAAAACCCCATTTTTTCTCCTGATGAGGAATTTCTTTCTCTGTAAAAGGTTAAAAAAGAGAGATGTAAGGTCACATGCATTCTAAATGCATAAGATAAGAACTAAAATCATTTTCCATCCATTGAAAATAGGTAAAATGTTTTAACGACAACATACTGAGGAATTTAAAACCCAAATTTCATCTATGGCAGGGCTCCAATTTTCATGAATTTAGATTCGAAAGGGTGGGTAAAATTGAGAGGACAATAGTTGGCTCCTTCTGGGGATGATTTGGCGGAGTAAAGAGGCAAAATCAAGAACCTTAGAGAATTTTGGTTAATCAGATCGAATCAGTGTCTTAGCCAATGGGCAATGGAGTCAAAAATAAGCAATACCAACATAGAAGATAACACATAAAGGAAAACAACCAAAACAAAAACAAGGAAAGAAAAACACTATACAAAATGTATAGTGGGACTACCAAAACTCCTAGGTTTTGAATAACTTCAAAAATTTCCTACTATAAGGAAATGGGAGAGGAGTACCATCCATGTAATCCAGGAAAAAAAGAGTTCTCACTAGAAAAATGTTTGATTTTAATAGGACTAAGCCAAAGGGAATCAAATTTACCATGGCTGCCTCAAGGTTCATGCCTTTTGTCCCAAAGAAGAACACTGTCTCCCACTTGAAAATTTTTGGGTTTAGCCTTTTTGTCAAATAGAGCTTTTACCTTGAGTTGATGAGTTGATATCCTGTCAACCACTTGCAATATGTCTTCATTCAACTTCTGGAGGTACATAATTCTTTTTTCCAATGAATTGGTAAAGTTGGCATCTCAATGGCCTTCATCAAATGTAAGGCTGGCAGTTTTAATGTCACTGGAAGTTGAGCATCAACTCCATATACCACTTGAAAAGGAGACATTCCAGTGACTCTCTTAGATGTAATCCTATCTACCCATAAAGCATCATATAGTTTCTTATGCCAATTCCTCTAAGAGTCACTAACAAGCTTCCAAACAATGATGACCAAGTTATTGTTAGTTTATTTTGCTTGCCCATTCCCTTAGGGATAGTAATATGAAGAGTGTGCAAGGGAAATGCCATATCCATAGCAGAAATCCATCATCTCAACAGAAGAAAAATTGGAAGCATTGTCAGTGACAATCTTGTTTGGTATTCCACACCTTTTTAATATGTGCTCCTTGATGAAGTTGCATACTACTTCAGAAGTAGTACTTTTAACTAGAATGGCTTCCACCCACTTGGTGAAATAATTAGTGGCAAACAAAAAATGAGTATGCCCTACACTTGGATGTGAATTGAGTGTCTCAATGAATTCCAAACCCCATTGTTGAAAGGGTTCTTCAATCACCACTAGTTTGAGAGGTAAAGAAGCCAATTTCAGTCTTCCAATAAAGGTTTGACATGCTTCACACATGCCTAACCACTTTCATCCATCTTTGAATAGGGTAGGCCAATAATATCTAGCATAGAGGATTTTGTGGGATGTGACAGTAGAAGAGAAATGACCTCCACAGTCCTTGTCATGAAAGGATGAGAAAAATTTCTTTTGCTGCTCTTTGTCAACACATTTCAAAAACCTTTCATCTATCCCTCATTTGAACAATGCATTTTCCCACAACACATATTGTGCAGGCCTTAATTTGATGTCTCTCTTATCCTTATAACTCAAATGAGATGGACATTATCCATAAGTAAGAAAGTGTGCAATGTCAACATACCATTCATCAGTTGAGCTAAGGAAAAGAACAACAGGGATATCAACTTCTTCCTTGGACAATCTGACATCAACTCCTTCAGTAATGAGTTCACATATGCCCTTTCCTTGAATTAGATTGGTGGGTTTGATGTCAAGATCATACTCCTAAAATTTGGCTACCCAATTGTCTCTCTTGGCTCTAAATTCTTGTTGTGTAAGAATGGATTTAATATTTGTATCAGGCACAAGCACAATACAATGAGAGTTGAGGATGTAGAAACGAAACTGATTTACAACTTTGACCCCTGCAAAAGCCTGTTTCCCCATCATGGTGTACTTCAGCTCATGGGATTTCAAAATATAACTCATGTATGCTATGGGGAGTTCATGACTTTTAGCATTCTCCTGAGTTAACACAACAACTAGAGTACTTTTAGTAGCATAGCAATAGATAATGAAGTCTTTTCTATAATTAGGGCATGCCAAGATTGGAGTCTTTGCTATAAATTTCTTTATGTCTTCAAATGTAACCTTTCCTTTAGAGGACCAACCAAAAATTTTCTTCCGTTTCATCATGTGGCATATGTTCAAAGTAAGCTCAGCAAAATCAGGTATGAATCTTCTCAAGAAGTTGATCTTGCCAAAGAAAGAGTGCACACCCTTCTTGGTTATGGGGAGAGGGATCTGTTGAATCATTTGAACTCTTTCTGGATCAATTTGATTCCCTCCTTGGAGATAATGTGTCCCAATAATTTTGCTTCTGTGCACAAAAGACATATTTCTTAGGATTCAAGGAGATGAAATTCTCTCTACACCTTTGTAGGATAGTTTCAAGGTGTTGGAAATGATCAGCTCTAGTTTTTGAAAACACAGTTAGATCATCAAGGCATACAACTATGCATTTCCCCTTGAGACTGCCAAATTCTAGGTCCATTTCCCTTTGAAATTTGGCACCAACATTGATGAGGCCAAAAGGAATTCTCTTGTAAGAAAAGGTGCCCCAAGGAGTGGTAAGGAAGTCTTATGCTGATTTGCAACACTTACTTCTACTTGATTATATCCTGAGAATCCATCAAGCATGGAAAATATTTCTGAACCTGTAACAACCTGCAACACTTGATCCATTATAGGGAGAGGATAATTATCCTTTAGAGAGGCTTGATTCAAATTCCTAAAATCAACACAAATATGGATCTCACTATTCTTCTCTCTGACAGACACAATGTTAGCAATCCACGTTAAATGGTGAATGGGGAAAATGATCTTAGCCTTCAATAACTTTTAGATCTCTTGAAAGATTGTATAAATTTTTTTAGGGTTATACTACCTCTAATTTTTCCAGAAGGCTTGATCCCAAGCTTTAGAGGAATGAAATGTTGCATCTCTTTTGGCTAAAAATCCTTGAGATCATCATAAGAATATGCAAGAACATCATCATACCTTTTCAATAGATCTGCTACCTTTTTCCTCTCCTCTTGTGTGTAACACTTTCCAAAGTTTACCAGCATGGGTTCATTAAGAATCCCAATGTTTATCTTTTCATAATAAGCAGACTGCTAATCTCCTTTGAAATTTTTAGACTTGATGTTCCTATCATGTTTATCAAATAACTCTTCCAAACTTACCAGCCCTTTAGGTATCTTATTACCTTTTAGTTTTATGTAGCCATCATGATCCATTTCTTCTTGGTTATCTTCTTCATTTGGAGGCACACACTCTCTAGGTAGATTCCCACTTCCTTCAAAGTAAAACTGGTAAAAATTATCTCTAAGTTTAAGGAAGGAAAGCAAGTGCTGATCATCATTAAAGACCTACCAATTGTTTGTATTGTCAGGCACACTAGGTCTATGAATCATCTCAATGGTGAATTTATCTTGGGAGAAATTTGGATGAGGGATCAGTAGAGACCTCGAGACAGCCAAGGAATCATCCCTAGTGTTTCTTTTTCTTGTCATGGATTCAATTGAAAAGGCATCAAGGAACTTAATGGAATAAAAAACCAGATTCCTGTAATGTTTCAACCTTATATTCCTCACTTGAAAAAGATCTCTGACCTATTTTACAATCAACTCTACATCTCCACGAGAAAGGATATTCCTTATCCCCATATCTTTTGCCATGCTTAAACCTAGGATGAGGGCTTCATACTCAATTGTATTATTTGTGTTTTTGAATTAGAGCTTGAAAGAGAAAGGGTGTATTTTCCCTTCAAGATAAATAATCACCACACTAGCTCTAGAACGAGATGAGGAGAAGCTTCCATCAAATTCCAAGATCCAAACATCATTAAGATCAAGAAAAAATTCCTTAGGATGGTTAGCCTCATCTTGTGACATGATCATGTAGTTACCATGACTAATGTCTGCATAAAGTATTTGTACCTTTGGGTCATCTATTTTTTATGCAATATATTCAGTTTGTTTCTCAGGAAATAGCTTCTTCATTTTACCAATCACTGGAATAATAACATGTGACAAATCCATCATGATTTCTCCTCCAACATTTTTGCAAAAATTTCTACTCAGCAGCATATTGTAGGAAGGGGGAATATCAGCTACCAAAATGGTGGCTAAAACTTTCTTCTCTGGCAAAGCAACAAAGGCTACTTATGTATCCTTGATCCTCCCAACCAATGGAACTTCTATACTTTCCATTGACTAACAAGAACCAAAAGCATGGGTTAGGGTTAAGCATAGGGCATGAACTACCTTAGCAAGCATCACATTATCTAAAGCACCAGAATTAATAACACAATTGTTGAGTTTGTGGCCAGCTATGAGGAGAGTGACATAAAATGGTTCAATCTTCCCATCAGATGAAGTGACTTCTCCCACAAGGCTTGGTTGACATGAAGGAGGAGTGGGAAAGAGAATTTTGGAACTAGGGGATGAAGGTTTGGATTTTGAGTTTACAAAGTCTACCATCTTAGCAAAGGCCTTGGGATGGGTTTGGTAGAATTCAGCTTCTGAGATCTGGACCTTAGTTTTCTTGAGATGGTCAATAATGTCAAAAGAACCAGAGGTAGATGGAGCATCATTGATAGGAGTAGATGAAACTTTTGACTTATCAACTCTATAATTTGAAGGGTAAGAAGTTTTAGGAGTAGAAATAGAGGAGGAAGGAATAGAAAAATCTACCTTGGATGTGGAAGAAGTTGGAATAGAAGCTCCTCTCCTTACAATCACTGGAATGACCGCAGGAGGATCCTTAGATATTTTAGCAGGCTACATCACTTTTTCCTTCTTTTTGGCTTGCTCACGAGTCATGAAAACATATGATTCACTCTTCATCTCTACAACTCTTTCTTCATAATCATCCTTTTCATCTATACCTGTTGTGGTGAGAAAATGGACATGATATCCACTCAACTCTTCTAATTCTTCATCAGCTTCCTCTTCATGTTCTTAAAAAATTTCATCTTCCTCCTCATCATTAGGCTCTAACACTTCACATGTTGCATTTACTAGAACTTTAACAGATGGGACTTCAATTGCCAGTGTGGTCTGAGTAGAGGGAAACCAATTCCTGGGCTAGAAGTTCTTCCTAGGAACATCCTAATAAGGAGCATGCTGGGAGACTTAATTCTTGAGAGCAATAAGATCATTAGCAATTTTTTGTACCAATTGATCTGCATTAGTTCCAGGAGAAGATGTGGAAGAAGGAGATGCTTTGGATTTGGATGAATCTCTCCTTAGCTTGTAAGACATGATTAGACCATCTTCAACACTGACAAAAAATATTTGATCAACATCTAAAGTGGCAAGATTAGATCTCCTAAGTGCATAACTCACTTCAGGAAGTTGGGCATTAAGGAAGAAATATTTCTAAATCTGACCCATAGGGTTGTGTGTTTTGTGGGATCTTGTTAACCAGCCTATTGAATTTGGCCAAAAATTCCCTCACGGGCTCATGTGACTATTTCTTGGTTTGAGAAATTTGGGCCAGGAGGGCATGTACATCCTCAGCAGGTTTCAAACGTTTCTCAAACTGGGTTGTCATGGTGTTCCAATTGGTGATGGATCCAGCAGGGAGATGATAGAACCAATCAACAACATTATCTTACAATATCTCCATAAAAACTCTAATGGAGATATCCTCATGTTTAACTCTGAGAACACAATAAGAAACAATGAAGGCCATAATATGTTCATCTAGATGAACCTTCCCATCACCTCTGAATTTAGGGAAATTATTTCTATTGCCTCTAGGAAATTCATGCGATGGATGGGGAAGAGCAAGAGGCCACACCCTTTGGCCCCAAGGTAGAGGATCTGCCATCCTTTGAAAGATTTTTTGGAGAGGAACTGAAACACCAGTGAGAATCAAAGCATTCAAAATAGGACTGATTTGATCTTGAGGGATGTCACTCCTAGAAGTTTTGTCTCTAGGAAGAGGAGTGCTTGCAGATCTTTTTCCTCTTATTTTTCTTATTGATAAAGGGAGAGAGAAACCTTGACGATCCAAAAGTTAGAAATGAGGGTCTTCTTCCCTAAGGGTTATTCTACCCTGAGTAAATCTTGGAGTCGCTAGATCAAACATGATAAAAAAGTTGTTATTCAAAAAATGGAATCCATTTGTAATGAATTCACCAGTGGAGTTACCAAAAACTATTGGTTTTCAGAATGGAACATGGGTTGAAGCCACAGTCAGGGGATGACAAGTCCCTCCTCTTTAATGGTAGAAGTTCCCTTACTGAAATCAGGAAAAAAAATGTACAAAAATACAACTCTTAATGTTTGGACCCTGATATTCTGGAATGTTTTCATACTTAAAAGATTATCAATCAAAAGGAATAGAAGAACATAGAGATGGGAGAAGGAAGAAAAAGAGAATGCTTTTGGGAAATATAGATAGTAGAGTATCTCCCTACTCACATTAAACAAAGAAAATATAGAAAAGGATTAATTACTTCACCATCGATGCAATCTGTAGACACAAAGTTCTGAGGATTACTGTAGTCACTTTTGCACCCAATAAGAACAAGGGAATCTCATGCGCACCAGCCTATCACCTAGTGGGTGCTAGGCGCTCACCCGAGGCACATGAGAGGGAGCCAAGTCTCTCTTTTATGTGAGTCTAGTGGAAGGCATAGCTCATTGATTCTGACTTAGTGATTTAATAGACATGAAGGGCTATAGAGCTCAGGACGACTTCTACATCCCTTCAGTCATAATAGAACTAAAGCATGTGACAGAAATATTAGAACTAAGAGTTATACATATACTACTATACTTAACCATTTAAGCAAGATTCATGATTATCTAAGAACAAAAGTGCAATAGTAATATGTAGATAATACAGAGAAAGAGTCTTGATACATTTGTCATGGAAACCTTATCACATTAATTCATAGCATTCACTTATAAATGATTATAGGAGGTAGATCGTAGTCATGTGCCATATGTGGATCCATACATGTGTTCTCACAAGACAAAAATTTTACTTCCCATTTCCCCATTACATCCTTACTTGAATTCTGTACCCATTTTCATCCCATAGTTCTTGCAGTAATCCTACAGATCTCCGCTACTTCATTTCATCTCCCTTTCTTTGCCAAGGGCGTGCGTATAAATAGGCCTTTGAGCTTTAAAAAACTCCTCTGCAGCCTCAAATCTGGCCCCAAGTGTCAAGGTGTGGGTTGCCCTGGGTGCATGCCTCTCTGTGTCATGATTAACCTTTTGGATATTTCTATCGCAAGGTATATTCCTTTCGCGACAGCCTATCACTATGCTGGAACCTTATCCAAATGGAACACATTCTTCATGTGTTTGGTCCCAAAGGCCAAAAATGGCTAAGTCATGAATTATTCTTTACGTGGTGTGCACATCTTGGGTTCTTCAAGAAGCCTTGTGAACTCTGCCCTGCGCGCATACACCTATGCGCTTCGTTCAGTCATGCGCGCCTATGCGCCCTTAAGTTTTGGAAGCTATAATTAGGGGTCCAACATTACCCCACACTTCACTTGTTCTCTACCCTCAGGAACCTTTTCAAAGAATGCAGTACAAAAGAATTCAAGGCCTTGCCTTGGAAAAGAATGGGGGGAAAGAATAAAGAAAGGGGAAGAGAAAGAGTAGGGGGAATATTTTCCTAAAGAAGGAGGGGAAAGTTTTGCTGGAGGTCGGTCTCTAGTGTACTCCAAGTGCTGACATCCTTCTGCACTTTAGTGCAGATGTCGCCAACTAAGGTGCTCACCTCATCACAAGTTAGCCCCTCCCCCTATGTGGTAATGGTTTCTACCAAAGTCTCCAGTTCTTTAGCATGGTATTCTAGGGAATCCATCTTCCTTGTGATGACCTTGTAAAGCTATTTTAGCCATGTTTTGATTGAGACTCGTTGGTTCTCAATGGCCTCAGATTTCTTTTCTAATTCAGCTATGATCCTTTTCTACTCAACTCTATCACCCTTATTCCTTTCTCTGAATTCCTTCAACTTGGCCTCGTCACTGGCAAGTAATATGCTTATCACTTTGTCTTGATCTACGTAGTGGTTGTAAGTGACCCCCACGGTTTGTGTAGCTATTCTTACATCGGCAAGCACCTTGTTGTATTCAGCCTTGAGCACAAAGACCTTCAACTTGTCTTCTTTATCCAAGCGCACCACTACCTCTTCTACTGACTCTAAAGCCAAGGGCTGCCTCTCCATGGTGAGGATCTGAGTCAAGTCCTCTAAGCACTCTAGGGAGGATATATACTTTTGTGCAGGATGGTTAAGGTCTGGGTGCTTTGTGATAATTGATTAGGAGATGAGCTCCACCTTCTTAGAAACTTCACGTACCCTAGCCTTTTCCTCCTGAAGCTCCCTTTGCAGTTACATGCTAATTAATTTCTCCAGGCTGAGATCCTTCTTCCCTCTTTTTCTCCAACTGGTCCTCCAAGGCTCTAACCCTGTCATTTCTATCGAAGAGCCTAGCCTCGATTTCCATTAAAAATTTGTTCAGCGCGTTGCACACTTGGTCATCTGATAGTTACTATATGTTTACAATGGGGTTGTCCCCCTTTCCTTCAGATAACTTTAATATTGCTCCCTAGTTAATTTCAAATTCAGGCTCATCAAGGTGGGACTCGAAGGCCCAGGATAGCATTTTCCTCATCCGCGGGTATCCCCCCTCAGGTTCAAAGGAATCCATGGCAGTGAGCTCCTTGGTGGGCATGGTACTTTGGAAATACACACGCAAAACTTTGTTGGGGGTCATCAATGTAAATCATCATTTTCCTTCCTTATTCCACACATTTACTTACCATGTGCATGCCCTTGGGAACAGTTACCGAGAGAGTTGGTCCTTTCATGCTACTTCCACTCTTCTCCCTCTATTCCTTCTTGAACTCACCAAGCACAAGGTCCATGCTGTGCCCCAACTCTTCATTGAAAAAGGCATCAATTATCTTCTCCGCCTCTCTTGTTTCCTTCTCATCCACCTCCTCTTGAGTGAGCTTAGGCACATCTGGTTCCTTGGTACTAGCCCCTTCGCTCCCCTCTTTATCACGCATGCCTTCCTCCCTTCGAGAATGTTTCCTCCTTACAAAAATGAAGACATCATTTACATTCTCAGCCTTCTCTCCTTCTGAGTCATGGATATCAATTGGCTCTTGATCCAACTCCAGCTCCTCCCCTTCATTGTCATCCATTTCACCTACATATGTGTTCAGGTCGGTCATATCTTCAGACCCTTGTTCCTCCATTCCTTGTTCTTCTTATCTGGCCGAAAATTCTGGAGTGGGAGATGCTATCTTTTCTTCATTTGAAGGTTCTTCAGGGGATGGTGGCTTCACAGGCTCCGAGGTCTTTTCCTTGACCACCGTTATTCTCTTCTTTCAGATATAGGTAATTGGCCCCACGGTACCTAGATCTTGCCTCCCCACTGCCCCTTACTCTTCCTCTTCTTCTTCTTTCTCCTTGTGCTTTAACGATGGCTTCTTCCTTCCCATGGGTTCGTATGGGATGGATATTTCATTTTCTACGTATGCTCCCTTCTCAAAATTTGGCCTTATGCGTAGGTAAATTCTGGCAGCAGTGCTCTTAGCAATCGGTAAGGTCATCATCCTTATGATGTGCACGTCCTGTGACATGTACCTTTCAATGTACATGTACTTTCTTGGATAGACTAGATTTTTCCTCATCTCTCTATGTTCACTGTCAAGGGTGGATAGGTCGAGTCTTAACTTCTTCGACTCCTTATATCTATTTACCCTTGCCTGCAAGAATTGGGCAGTAAATGAGAAGGGGAGTTTGCACTAGGGACTCTAATTTGCATCCACCAAGATAAATCTACCAATGCAGAAGTGCTGGTACACTGCGAACTCTGCTTCTCCTTTAGTGGTCGTGGGGAGTTTCTCTGGGATCTGTCATTCTACCCCCGAATGCATTCCTAAGGTGCGTATACCATTTATCCAAGCATAGCTTGTGCACCCCCGTCATTGAATCACAAGTATATTTCTAGAACCTATCTGCAGGCGAAGGGTATTCATTGTGGTACTCCCATACGAACTTATCTGATGCATCTGGAACCTCGATTTCTGAGAACACAATGGTTAGTAGAATGTTCCCAAATAATATCTTTCCTCCATTCTCCACGCTACTTATAATCTCATCTACTATGTACTAGGAGATATTGTACATGGTGCCTTCCACAACCTTTCTATAGACATTCAACTAGAGCTTTCTCACCTAGGTCCACCTCTCTTGTCCATTTAGCTTGGAAATGAGGTGCGTGGCCATTTTCATCATCGGATCACTGATATCCACAACATCATAGTACCTTGATCCCTTCTTATAATCCTGGGATGCAAGGGTTTTCGTTATTGCCTCCTCATCCTGGAGGTCATCTAGGATCGCATCCCCTTTACATCTCAGGCCTGTAAAGTGTGAGATTAGTTGTGGGGTTATGTGCATCTTGCACCCTGCAAAGTAGAAGAAATCTTCGTGCACAAGTGTCATTAACCATTGGTACAGGTGCTCAGGATTCCCAAAGTATGGCAAGTTGTAAAGTTGGAGAAGCCCTGCCTTCTCCATTTTCACCTTGACTACATCCCTGTAAATCAGTATCCCGTTAGGTGTTCATTTATTTGTGGGGCGCACCAGCTCCAACACCATTTCCTTCACAATTATACTTGACCGGTGACTGTAATCAATTATTGTCATCTGTCTGATGTGGGACTCCCACTCTTGCCCTAGAAAAACCCCACCAAGGTATTGCATCTCTAAGTATCATTCCTCATTAGTATCCAAGGGGATTTCATCTTCTTTCTTCTTTCCTTTTCCCTTCCCCTTTCCCTTCTTAGATTTCCCTGTAGGCTTATCAACTGGTGTCGTGGCTGTCATTTTACCCTTTGATTTCATTCCTTGGTTGCCTTCGAGTTGTCTAAGAGTTTTCTTCACGTGCCCCATGCCCTAGTGTATGAACCCTAATTTTTGATTTCCCTCTTTCGATCATGACGTTCTTTCACAACTTTCCTCACACCCGTAAATCACTTCTACTCTGGTTTGTAGATCAACTAGACTGATTGCACGTGAGTTTATGAGATTCTCCTTCACACGAGTTAGCTCTCGAACCCTAGCTCTTGAAAGAAAATTGTTCTTCTTGTTTTCAAAAAGTAAAATAATGAACTTACCATCCTTGTATTTATAGATTTTCCCACTTTTATGTATTAAAGGCTAGGCTACCTACCACCGTATGACAATATTTAATTTGGCATTTTCAAAGAAACCCAACTTCAGCACCTTTCCTTGCGCGCACAATCCTTGCATGAAATGTTTTTCACCTGTACCCAATCCTTGTGTGAAACATTTTTCACCCATGCCCAGTCCTTGCACGAAAAATTTTCCAACCTTCTGGCGCATAGACAATCCATCTTGACAGAAGAATTTTACATGTGTGTTACTAGTGCCAAAGGCACCTCTTCCATCCTCATGATTCTTGCTTTCACCTACCTGGTGTTTTTTTGCTTTTTCTCCTTTGTACGTGGATTTCCAAAGGAACTCTATTTTGTCATCCATTTACCTTCCTAGTGCATCTTTTCAACAGGGCCAGTTCGAATGGTCTACTAACTCAATCTTCTTACAGAATAACTTCATGCCCCTCTTCATCACCTCACCCCGCACTAAATATATGCACGGTCCTCTGTGTAATCATAAGTTTAAAAAGTAATAAGGTTGCCAGCACCTAAGGTGTAAAACAAGACAACAACGTGAAAGGGAAAAACAAGAAAGGAAAAGCATAAAAGGAAACTCTGAACTAACTGGCAGAACTACCTTATTTACAAACACTAAGAAGCATTATTTATAGTACGGCTTCAACCTACTACCATTGAATTGTCCAAGTAATTTTGTTCCATCCAACGCTTATAGCTGGCATGCGCCCAAATCAAGGATGTATGAAATTACATAAGGACCCAACCAATGAACCTTTAACTTTCCAGGATGGTGTGGAAATTTAGAATCATATAACAATACCATTTGGCCAACCTCAAACTATTTGTTTTTAATGTGGCGGTCGTGTCATGCCTTTTGTTTAGTTTTTTTAGTTATTTAGCTCCATCTTGCTAGTGAGCACCTTTCATCCAACTTTATTATTTCATAAATTCTTTCTTCTAGTGCTTGTTCATCATCCACCCCTCCTACGTACGCTATACACAACGATGGTAGCATAAATTTAACTTACAACATAGCTTCCTTGCCAAACACCATTTTAAATGGTGTGGCGTTGTTCAACCTTTTATACGTTGTTCTATATGCCCAAAGGACTGCTGACACCTTATCATCCCAATCCTTCCTACCCACATCACATATCTCAGTCAATGTGTGACTAAGGATTTTGTTGAATGCCTTTGTAGTCCCGTTTTCTTGAGGGTGATAAGGGGTAGTCTTGTGATGGGTTACCATGAATTTTGCCAATAGGATCCTGATTGTTTCATTTAAGAAGTGAGTGCTCCTATCACTTGTTAAACTTAATGGGCACCCATACCTACTGATAATGTTCTCGCACAAAAATCTAGTAGCCATGGTTGTGGTACAATCCCTAGTGGGTGCAGCCTCTGACCACCTTGTCAGATAATTAGTACATGTAATAATATACCGCGAGTTAGTCCTTTGCATAGTTGGTGAGATTGGTCCAACGAAATCTATTGCCCACTTTTCAAAAGGTTCCATGCTGGAGATGGGGCGCAAGGGTATTTTTTCCCCTTTTCTAGGTTTTCCAAGGTGCTGGCAGTGGTCACATGCCTTGCAAAATTCAATATAATCCTCATGAATCATTTCCCACCATAGTCCAATGACTAGGATATTGCATGCAGTTGCATTCCCTGCATAATGTCCTCTAGCAATCCCACCATGGGCCTCTTCTATTATAGCTATGCGTTCATGTTCTAGTACACACCGGTGCAAGACCTCATCATGACCCATATTATAAAAATCCCCAATGATCAACATGAAGGGTGTTGCATGTATGGCTAACCTTTTCCTTTCGAAAGCATTCATCCCTTTGGGCACCACACCTTCCTTGAGAAAGATAGCAACGTCTTCTAGTTCTGAGGGCATGCGCCGCAACCTAAACAGTTGTGCATCCGACATGGTTTCCTCGATACTCTGCACATCCTCTCCCAAATCAATCCTTGATAAATGATCTGGCCCATAATTGTTCTTTCCCAGTTTTACCACCAATTTGAATTCAAATTCATAAAATAGAAGAACCCAATGGCATATGTGGCCTTGCAACACTGCTTTGTTTACAGATACTTCAAGGCCATATGGTCAGTGTAGAATATGAAAGGAGTTACCAGCAGATATTTCCTAAATTTTTGGAGTGCATAGATCATTGAAAATGCCTTGTGCTCGGTCGTTGTATAATTCTGTTCTACTGGTGTCAACTTCCTACTTGCAAAACACAAAGGATGATGAACAATCCCCTCTCCTTTTTGAGGAAGAACAACTCCTATTATTGTACCAGAGGCATCCACGTGGACATGGAAAGGTTTATCCCATGATGAGAATCATAGAATAGGTGCAGTGACAAGCCTTTATTTTAGATTTTCAAATGCCCTCTGTTGTGCCTCTCCCCACTGAAAGGCACTCTTGTGTCTGAGCAATATTTCCAAAGGCACGGCGATCTTGGCATATCCCTTAATGAACTTTCTGTGGTAACTAGTCTGTCTAAGAAATCCATACACGACACTTTGGCTGGTAGGCTCCCCTAATCCAATAATAAAAACAACCTCTGCGGGATCTACCAGTAAGCCCTCTTTACATATGATATGCCCCAACAACATCCCAAAAGGAGTTGCAAAGATACATTTCTTGATGTTGAGGGAGATCCTCAACTACTGACATCTCTCAAACATCAACCTTAAGTTTCCACAATAGTCCTTTACTAATCCATACACTATTTAATCATCTAAATATACCTGAAGGAACTTGTGGATGAAGTCCTTAAATGTTTGTACCACTATGTGTGAAAATACAGCGGGTGCATTCTTCAGCCCAAAGGGCATGACTGTATATGCAAAGCTTCCCCACTCGGTGGAAAAAGTTGTCTTATCTTGGTCTTCCTTGGCAATCCTTACTTGGTGATATCCTGAGAATCCATCTGTAAAGGAATAGACCTCGTGCCTAGTAACTCCTTCCAAAATATCCTCAGTAAAGGGGGTGGGAAAAGGATCTATGATACAAACAATGTTCAATTCCCTGTAATCAACACATATCCTAATCCACCCATCCTTCTTTATGCTAATCACCATTGGACTTATCCACTCTGATTCCTCCACAGCCTCAATGATATCAGATGTTATCATCTTGTCTAGTTCTTATTTAACCCTTACACAGTGTTGGGATTCATCCTGTAAGGCCTCTTCCTGACCGGGTGCACACCATATTTCAACCTTATCCTCATTTCCCCCAATGAATGGTGGATGCCTTTCATCTCATGGTATCCACACGGGAATAAATCCTCAAATTTACGTAAGAGATCAATGATATTTGATACTTCCTTATCTGACCAATAGTCCCTGACGATAGCCTCCTTGGGCTCCTCTTCCGAGATGATGTAAACTTTCTTGGTTTTGGGTGGTTCATGATACATGTGCACACATGCATCCACACTGTCAACTACTTCACATGCCCCAACCGAATGGTCGACATTCAGTTTCTCTATCTCTTCTCCATCAACAAGGTATACCATCTTTCCTTTCTCCTTTTTAGCACATGTGCATTCGAATTATATGTCTTCTGGTTCTTCCTCTTTGAACCGCACTTCTAAACTAGGTCCACCGAGTAAATTTACTAACCTATCTTCCACCATGGTGCAATCCCCTAGAGTGAGTTTCTTGATAGTCTGCAATGCCTCATCAACTAGTTGCTTAGTACTTCAGTACTCGAATGTGTGGACCAAGTCAGTCGTTAATTCCTACCAACTTCCCATTTGGTGGCATGTTTCAGAATGGATATACCACACGCACGTACAACCTTGTAGTGTTAAATACAACTTATGCACCCAAAGAGAAGGTGGTAAGCATTTTGTGCCTTCTCCCCAGACCTTCTCACATGCCTGGATGTGGGAAGAGGTGGGTCCATTACCATTGTAATCCCTAATAGCGGTGGGTACGTTGCTTTTCAAGAATTGAATAGTGAGTGCAACTCAAACTTCACACCATTCCAATAAGTTTTCACTATGTGTGGCCCACCATCTTGTTGCTGTGCCAATCAAAACATAACCTAGCATACTTCTTCATTTGTCCTCCCTTCAGCGAGCTTCCATCTCTCTCAAAAAGACATCAGGGTATGCATCCCTAGAATACTTTGTTATTGTCTTCCCTCCCAGGTGCCAAATTGTATGCACCATTTTTACCTTGGTTACTAATCCTTTCAGATGTCACCCAATCAATACATAAGTCACACGTGCCAAATTATCACATGCTATACTGGTAGTATCACTGATAGATTATGCATCATCAAACTGGATGACTCCTTCTGTAGGGTGTATGGTCTCTGGATCTCTTATGGAGCACAAATATATTCTGTCTAGGACTTCCTCCCCAAGGGTTTCAGTATAAGGGGTGGAATTTCCATCAACCTACGGTATAACTACCCGCTCTTCCTTGTTTTCAAAGCTTATGTACCCCTTGTTAAACTAGAGATCTGTATTATTCTTATAACACCATGAGCACCCAAGTAGAGATGGGAAATTATCTACCTTGGCAAGTGCCAAGACTTCAAAATCCCCAGTGAACCTAGTCCCTTGAATAGTAATGGTTGCATCCTTCAAGACACCTATGGGCATCACCTTTGTCTTATTTGCCATATATAGCACATTTGAAGATGGCTATAATGCAGGCCTTCCCATTTGATGCCAAACATCTAGAGTGAGAACATTAACCTCCACACCTGTGTCAATGAGGATGTTACTAAGTAACCATCCATCCACTACTGTGTTCAGGGTAATCTCTTTGTCATAATCAAGGCTATGAGGTGGGATGTTTACATGCATGATCTACCTTTTTTGTTCTTCCCCAGTGTGTGGCACCTTTTGTCTCAACCATGCCCCTAGCAGGGGACTAATATTCTCCTAGCTCAGTAGTTTACACACCTCCTTAACCTCATCCAAGTCATCCCTTGGTGCTTCCACTAGCCTCCTTTGCTCATCTTTTCTAGTCTACTCTTTTAAACATTATATCTCCCCTTGTAAACTTTGAAGTACGTCCATGGTTTCCTGGTAGAATTCTTTCTGGTGAGCTAGGTTTGGATACTTCCCATGTACTACTTCTTCTCTTGAAACCAGAGGTCTCTTCCTAGGAAATTCTTTTGCATGCACGGATTCCACCCTCATTGTTACCATAACAGGCTCTAGTTCTTAATCACGTATTACTCATAGAAGTCACTATGTATCAGGCTTCTTAATACTCACCATGACAGTGCCCTTATCCTTTTAGTACTGTTGACTCATATGTTCGTACAACTCTGGGCATTCTTCGTACTTATGTTTCTATCCACACTAGGAGCATTGTAGAAGATCTGGACATTCACACTTATAATGGTCTGTGGCTCCACAATTAAAACACATCCCATGTGGGAACTTACTTCTTCCTCCACAGCTACCACGACCACAAAATCCTCCGTGAAATCCTCTTCCACGTGCATCTCCATCTCTGCGCTCCTCATACTGATGTTCATCTCCTTTGGAACTACTGGTAATACTAGTCTGGTGCACAACAAGATCAATTGCCTCATGAGTCTAGTCAATCAATCTGTAATCCTTGGTGTCATGAGTGGTTGAGGTACATATTTTTCAATAACAAGATATGTTTTTATAGATCACATACTGGAACAGGGGGCACCTACTTGCATCATGGTCCTTGTGACATATCTCGCAGTTTACTGCCATGGCATGTACCGCCTTTCAAGTACATATCCCACCATTATCCTTTGTGTGTCCTTCCATGTTATAATATGTGTGCCACATCCCTCCGCAAATCTCTGGGACTATGTTGGAAGAAAATTTCTCCAATTACTTAGCCATGGTAGCAATCTGAGCCTCTAGAAATGGGCTAATACTAGTGTCAACACTACCAACTACTTCAGCATGTAAAGCAACTTCCAATGCTTCACACGGGTCCGTGAACATTTTATGAGATAAGGCCCTCCTAAAGGGTGTGATCAATCCTCTGAAAAACCACTGAGCATGTTGTGAAGGGTGGATATCATAAGATAGCTTAGACAAAAGAGTTTTAAAGCACACATCATATTCCCACACCCTCTCTACCATTCCCTGCTAGATTTCTTTAAGAGAGCTAATGATCTTCTGTTCAAACTCAAGTATGTGGAATTCCACTAGGAATGCATTTCTCAGTGTAGTATAATCCACAACATTCTAATGAGGGTCATGCTTTCTATACCAGCTATGTGCACATCCTTGTAAGGTCATCACAAATTGACTAACCTTTTGATCCTAGGTCGTGATTCCCTTCACGTGCCATAGCAGCTCACACTTATGCACATGCTCTGTGGCATCTTCTATTCCATTGTAATATGGCAAGTGTAGAGACATCTTGAAAAAGACTTGAGGAGGTGGCTGAGGCCCTTTCCCTGCCGATCTAGCCCCTTGGTTTCCTCTAGTGTTTCCTCCTCCACTGGATCCACTAGATCTTGAGCCACCAGCTCCACCACTTCCACCTCCAGATCCTCCTGTATTACGTACAGGGCCTGTGTTTGTCGTGCCCAGTGCTCCCGTCATCCCACTGAAATGAAAGGTGATAGTTTATGAACTAGTACCATTCCCAGTCATAGTTCCTCCACCACTTCCTAATGCACTTCCAAAACCATTTGTATACATGCCTTGTCCAAACATTCCACCAAATACCGGAATAGTGTGTGAAGCCATAAAAGTCCCGAATAAGAAATTGTATGTTCTAGAAGCCAATCGGTTGCTTCCACCGATGTCAAATGGATCAACTGTACTCTTCCCTCATTCAAACAAACCAAGCACTAAGGTACGGTCACTAAGTGGGGTCAGATGTGCACCAATGACTCTTCTCTGTCTACACAATGGACTCTCATCAGAAGCCGCAAGATTTTCTCTTCTGCGCTTACCAAGATGGGGTACCACAGAATGTTCAGGTTCAACATCCTCCACATGAACCTTAACTCCCTTCCACCATGTCTGGCTCCATAACCCACTTGTAACCTTGCACTGTCTATCGATATTCTTTTCACGTGCTTCATTATACTTGAGCCACCTCTCCTCCCTTTCCTATTTAGTCATCAGATCATCCATCCTTCCCCAACCTAGCTTCCTCACCTAGCGCTCAGGGTGGTTTAGCCGGCCATAGGGAATGCCTTTAATTCCATGGTTACCATCAATATTTTGATTGCAAGGGGAATAACATGAAAAAATGATCCCCTATGCTCTCACAAGAACTCAAACTCAACAACTTCTAGACAGGAATACATGGAAATGGCATATTCCAGAGTGTAGCTAGTCAGTATTCCCTTCCACCAATGGTCTATAGCACGGGTCCACTTTAGATCAACATCTTACAGGTTCCGATATGTTTCTTGGGTCCAAGGGTATGATCTATAATACCACTCTGATCTAGATGTATAAGCTGAGAGCCATTCAAACTGGGAAATAATAGAAGAAGGTTTCATATAACTCATGGTAAAGAGTGTTTTCCACCCATCTTCACGTATCAAACCTAGATCCGGTACTAAATCTCTCAGTGAATTCATCCTCCATACTTTTAAACCAATGTTCAACACCTTCAAGTGTTAAGCGTTCCATCATCACTTTTTACATAGATCATGATATATGCCATGTTCCACTACAACTTCAAAAAGAGGTCCCAACAATGGAACCAAGATGTAGTCACTTTTTCACCCACTAAGAATAAGGTAACCTCATGCATGCTAACCTATCATCCAATGGGCGTTGGGTGCTCACTTGAGGCGCATGAGAGGGAGCCGAGTCTCTCTTTTATGTGAGTCTAGTGGAAGGCATGGCTCGTGATTCTGACTTAGTGATTTAATAGCCATAAAGGGCTATAGAGCTTAGGATGGATTTGACATCCCTTCAGTCATAATAGAACCAAAGCACGCAAAAAAAATATTAGAACTAAGAGTTGTACATCTACTACTATACTTAACCATTTAAGAAAGATTCACGATTATCTAAGAACAAAAGTGCAATAGTAATATGTAGATAATACAGAGAAAGAGTCTTAATACATTTGTCATGGAAAACTTATCACATTCATTCATAGCATTTACTTATACAATATTACAGGAGGTAGACCATAGTCATGTGCCATATGTGGATCCATACATGTATTCTCACAAGACAAAAATTTCACTCCCCATTTCCCCATTACATCCTTACTTGAATTATGTACCCATTTTCATCCCATAGTTCTTGCAGTAATCCTACAGAGCTCCACTAGCTCATTTCTTCTCCCTTTCTTTGCTAAGGCAACACATATAAATAGGCCTCTAAGCTTTAACAAACTCCTCTACAGCCTCAGATCTGGCCCCAAGTGTCAAGGTGTGGGTTACCACGGGTGCACACCTATCTGTGTCATGATTAACCTTTTGGATCTTTCTATCGCAAGGTATATTCCTTCCAGGACACCCTGTTGCTAGGCTGGAACCTTATCCAAACAGAACACATTCTTCATGTGTTTGGTCCCAAAGGCCGAAATTGGCTAAGTCCTAAATTATTCTTCGTGCGGAACGCACGTCCTGGGTTCTTCAAGAAGCCTTGTGAACTATGCCTTACGCACCTACACCTACGCACTTCCTTTGAATTAGGGGGCCCAACAATTACATAGACCTGAACACAAAGTTTCTATTGAATGTAAAATAAATCATCCATTGAATCGAGCTTTAACAAAGAGATTCCCTATGAAAATATATTCACTTTCCAGAAAAGTATCCGAACCCATCTATTGAATTACTGCAGTAACATTCCAACCAAGTTCCTTAAATAATCAGTAATCCCCTTTTAACATGAAAGAGAAATACTAAAGTTCGTACTAGATAGTCAATGAATATTTCATACTTTCCAGGTGCAGAATACCAACACCATTATCGCTCAAACCTAGGAATGAGCTATCACTTATGTTGTCAGATCCATTTTTAACTAAAAACAACACTCGAAAATTAAAACCCAAATCATATTATCAAAAAAATATCCCCACCCTCACACAAAGGCCAAAGAATATCCTTTCATTAGTATTCAGAAAGATAACTGAGAAATATCAGATTGATCAATACCCATAATGAGATTCTTCATGAAAAACTCACTGCATAATCTCAAAACTGACTTTCACATAGTGTTTTAAGAACAAGATCCCAGTACTCTACATAGTCAGTTAATGATGAATACCAGACCAAACAACATATTCACAGGCCATAAAACCACACATTTTCTAATGATATAACCATTTACAGGTCCCTTCTTACTTGATTTTCATAGTTAACTCAAATACCCATCAACACACAAAGGACTGTTTAAATCTCATGTGGAAATCATTATAATGAAATAAATAGAAAAGGAGGGGAGAAGTTCAATCCATGCTTGATAAAAAAAAGAGAATCCTGCAAAGCTTCTGGTTTGCTTCCACAGTGACATGAGAAGACTAGATGAGTTCATTTCCTCGACTATCTTGTAACAAAACTCTACAAGAAAACCCCTGGACCCAACAATAGTATTTCCAAATATCCAAGTAATGATAGTTCCCATGAAATGATAGAATTAAACTTATTAAATATCCTTGATGCCATTAAATAATCCCACAAAAATCTCCATGAACCGCTCTAAAAATAAAGCATACTAAAATATGCATATTTATCATTCCCACCTATAACCAGATCTACAAATTGGAGTGGGTTAATAGATACTTTTCATTATGATCTTCAGTTTGTGTAGGGTTGGAAAATAAGCATCAAAGCAAAGAATGAACAAGTTATGAAATTCTACAAACACTTTCTCAGTCTAGCATTCCGTTGAGACATCTTAATAACGTGCTTCATCTTGAGGTTCGTAGGGAAGAGGAGTCCATCAATGATAACATAATGCATAGCATTGTAACCTTAGGTTCCAGTTTCCCTCTAAAAACTCTGTTCTAAACTTGGTGAGGGTAATGCACCCTCAGAAGGTTAGAATTTGAGCGGTACATGACCTTAAAGGAATTAAACGTGCTCCAGGGTCTATATCTTTTTCATGTTCTACACGTGGGAGGTCTTCATCTAGAAATAATGAAGCCTCAGGTTCACTCTGTACATCTTCAACAATCTTCTTGCAGAGTGCACTACCTCTTAGTAGCTTTGTGTGCCTTAATAGTCACACTCATATCCCATTATTTTTGTCACCCATCACACTCTCTTCTCACTAATTTCTACGCTAATGTTGAAGTCTCTCGACAAATGAGTGGGATACTAACACCTTGATGTGATTTGTGGTGAACATGATTTTGAATTTCTTAAGTGTGAGCATGATGGTGAAGACCTACTTCTCCATATGACTATATGTCAATTCATAATTCTTTAACGTCTGGCTGAAGAAGGCCACTGGTTGTTCTAACCCTTGTTCATTTTCCTATGTTAGAACAACAACAATGCTTGCATCATAACCATAAGCATAAAGGATTAAATACTTTGAGTAATCTGGATTGATGAGTGTTGGCACATAAGCAATCTCTCTCTTGATCTTGTTAAAGCTTTCTCTTCCTTCTGTTTTCCATCTGAAGGCTATGTCCTTTTTGAGCATGAGGGTGATGGGCTGAATCAGTCCCACAAAGTTAGGGATAAAACAACTAAAAAAATTAATCTTTCTAAGGAAGAACTGTAAGGCCTTTTTGTGTGCCGGTAGGGAAAGAGATAGGATGGCCGAAACATTCTTAGGATCAATTGCGATACCATCTTTTGAAACCACATGGCCCAAGAGCTTTCCTTGAGCCACCACAAAATTACACTTCTTGGGGTTAAGAGATACCCTAAATTACTTGCATCTCTCAAAGACCTTTTCTAGATGCACCATGTGATCCGCCCCTTACTTTGAGAAGACAGTTATATCATCTAGGTAAACCAAGATTAACTCATTGATATAACCTTTGAAGGCAATATTCATGGCATGTTGAAACATTGCACCCGCATTTGATAGAAAAAAGGGAATTTTATGGTATGCATATGTTCCTTACTTGGTTGTAAATGCTATTTTGAATTGATCCTCTTCCTTGACCAGGATCTGGTTGAAACCTGAATACCCATTCTAGCATGGAGAACCTTTGCGTGCCAGCCACAGTCTACAAAATCTACTCCATTGAAGGAAAAGGATAATGATTCTTCAGAGATGCCTTATTCAAATATATGAAATCAACACAAATTCTACTTTAGCTGAAGATGACAATTGACCTACCAAAGGAGGGGCGCGTGCCACTTCTAGAGAAGATTTTTGTGGGTTCTCTTGTGTAGGGGGCTTGAATACTTTTACCACTGGATGACCTGGCTATATCTTTATGCTTTTTTTGGTCTGCTTGTGTTGATGGAATTGTGACATGTGTGCCAGAATCGAGCATTATCTTCTTGTATCTTCTATTGTCCGCAACTTGGGCACATGGTTTACTTATGTCTTTTGCAGCTTGGTTGATTACATAGAAGTCCTTAACGCTAAAGAACATAAAGTTTTCCTCTAGAGGAGCTTCTGGCCTTTCTTGGCTATTTTCTTCTTTGGAACTTGTTGAAGGCTCCCAAGTGGAATCATTATGGTTCATATAGGCTTGCGCACATGCAATACTAGCATAATGATATTGACTATGAGGCATGTTGCAAGGGAAGCACCATTCTGACTCCTATGCTAAATTATTCTGAACCAGAACAAGCACATGACTTGCAATAGGTGCTGGAAGAGAGGGCATGGGAGGAATAACTTATAAGGGAAGATATGCATTAGCATCCATCCATCATTATTTTGGTTTGGCACATATATTTGGTTTCCATATTGATTCCACCAAGGCTGATTGACTTTGGCTATGCACCTGATTTGCACTGGCTTTATAGGCTTGTGCTTATTATTTCTCTAATGATATGAATTTATTTGACAAATTTCTAATCAGGGTCTTCAATTCTTCATCTTCCATTTTTTTACACTGGAGAGTAGGATGTTGATGCAATAGGTTGTGTGCTTTTCTCAGGAATAGGAATAAGGGCCAAATAAGATTGGGGTGCTTGTGACATTTCTAGGAATAAGTGCATAGGCGGTTTAGGAGCTATTTTTCTCACATGAATAAGACTATTTTCAGCCATTACTGTAATATTATAAGTAGTTAGTAAAGTCCTACCTCCCATGGATTGAATCATGATTGAGATATTGTTGTTCAATGCCCTTAGATAATACAGGAAAGCATGTTGGGTTGTAGGTCTTACCAAAAGAGGGATTTTTACCCAAGTCTCCTAAAATTTGATGTTGAAATCAATCATTTTCTCATTGGGTGCCCACCTTGTTGTTGTCAGTTGCTCCACCAAAGATAGGTGACCTTAATTATCTTTAAAATAATTACAAAGAGCTATTCCAAGATCATCCCAGAGTTGAAATAGATCCAAGTCTCAAGCCTCAGTACCATTAAAGTGTTTTTCCTTTGAAAGAGGTTGTAAGTAGCTTGACTACCACATCATCATGTGTGATCAAATAGAGGAACATACATTCGCTATATCCTGGATATGATCTTGAGGGGTGACTTGATTCTCAGAGTAAAATATGGAATACTTTTGAGCACGCCATTTGGCATATCATGTTGCACAACCAGAACTAGGGGACTTCCTCCAGTTAAGTTAGCAAAGTTCCTTAGTGGAGGAGGTGGCTGATGCACCATTGTAGGGTGCTTTAGTTTCCTTTTGTGATGAGGAGTTAAATGGGTGTGGTGCTCTAGAGATGGAGATGTGTGTGTTGAATTTCTAGAGTGAACTCTTCTCATGGATAGTTGGAGGTACACAAAAGAATATTCAACTACTACACTTCTCCTTGTATGTATTATTTTCATGAAAGGCGCTCAAGGCTGCTAAAACATAGATCTTCAAACGTTAGGATTCACCAAATGTGTTGAAATGAGCCTCCAAAGGCTAGAATACTAAGTCTACATACCAAACCTTAGTAATATGAAATTTAAGCTTTCATTGTCTCGTCCCACTGAGCATGTCAAAAAAATTTGGTCATTCAAATGTGCACCTGTGTCTTGGATCTAGAATAACTAAGTCATTTTTGACAACAATGAAATCATCCCCAAATTATGGGACCTTGCGTGCTTGTGACAAATTTCCAGAGAAAGATGGTTCCTCTATCTAATTCTACCACTACTATTACTTCTAGTGCTGAAATGGAAAACTAAACTAACAATGCCAAGGGACTAGGGATAGGAGGATACACATGGAAGGAAACCTACACTAAAAGGTGTTGAGCAGATGAAAGAGTAATATTTAGTAGAAGGCACATAGAAGGTTTGTGTGAGAGAACAAGGCACAGTCAAATGTGGGGAAGGATAAGGGAGAACACACGTGTGGAATATCAAGGAGAATTTGGGACTTAGCCATTTTCACATGTGTGGGCTATTTTTGGAGATAGCATGCCGAGTACACAAATTGAGTAAATACTTACATGACATGCATCGACTATTTTTGGAAGAGTGCTTATGAAGCGCTTCACATGGGTGTGGGATAAGAATAGAATTTCTAATACAAGTTACCTAGAAGAGGTCTATTATTAGCACACTTGCATATGTGGTTGTGATTGTAAAGATGCATTGCTATTTTCAGCATGTGACCTATTTTTAGAGTTATGCAAAGTGGTGAAGGGCAAGTACCCACCCTTATAAATATGTAATGATCTATGTTGGATAAAAAAAGAGAAAACAGGTGTGTGTGAGAACTCAATTACTATGAAGTTATGTTACCAAATATGATGCGCACATAAGCTATGGTATTATTTATTATAATAGGCTTCTGTGTATTTATCATGTTGAATATAATGGTGTGTATTGGCTCAATTAGAGTGTTAATCTTGAGTATAATTTTTATTGCATTATTTATTTCATTATGGCTATCATTTAAATCTGTTACTCTGGAGATCTAGATCTGAACATGCTCTGTAGAATGTTGTATTAATTTCAGATCTGAATGCATTAAGTCTTCATCATGCTAACATCTTGCAACAACAACCCTAAAGAGGTGCCTGGTACCTTTGCATGCTTTGGGTGAGCACTTAGTCTAGGCTGGATGATGTGCCAACATGCTTGGGATTTTACTTGTAAATTCTAGGTTGCATCATTGGTTCCATTTCTGGGATCTCTTTTTTAGGTTTTTTCAAGATGGTTTGCAATGAAGACCTACTGGTTGACCCTAGCAAGTGTTGAGGAGTAGATACATGATCTAGAAGAAGAATACTTATGAAGGTTCAACATCGGATCAGAGTTTAATGAAAACACATGGGTGGAACAAAATCTGTATGATAGCTCGTATGAGTGCTTCTTCACCATTTTTCCAGTAGATTTATACGAGTGGCTGATTACTTATGCATTTAAAAGGAATTGGAGGTATCGTGCACTTGTTTGGATGTAGGAATAATTTTAGGCCCTCTATGATGCTAATCTAATTTGGACACGCTTTGTGGATACTTTGTTTCATGGTGTTTTGAACAACTATGTTCTAGAGTACTCAATTTCCACTTATTCTTGCCCAGAGGTAGCATAATTCCATTTTTTTATGATATCCCAAGTTAACTTACTTGTAAGGCAATCCACTAGAGATCAAAATCTTGATGGTAGCCCTAAACTTGGAAATCAAACCAATGGTTGACTAAACCCCACAACATGCGGGGGAAAGAGCAGGTTTGGTGAAATATAATAGACCTAGTAGCAAAAAAAGAGAGAAGAAAGGTGACTTAATTATAATGAGGCATGCAAGAGGGAGATAGAGAAGTAGCGGGATGTTGCAGAGTGAATGGAATTAAGGAAAGATATGGATCATGAAGAATTTAGAGCTCACACAGAAGACATGGAGCCAGAGCATTAGGAACTCTCCCATTTGGGGAAGCATGATAGGGAACCCTCCTCAGCCTCACATAGAAGCACACTAGTAGAGATGACCTGGGCCATAGGAAAACATCTAAGTCTACCTGATAACCTTACCCTTGTGCTTGGTATTCCAGTATCTATTACAAGAAAAATACAACAAGCTAATTTAGGTAGTGAGAGAGCAGAAGTAAGTCATATAACAAGCACATCGATGGCAGTGTAAATGTCTTCATTATTGTTTGGGGGTACATTTTCAGGTGTATCTTCTACACAAAATTTAGGCACGTAGAATTTTGGACTCTCTTCTCATAGAAGTAACACTTCGTAAAATTTAAGGGTGTAGTTTAGTACCACTATTGGGACACAAGGAAGGACATATTCTGGTCTGACTTTGGCTATAGGTTCAGGATCAGGAGGTATAGGTGGTTCCAGTTCTAGTGGATCTGGTTGTTCTAAAGGCAAGGAAAATATAGAAGGTTGTTGATCACGTGGGTAGGGTCCACACCAACCATAGAATATTTACATGGAGACGTCTCTTCATCTTCCATACTATAGGGGTGTAGAAGATATTGATAAATATGTACACATGTGTGAAATAATGTGGCGCGCAAAGGGAATCATGGCTTATGATTATAGAGAAAGTCAATTTTCCACTATGCTACAAGGGTGCGCACCCATTTGGTACATAAAGTTTGACCCTGATCAGACTTGTGTAGACTATGAAGCTTTAAAAGATGATTTCCTTAAAGAGTTTCACATCCCTGAGTTCGAGCAGAAGAGTATAAGTGCACTCAAGAATATTAAGAAAGGCACTACTGAGAGTGTCAGAGAGTATGATTCTCATTTCAAAATGATGTTAGCTAAGATTTCTTATGATATTCATGTAAGTTAGCATGAAAAATGGTTTTTTGGAGGTCTGATTACACCTTTTAGAAGGGTGCTCTCACATAAGACATATACTGACCCACACAAAGCACTTGAAGCAACTTTACATGCTGAGGTAGTTAGAAGTATAGATACTGGGGTGAGCCCATTTTTAGAAGCACATATCTCAGCTATGGCAAAATAGTTGGAGAAGCTATCATAAAATTCAACACATGAGACATGTATGGGGATTTGGTGCACAAATTGTGAAGTGGAAGGTCACACAAAGGATATTTATCCCCGCAGATCAGTACACTCATTGCTTTTGGACTGTGAGATATGTTATTTAAACCATGATGCTAGTTGCTGCCCACTATTACAATGAGCAATAAGGAAGAACATATCTTGTTACTATAAGATTTGCAGGTCCATGACTCGTGAGATGAAAGACTGCCAACTAATTGATAAGATCCATAATGATATAGATATCGGTGTATGAAACACAAGAGTATCAAATAACTATAAAGGAAAGAACAAGCATCAGGATTGGGATCAAAATCAAGCACGCTATGATCAGAATAAAGGGCATTTTGAAGGAGGTCATGGCAGAGGTCGAGAATACCATGGTGGATTTAGAGGATGAGATTGAGGTGAGTTCCCTCATGGAATATGTTATACATGCAGATCTCCTAACCACTACAATTGTGAATGTCCTCAGAATATTACATGTTCTTTCTATGGAAAGAATCATAGTTATGAGGAATGCCCAAAATTGTATGAGCATCTTAGAAAGCAACATAAACAAAAAAAATGGTGTAGAGATGGTTAGGATATGGTGTGTTGTGGAAAACCAATGGATGCCTAAGGGTGAACCAAAATTTGAGGCATTGCAGGTAAAGATCAATAACCGCTCTAAAGCAATGCATGCCAAAGAAGCATTGCAGTAGAAGCCTTCCATCACTAAGGAGGAGGTTCTACATGCACGGTACCCAAATCTTGTCCATCAAAAGGAGGTTTATTAGGAGACCATGGAGGTACTTAGAAATATCTAGGGTGAAATACAGTATTTAAAGGAGCAATCATGGAAGATGGAGTAAAAGAATGCATAAGAAATAGTCCAATATGCTATGGATGACTTGAAAGAAGTGTTCAAGATGTTGTGCTAGGAGAATATCATTATACTATAAGGGAATTGGTTAAAGGGAAAAAAATATGCACGTAAGTATTGAGACTGGCCAATAGATCTTGCATACAAATATTCCCCCTCATAGCCTAGATTATGACAAGGAAATCACTCTGAATGTTGTTATGGATGGGTGGATTTTGAGTAATATATTGATTTATATAGGCGCGGAAGTCAATTTTCTTACTTTAGGTGCATGGGTACAAATGGGGAGACCTCAATTACATCCCTCTTCGAATGCATTGTTCATGGCTAACTAGACTAAGGCCACTTTCATCAAAGTATTAAAAGATGCATCCATTACCATACAAGGAGCCAAGTTCACTAGATATTTTTAGGTTTTAGCACTTGCAGAGGAAGATAGCTTCCTAGCTCTACTAGGGCATCCTTGGTGCTATGTAAATAATGCTAATCTTCGGTTCAATAAGGGTTATATCAATTTTGAAAAAAAGGAGGAAATAGTTATTATCCCTCTAACAGATGAAAAATATGTGCCTTATGTTGAGCCTTATGAGGATTTATGTACGTGTCGTCTGGGACCTAGAGGTACTTGATCCATCTAAATAACGAATTCTTTAGTGGGAAGATGCATAGTCTGTTAGCGATACCAAAAGTGTTGCTTGTGATGATTGGGATCATAAAACTTATGAGTTGGTGGGTGTGAATTAAAGAGTATATTGTCTATGGACAATAGACCACATTTTATCAGGAGAATAGGTAATAACTCAGTACCTCATTACACTGGAGAAGGAGATCTCATGGTATTTCTACACGCCATGGAGGAATAATGATACACCAGTTAAAGAGACAAAATATGCTAGCATATACCCTATGAGGGACAAAAACACACTGGTGGGTGGTTCACAAGGATAATCTTGTAGGATGGAATGAAATTAGGATTGATCTTGCTACTAGATTCTACAAGAATAATGCACCTCCTCAGATCTACACTTATCATGGTAATTAACTTGTTCAACACCACGTTCAGCAATGTGAGAGACTCTGGACGGAGGGGCAGGAAGCTTTACCACCTTTTCTCTGGGTGTGCATATTTTATTCCACTTTACAAGGTTGCACGCATGCTTGGTATGTATATTGGGAACTCCATAGAGAGACTAGAAATTAGAAGGATTTAATTGTAGGAATGACCCAAAAGTTTGATTTCTTATCTACTAACACTCTGGTAGAATAGGCATTAAACGTTATAAAGCACTTAACTATGGGAGATAATGCCAAGGTGTAAGAAATAATTCAAGATTTATTTGATGAGGGATACTCAAGAGTGTGATTTGATGGAGAAACATAGAAAAATGCCACACTACTTAAGCATGCTTTCCTTGAGAAATAAAAAGGAAAACTAGTCTACTTAGTGGATGATGAGGAAGTAGAAAATCTAGATGTAGAACATTCAATGGGTAGGTGAGAAGTTTTGGATAGTGTAAATAAGACCATGCGCACCTATCATGAACCTATGAAGACAAAGAAAGTGAGTATTGGATTAGATGCTGAGCCTAAGGAGGTCATAATTGGAGACTATTTGTCTGACTCTAAAGTGGAAAAAATCATTGAGTTACTACAAGATTATCAAGACTTATTCCCTCAGGGATACCATGAACTTAAAGGCATGCATGAATCATTAGGAGAGATGAATATAAAAATTAAGGAAAGTGTGTGCCCAGTCAGAAAGAGATCCTACAAGATGAACCTCAACTTGTGTGAAAAGGTAAAAGAAGATATTGAAAAAAATTTGAAGTCTGGAATCATCAAGCCCCTTGACAAGTTAGAATGGGTTAGTCCAATGGTGATCAGTATCAAGAAGGATGATCGAATTAGAATCTGTGTGGACTACAGGGAGCTGAACATTGCATATGTGACTAATCCGTTTCCTACACCATTTGCTGAAGAAATACTAGAAGGTGTTTGGGGGTGCGAAATCTATTCATTTACAGATGGATTCTCTAGGTATCATTAGGTTAGGATTACACAAGAGGATCATGAAAAGACTACTTTTACTACTGAATGGGGCATCTTTGCCTATAATGTGATGCCCTTTGGTCTGAAAAATACACCTACTACATTTTTGTGCATAGTTATTCAAGCGTTCAAAGATTTTATTCACAACTTCTTGAAAGTTTATTTACATGATTGGATGGCATATGGAATTGTTAAGGATCATTGTGACAATATCTGCTTAATGTTTGAAAGATGTAGATAGTTGAGTATTTATTTGAACATCAAAAAATGTGTATTTGCTATGCCATTTGGAATACTGTTAAGACATGTCATCTGCAAGGAAGGTTTGTTAGTTGATCCAGCTAAGGTTGTTGGCATTATCGGCCTGGAAGAACCTACCAGTCAAAGTGAGGTGCACAGATTCTTGGGTCACAATGGATATTATAGAAAATTCATAAAGGGTTATGCTAAGGTTTCTGCACCTTTGGAGGAGTTACAAAAAGGAAAAGGGACATTCTACTGGGGATAACTGTAGCAGTGCACATTCAAGAAATTGAAGGAAAAACTTAAAACCGTGCCCATTCTTTTTTTTCCTTCATGGGACCAACCATTTCTTGTACATGTGAATGCCTCTAGCATGGTCATTGGCGATGTGTTGGCTCAGCTTGGAGAAGGTATTGTTAGGAAATTAATATTTACATGAGTATTTACTAGATGATATTTATGATGTGATGAATATTATGGCTAGGTTGTTATATTATTGTTTTATAACAATAATGTTATTATAAAGTGATTATACGTGAATTGTGGTGGTTGTAACCACACTCGTATATAGGAGTTAGGTGAGATATTTGTGGAGGAGGTTTTCCTTAGATATAGGAGCTACCTCTCCTATATTATTATAACTCTTCTATGCATAATTGATGAAGTAATTTTGTATATTCTATGGTGCATTCTTAACCAAACTTTATATTTGGTATCTGAGCGGTGATAATCTACCTTGAGAGTCTTTTTTTTTTAGTCATACATGATTAAGTAGTTTGAATCATTAAGATTTTGCAATCTCCATCTTACCTAGCATTTGATGGTCACTCCATGGCTTGATCTCGCCATGTATTCATGATCAGAGTTTTCTATGTGCAGTCTATATATTTCTTATGCATTTGCTTCCAGCTAATTCATGTTAGAACAAATTTGTCAATCCATTGTGAGTCATAAGCCCTGGAAAGTGCGTTAAATCATTTTGACTATATTTCTTGTAATATTCTCCATGCTACTCATCAGATCTATTGCATACAGTCGATCTGGTAAATGTGTCTCATCCCCTGCGTAGGACTGCAGTTTTATTCCATCCCTATAGTCGATCTGGTCAATATTGTTTACAACAAAAGTTAAATTTTATATTCTACCCTCAATTATCTATTCGGAATAGCATTGTGACAGTTTTGAGTTCTTGAATAGTTCCTGATTCTGATCAACAAGTTGAACACCATCACTGTGAGCCTCACACTTCAACTGTGCCTTGGCTTGACGAGGAAGATTCCTCTTGGCACAATCTAGAGCATCACTCCCAGCTTGATGGCATCAGATCCACATTAAACAGCCACCTATTTTTGAGCTGGAAATCCAAAATAGAGAATTAGTATTGATTGGCATATGAATCCACTGATCTTCACAGATTTCTGATCAAGTCTGCTTCTGAAAATCATGCAAAGTCGTGGCACTAGAAACAAAGATCAAAGGAATTCCACGTGTCGGTATGCATGAAAGTCGAACCTACAATTTGTATGTGTCTGTGCGTGTGGCTATCCAGATCTACCCTCTCAGGAGTCTTCAAATGGCTTATCATCTTGCCAGGCAGCAAAAGCTCTCACCTCATACACGGCAGAGGCTTCCTCTGATATCAACACACAAAGAGTTTGCAGAGATTTTTTTTTGGAGCGTACGAAGCTTCGTTTGCCGTACCACTTTCATGCAGCCTATTCAACAGTATTGTGATCTTCACATTGCTGTAATTGTTGTGTACATAGATCTGAATAGAATTAAGTGACTGAAACAAATAGGACTGCATGAGGGATATATCATAGATTGGGTCCATAGTTATTATTTGTGTCTAGAAAGTAATCAAATATTACTTTCTAAGGTAATGGTTTATCTCACTGAGTGTCATTAAAATTGGGTCAAGATTTATTATTTTCGTATCCTTAGCATTGAGTTGTGTTAGTCAAAAGTCATATATGAGTGTGTGACATTCTATTTGAAATTTGAGTCATTTTGTTATTTTATTTGTATATGTCAAAATTTTAATTATTTGTAAAAAAGGGTGCATTTTCGGTTGTATCCAACACCTATTTTTTTAATTTGTGAAGCGTCATAATGGATAAGTTGAGTCACATTGAAAAATTTGAAGGTAAATATTTTCACACTTGGCAAGTACGAACTCAGCTGTTCCTAATTAACAAAGACTTGTGGGATATTGTTGATGGAAAAGAGAAGAAACCGACAAATGCAGATGAAGCAGCAAAATGGGCAAGCAGAGATAGAAAGGCTACAACGATTATTGGATTGGGTCTATCAAATTCCTATTTGCATCATATAGACTTAAAAAATTCCTCTCACACAATTTGGGAGACATTGAACAAATTTTTTGGATCACAAGTTGGAAGTGCAGAAATATCTTTAAAACAGAGATTGTTCGGCCTCAAGATGGAAGAAGGCGATAACATGGTGGAACATATTAGTAAGTTTCGTTCTATTTGCAATCAACTAGCAGGAATAAGTGTAGATGTCCCTGATGACGATGCTAAAGTAGTGTTACTCAATAACATGCCTCCATGCTATTCTAACATGGTCTTTACATTGAGTAAAATAAATCCAAGTTTAGAAGAACTTATTTCTTATTTGTTAGATGAAGAAAAGAGAATCATGTTTGCGGAACCAGAGGAAAAAGCCCTATATGGTAAGAAACAAGATACAAGAAGATCTAAATATTCTTTCAGACCTGGATCATCTTCTAAAGATTCAAAGAAGCGGCTCACTTGTTATTATTGCAGACAATCTGGCCACTTGTCCTCAAATTGCAAGAAAAGAGCACAAGACTTACTTGATGGAAAACTGCAAGATAATGCCATGGCTACTAATGACAAAGGAGAAAATGAAGAGGAAGGAAATACTGCTTATACAGAAAATCAAAGTGATGAAGATTTTCTCTATTATATAATTACAACTGGAGGACAGAGGCACAGGAGGATGGAGGTCATTCAGCGACCTCTCATCAGTCCACCAACGACGGGGCCACATGAATTTGTGGTGACAGTGTGTGTGTAAGTGTTCTTTCATTTCTGAATTGTAGTTTGTTGTGTGCAGTATGATTTCAGAGTTCCTGTTTTGGATTGAATAAGTGAAATGTTCACAATGAGAAGGGGGGGGGGGGAACATGGTCTCATTGTTCCATTTCCATTATGTTTTATTGTTCAGTTTTGGAAGCAATATTTCCTACATGATTCCCTTTTGTAGTGACATTGTATAATATTGATCAAAAAGTATTGTAGCAATCATGATGTAAAGTTTTTTGGTAAACCTGAAAAACCAATTGTGAAAGGTTTTTGGTAAACCTATAAAAACCAATTGTGTAAGGTTTTTGGTAAACCTGTAAAAACCAATTCTGTAAGGTTTTTGGTAATCCTGCAAAACCAAGTGTGAAATGTTATTGGTACACCTGCAAAACCAATTGGTAAGGTTGTTGGTAGAAGCCGGAGAAAACCATCAGTAGAAGAAATGTGCATTGGCACATGTTCGAGTTTTGTGCAAGCCCAATGCTACACATTTGCGGAGTTGATCATGAGCACACAGAGGTGGCAGGCTACAATCAGTGAACAAGATATGTTGTACCATGTAAACATTAAGGGGGGGAATGTTAGGAAATTAATATTTACATGAGTATTTACTAGATGATATTTATGATGTGATGAATATTATGGCTAGGTTGTTATATTATTGTTTTATAACAATAATGTTATTATAAAGTGATTATACGTGAATTGTGGTGGTTGTAAACACACTCGTATATAGGAGTTAGGTGAGATATTTGTGGAGGAAGTTTTCCTTAGATATAGGAGCTACCTCTCCTATATTATTGTAACTCTTCTATGCATAATTGATGAAGTACTTTTTTATATTCTATGGTGCATTCTTAACCAAACTTTATAGGTATTATAGATCATCCTATCTATTTTGCCAGTAGAAAATTGACTCATGCAGAGAAGAATTACACAACTATAGAGTGCGAAGCTTTGTCAATGATCTATGTGCTACATAAATTCAGACAATACCTGCTAGCAACACCATTTGTATTTTATACAGATCACATGGCATTAAAGTATTTAGTAAACAAACCCATTTTACAAGGCCGCATATGTAGATGGTACTCTTATTCTAATAATTTTATTTCAAGGTTATGGTAAAACCAGCGAAAAGTAATTCTAGATTGAATCATCTATCCATAATACAATTGGGAGAAAAAGAAAAAGAAATTAGAGATATCATGCCCGATGCATAGTTATACAAGTTACAATGTGTGCCATCATAATTAGTGGACATTATTGTCTTTCTACGAACATGTATGGTGCAAGAAGGAATGAAATCCTTAGAGAAGAAAAAACTTTCTATACGTGTGACACCCTATATGTTGATTAGTAGTGACCTGTACAACTTAGGCTAGGATGAAGTATTACAACACTGTGGACTGGAACATGAGCACACATATATCATGGAGGAGGCACATGGTGGTATTGTAATTGGGTACTATACAGGTGATGCCACTGCACATAAGATTTTACTCACTGGATTATGGTGGGAGACCCTCTATAAATATTGTAAGGAATATTACAAGGCTTGTGATCAATGTTAGTGCCTTGGAAACTAGGTCAATGAGATGAAATGCCTCTAAGACCTATTACTAGAGCAGAACCATTTGAGAAATGGGCTATAGATTTTGTGGGTCCTATTTCACTAGCTCCGCGTAGGAATGGGTCGCGTTATTTCATTACTTACACAGACTATCTGACAAAGTGGGGTAGAAAAAATTCCTACAAAGGATTTTACAGAGGCTACAACAACCAGGTTTCTATGGGAAAATATTATTACAAGGTATGGATGCCCTTTGAGTTTGATCAATGATAGGGGCACACATTTTCTAAATGAGAGAATCAGAATTTTATTGGATGAATTCATGATTGCACACCATAAGACTACACCATATCATCCTCAGGAAAATAGACTGTTGAGGCTTTCAACAAGATTTTGAGCCAGGTTTCGATAAAAATTTGTGATGTTGGAAGAAAGGATTGGGATGATAAAGTTTCTGCAGTACTTTAGGTGTATAGAATAACATACAAACGTCTAAACAAGGAAACACATTTTCAATTGGTGTTTGGTGTAGAAGTAATTCATGCTATGGAATTCATGTTACCTTCTTTGTGTATTGCATACACTGGAGGTCTCACTGATGAGAAAGCATTAGAAGAATGGATTGATAAGTTGATTAAGTTGGATGAACGATGAGCAACAAAATGTTTGAGTCAGAAGAAAGAAAAATCCAGGTAGAAAACATGACATAATAGGCACATTAGGGACAAAAAGCTTGAGATAGGGACAAATGGTGCTCCCTTTATGATTCTAAGTTTCTACGCCATCTAGGAAAAATCAAACCATATGTTATTACTCACATACTTGAAACAAGAGCTTGTCAGTTAGAAATACTTAATGGAATACAATTACCTAGTTACTTCAATGGGAATAGTTTGAAGCCCTACTATAAATAAGTCTTCTTGGTGTTTGTAATAAGGCAATATTTCCATTTAGATTAGGTTTTAATTTATGTATTCATTTAAAGTATTTCCTTCTTCTTCGCTATTATTTTTCAATTTAGTTGTGTTTTTTGTGAAATAAGAGTGTTTGTGCACCAAAAGCTAATTACCATTTGCAGAATTTTTATGTGCAGAGGACTGCACATACCATTTATGTGGGGTGGTTATTGAGAAATGGGTACAAATAAAGGAACAAATTGATACATGTGATATTTAAATTTTGAAGAGTTGGTGAAAAGAAGATTACTTCCAAATGAGGACCATGGATGGAGAGAAATGAAGGAACAATATAACGTGAGGTAAATGGTGGCCATGGAGACTACCAGGAGAAGGCACAGTGATGAGGTACTCAGGTGCATGGAAGCACATTGAAGAGAAGGCTTGTATCCATAAGTGTAGGAAGGCATGCTAAAATGTTATAGGTAAGGCACAAATATGTACCACACAGAAAATTGTGATAATGGTCAATTAATGAGGGAATGTTGGTAGGTGGAAGAGCAATAAATGGACCAATTTTTTGAAAATATATATAAGGAAGGGATACAAGTTCATTATTACCATTGTAAATTGTAAAAATTTGAAAGAGATAAGTGTGACTGAGATGAGCGAAGAGTATTGAGGTACGAAGAGTGTGAAACTAGACATGAGGAGAAGATTTGTGTGCAGGACAAGCTTATGTCCCCATCGGTGAAGGGTTTGAGTGAAGAAGAGTGTTCAAAAGAACTAGGGCATATGATTTCAACTAGGGAACTTAGATTTGAGCTAGGGTTTGAGTTTTCACATTACATAACCTAAAAGGCAAGCATTTAAGGACAAAGAGTTACAATTTATAGATAACACCAAAGAAAGCACCTACAATAGGAGAAAAAGGGAAGAAGAAGGTGGAAGTGGAGATCAAAATTACTCTCAAGAGCAATTTTTTAGAAATAATATTCCCAAAGGCTTGATAGTAGGAAAAGAATGGGATTCTCACGTCAGAAAAAGAAAGATTAGTGACTATAACCACCACACATCAGAGAACAAAAAAAATTAGATGTGCTATTGAATACAAAGAAAAACAAGTGCACAACTAAGGATATGCCAGTATATGATGACATGAGAGAGAAGCTACTAAAGCATATTAGATTTTACTAGCTGTACAAACTCCCATACTTTGACAAGTATGAACCTTTGTACCAGTGGCTGATGAGTAGGGTATATGAAGATTTCTTCTACTTCACTGGACGCAGGGTAAGGATTACCACCGCTCTGATTTCCACTATAACAAGATTGAGAGGCACAAGAGTGGACCTAAATAGTGACTTAATAGATAAAGAATCCATCTTGGAGACACGGAAGGAGTTTGGATACACCAAGGTTCTATTCAGAATGGATATTTATAAACTAAAGAAGTACCCAATGGTACAGGAAGCTGTACATCTGGTCAATAAATTGAATGATCAAGAGAGATGGTCCCAGGTGAACATAATGTGGTTACACATTATAAGGAGAATGTCATAGGGGAACAATATACAAGATAACAGGATACATTGTAGACACTATCATTGAGGAAGCATACACAGGTGAGAGAATCAGTTTTGATGTTATCCTATTGTCCTTAGTATTTTTAGAGATCTGAGTGGCTGATCAGCTGAAGAACAAAATTTGGGAATACCCCATGCAGAGTAAGTCCTTGGCAGAAATATTTGAGAAGTACTTATGTGAAGGTTCAATGAGTAGGCCATTCAAGCAAAGGGCGGAGATGTGGTATGATAGGTTCCATGTGACATTTGAAGTGGAGTGGCGCATCCCCAAGGATTTACCTTCGATGGTGGGAAAAGCAGTCCAATTCACAGTATATTAGTAATTTTTCATTGCACATTTTATGATGAAGGATGGTACTTGGAGCCCCTGGTGTAAACTTCCATATGCCTTCATATCACACTATTTCCAAGCAACAGTCCATCACTTCAACAATGCGCAACTCCTAAACTTTGTTACAGACAAAGTAGACTACGACTACCATACGTTGTGTAAGACCTATGTGTATGTAGGCAAGACTGTCTACATAGAGAGGCTAATATCAGATGTGATAAACATGAAGCCCATGAGTTTTTTGATTAGATATAGTCGGGTCCCATTTATCTACCTTTATCTTAAGCCCAAGTTGGAGGGAAAAAATATGTGGAGAATGGGTTTGCACTTCTAGGGCTACCTAAGGGAAAGCATAAAATGGAGAAAGTACCAGCTCCAAATCCCACTAAAACTATAAAAGTAAATGATGAAGAGGAATAACATGAAGGTAGTGGTGGATTGGTGCATAGAGGATGAAGATAGCCCTCAAACAAGGTTGAATCTGAGCACACAAGTACTCCACCCCAAACACAAAAAGAAGGGGATGAAGAATTAGAGGTTGGAGTAGACCCTAAGGAACTCCACTTAAGAGGGTGTTCAGGTGAATAAGGAATCAAGGTGCTACTCCCTAGTTAGTGCAGAGATCACCACGAGTCTCTTCATGGAAGGAGATAAATGAGAAGAGAAGGATAAAATTGAAGCTATACGAGGAGGCAGAAGAGTCCGAGGAAAGCGCACCTGAATCTCCTACACCACCAGAGGATGTGGATGAGTCAAAAGATGAATATGTGAAGAATTGGGGAGAAGGGGTAAAGGAAGGAGAGAAATATCAAGATACTACTCAGGAAACTAAAGATCTAGCTCCAAATCTTGGCATACTAGTTCTTAAGGGGCTAAGAAGTAAAATGACATGTAGAGAGTTTATTGTTCCTTCTTTGGGCTATGTTGAGGACACAAGTAAGGTTGTATGGACCTGGTTCTAGAGCATGGTGATCCCTAAGGAGTTATATGGATGAGAGCTGATGGATGAGGACATGGCCACCACGTGCACATGAAAGAAAATATCTTGGTCTATACACACACACATGGATGAGATAAAAATTTATGTATGTGAAGAATCCTATTTGTCAAAAAGATTGAAGAAGGCACCTCAGGACAGACATATAACTGTGAAACCCACTGTTATGTTTGATGAGAAGGTAAGTACTTTATTGGTGAAATTATCTACTGAGGTAACACATAGGAACATAGACAAATATGCCAATATCAATACGCTAAGGGAAGAAATAAAGGCCAAATATGTAGAGATCATGCACATAAAAGGAGAGAAGGACTTGGAGTAAAAGAATAATGGGTTTCTTATCAGCATGGAAGAGGAGATTGGGGATCATGTCCTCAAAACAAGACCACACTTCTAGCCCAAGGTGCCCAAAAATTTCCTTTCAGCTATGCACTATGTGTGCACATTAGTCGATTTAGTGCTTGAGGATGGAAAAGTTAGAATGCCAGCACCAAAGGACCCTAAGAAGGAAGAAGGGAGGGAAAATCTTGTGGTAATTAGAAAAATTTCATCATACGAGGCACTACTTCAAACTTTGTGGGAGGAGCTAAAGAAAGCGGATCAAGCACTAAATATCTGTACAACTCCAGAGGAAGTTATTAGAATAAGGACAATGGTAGAGGACAATGAACTCCTAAAATATATAAAGGATGAAACCTTGGGGGATGTGGAGAGACTAAAATTGGTAAAGCATAGGCACGAGGCCCTTGCAGCAGTTCAGGAGACCCATAAGAATAGGTTGGATGAACTCGAAAAACTTATAACGTAGAAGATGGATCTATTGGAATGGAGAATGTTTGCAATGGATAACATTATGTTAGTATTACAAAATGAGAAGGGAGAAATTTCCCAGGATGAATTAGAATCTATTGTAGTGAATATTCCAGAAAAGGAAGAGGCCACACTGAGTGAGTGGAAAACATTAGAGGTAAAAATAAAATAAGAATATCCAGAACTTATTCTTCCAGTTGAAGTAGAGGGTGATGTAGAGTAAATAACTATTCTTTGTATAGACATTATTTTACATTCCTTCCATTATTTTATTATTTATTGTTCAAGGAGTAGCCATTGTCAGGGTGGAAATGAAATTTAGTGTGGGGTAATGTTGAGTGGATGAAAGTGAAATACTTATCCAAAGGCACACAGAAGGTTTGTGTGAGAGAACAGGGCATAGTCAAAGGTGTGAAATAATAGGGGAGAACACACACATGGAATATAAGGGAGAATTTGGGACTTAGACATATTCACATGTGAGGGATTTTTTTGGAGATAACTGTTATCCAATTTCACCCCCCCAGGGTTGAATTGATAACATACATCAGGATTCTCATGTCCCAGGAAATTGATTAATCCAGGGCAAAAATCATGTTCTAGGGTCCCTTCAGAAATTTTTCTAACTTCCTTGTCTAGGTCGAAAAGAACAAGCTCTGAGAAAATGTGAGGAAGTTGCAGAAGATAAGCTTGGGCCAGAAAAAATTGTGAAAATTAGCTAAGTCCTTGTTCTAGAACAGTCGAGACATTTGGGACGCCAAGGTATGGATCAGCTGAAAAGACTACAGGCGGCCCAAATAGCAAGGGGACAAGTGGGACAAGAGTACGCGAAGGACCCGAATCGACTAGTTCAGCCGGAACGGGAAAAATTTCACACTGGGACATCCGGGACAAAGGGATGCGTGTGACGCAGAAAGCCAGTTCAGCCGAAAGAGAAGAAAATCAACTAACAGTTTGGGACATTTGGGCCGTGAGTACACGAACCACCCGGATCGGCCGAAAAGGAGAACTTTTGCACCAAAATTTTGGGACATTTGGGCCGTAAAGACGCGAATCGGCCGGATCGGGCGAACCAAAAGAATTTTTCCTGCGAAGCAATGGGACATTTGGGACAAATGGACGTGAACCAGCTGGTTTGGCTGAAACAAGAAACGTCAGCACAAGGAAAAGTGGGACATCCGGGAAAAAAATACGCGGTGGATGCGAAAGAGCCGGCAGACCCGCGGACCAACCAGGAGATGACACGTGTCACAAGGGAAGAGTTAAAAAGTCAAAAGGTGAGTTTTGAAGGGGTAGCCTGAGCCAATAGGAATTGGACACATGTCCAATGGAGCAGGGAAGTGTGGAGCTCAAGGAGAAGTTAGAGAATTTGGCCGAGTTCGCCAAAAGAGGTAAAAGTGAAGTAAGACCCCGCGCCCTGTCCTCCAACAAGATCATGCCACGTGTTGTCTAAGTAGCGGGAGCGCGGGAAAAAGCGGAAAAAGTCCCAAAATCATCAAAAAGGTCAAAGTTCAAGGAAAACCCATGGGTAAAAAAAGGAGAGAGAATCATGAGACCAATTAATGCATGTCATGTGTCATCCAGGTGGCAGAGCGCGGGAAGAAATTTAAAAATCCGTTTTCGTCTGTTTTGTGCCCTAGATCTTCAGATCTCCATATCTTTTGATCCAGAGCTTGGATTGGCATGTTCTTTATATCAACGGAAAGCTTGTGAAATTCTCTACATGATTCTGGGGTTAATATAAAGTTTTGGTGTAGTCTAAAGAGAGAAAATAAAGAAACAGCTCTGACGCGTGTTCATGGCCAGAAGTGATATTTCAGTGACCAAATTTAATGCAAAATGGGTCACCTTCTCCTGTATTCTGGTCAAAATGACAAGGTATGGGTTTGTAAGGTTCCCCCATGCCATTTTAATGCATCTACAGTCAAGGAGGGATGGGCTCCCATGTTTTGTACGTTTTCTGTCCCCTGGGCTCAACCTATGCAATGTAAAAGCCAGATTTGGCTCATTTCCAAAGGGGAACCTTTTTGACATAGCAGCTTCTTCTTTCAGCTCCAGCAAGTGACTGAAGCAAGGATCAGACCTCTCCAAAGATTGTAACAGTTTTATTTTACCTTTATGAGGGTGTAATGCATGTTTTTTGACACTGAAAAGATAATGCAAGCTCTGTGAATGGGTTTCAGTCCTCTGTTTGTATTATTTGCTTCATTTCAAATCCTGAATTATATCTTATCAGTCTGTGTATGTTTTATGTTGTAAACTTTGGTCTGTGTATCACCACTCCTCCTTTGGTGTATCACCTGTTAGTTTAGTTTCATTTCTTGCATTTCTATCCCTGTCTCCTTGCAGTTAGAGTAGGATTAGGATTTGAACCTCTGTAGTTTTACAAAATTTAGATCTAAATGAGAGGAGTTTGAGGAACTAGCCTTTAATCTAGAGATTCTTCTCTCAGTTTCACAAGTCCCACGCTTGGAGAGAGGTTTCCATGTTGTGCAATCACACTGGACGCTAGAGTGATCAACCTAGAAGCCTGATCTACATCCAGGGGTGCTATGAGTCTGCAACAACAGTTTTGGCATGCCCGGTGGGACCAAGAGGTCTCATTTTTACTGCAGCAAAGTTGATACGCATCTGCTGCAGTTTTCTTGCTTATAAGAGCTATTATTTGCATATCTGGCGACTCCAAGGGGAAGAATCAACTAGTTTCAGTAGTACAGGTCTGAAAACTCATGAGAAGAATCACCACAAGGTCAAGAGTTGGAGAAGAAGAAGCACTATTTGAATACCTGTAGTTATCTCCAAGAAGAAGGCAAAGAGGAAGAAGGATTCAAAGGTCTCCATCTCCACCAAACAGAACTCTCTCAACTCCTCCACCTGATAGGCCTTTCTTTCAATATACAAGGGTTTTAAGACCAATCAGAATGGCTCAGAACAATCCCTACGTCAACTTCACAGGCAGTAGCCCACTTGCTCTCAATGAACAACATCTAGTTCCTATTACAGCCTTGAAGAACATTCCCTACTTCACTGGAGAGAATCAGACTACTCCAGGTGACCATGTTAAAGATATTGCTAACCTTTGTGCAATCCATGAAATCAATGAAATGCAAGTGGCTATCAAGTTACTGGCATCTTCCTTCAAGGGTAAAGCATTACAATGGTTTAGGAGCCTTGCAGCTGGTTCTATCACAAACTGGAATCAGCTATGTATCGCACTTCATGAGCAATTTGGAGAGAAGGGAGACAACTTGTCTCTTTTGGAGCAGCTGACAACCATCAAGAGGGCTCCCAACGAGCAGCTGACTGACTTCAACTTCAGATTTCAAAGATCCTAGGATAGGATTCCAGTGGTAGTCAAGCCAATAGCAGAAGGTGCTTTTCTATACTATCTCAAAGCTTTAAATTCTGATATTTCTATGTTGATTCAGTCCATGGGAGGCATAACTATCCCTATGGCTTATAGCATTTCCATTAGGGCAGAAAACTATCTTATTCAAGCTGGTAAACTAGCTCCTAGGCCTCCCATGCCCTTGTATCCAAACTTAGAAAATCCAAGCACTAGTCAAGCACCCACTCTGGCTCCTGTTCCCACTCCTAGGAATCAGAGTTCAAATGAAGCTTCCACTTCATCCCCAAGTGCCCCAAATGAACTCCAAGAGGTCATGAAACAGTTACAAAATTTGGGAAATGAGCTAGTTAATATCAAAAGACAGCAAGCTCAAAGTGCTAGACCATATCAGCCTCAAGCGCAATACCAGGCTAGGCCCCCATACCAACAAAATAGGTCACCAAATCAGGTTGCAAATCAAAATCAAAGCAAAACAAGGCCTCTAACCAATATACCATTCCAGCCCTATAATCCAAATGCCATATCTGCCTGTAAGGCATTAGTGCCAACACAAAATAACATGGCCCAAGAATATGATTGGTGCTTTCCATGCAACGAGCCTCATAATCAATCCATGTGTTTCAATGGTGCTCTCAATCAAGCATTGATGGTGACAACTACTGGTGTGGAGGGTGAGGGCAGTCAAGGAAACAACCAACAACAAGAAACATTCCAACAGCAATCAGCCCCAAATGACACCACATTGGTAAACTAGCAAGTAGAAGATTTCTGTGGCATGAATCAGGCAGTTTCTCAAGGCGTTGCAGCTAACACAAGGTCAAAGAGAAGAAATTTGGGTGAAGAACAGCCATCAGCCCCGACCAATCCACAACCTTCCACAGCTCCATAAATGATTGGCAAGCAGAGTCCAATTTCAAATACATAAGGGCAGCCAAGAACAGCCCCTAGGCCAACTCAAATGCCAGCTGTTGTTGCCCATGTGTGAGGAGTAAACGTGCAAACCAAAGGACAACAGATAGATCCTTCATCACCGTTCAGTATCATTGAACAGATGAAGAAGACTAATGTCAATATATCAATGTGGGAATCCCTATCCATCCCAGGCCAAAGAGATCTGCTGTAAGCTGCCATGAAGGATTGGCCAAATTTGAATCAGCGGGTTCAGATGCAAGACAAAGTGCTTAAAAACGCTGCCCATCCTGAAGGAATTCATGGAGCACAACAAGGTAAAATGTTGAAGCCCCCTCATTTCTATGTTTCATTAATCATTGGGGATAAACTAGTACACAATTGCATGATTGATTCCGGGGCAAGTAGCACAGTGATGCCCAAGAAAATAGCTGATCAACTAGGGCTCCAGTATGAAACAACATCCAAAGGGGTAGTGCAGCTAGATGGGACAACAATAGCAACAATTGGAGTGATTAGAAATTTGAGTCTTACCTTGCATGCATGTCCAAATGCTGTTGTTTTACAAGATGTATCAGTCATAGATTTGCCACCACTCTTTGCCCTTTGCTTGTCAAGGGACTTCACAGCCAAAATAGGAGGCTACTTATCTACTGATTAGTCACACATGTTGTTCAGAACTAGATATGGTACTAAGGTCACAATCAGATCCGAGCCAATTGCAAACTTTCATATTGAACCTCATACTCCAAGCCAAATCAATGCCAACTGTTCAGAATTTGATCAAGAATATTATCCAAACACAGATGAGGTTGACACTAAGGTTGGACGCATCCCGGACCTAACTCTTGATGAATGGGCAAACAAGATACATGATTTTGATCCCTGTCAAGAAGTAGAAGAATCTGAGCTAGGGGTTTATTGTTTACATGAAGAAGATCAACCTCTCCCCAGCATCACCAAGCTAGATCAAAAGGACAAGAATGAAGTATGGCAATTATTCTTTGATGGGTCAAGGAGTAGACAAGGTGCAGGAGGAGGAAATATGCTCATTTCAAAGCAAGGTATAAGGTATTACTCAGCCTTCTGTTTCTAGTTTTCCTGTTCAAACAACACAGCTGAGTATGAAGCCTTAATTCATGGATTGCACTGGGCAAGGAAGAAAGGCATCAGGAATTTACAAGTATTTGGTGATAGTGAGTTGATCATAAATCAGGTCAAGAGAAGACATGCTGCCAAGAATGATCTACTCAAGTGCTACAAGAACAGGGTATGGGACCTCATTGAGGATTTCAAAGCTTTCAACATTGTGTCCATACCCAAGAAAAAGAATGAAGCCGCTGACATGCTGGCAGCAATTGGGGCTGCGTTTGATGTTGTAGAAAGTATCGAAAGTGAGAAAACTTAGCCTCATATCAAAGTGGTTGTGAGACCAGATGTTCTGGATAACAACACAAGTTGGCAAGTCTTCGAGAATGATCAACAAATTGTTAATTTCCTCCAAGAAGAAGCTGAGTTCTCAGCTAAGAATCAAGAAAAGTTGGAACAGCAGTATGGTGACCAAGTGGTACAGCTAAGAACCAACAAACTACCAAAAGGCCTGATAACCCTGGAGTCAATCTTCAACCCAAATGATCAGTTCCGAAAGGAGAAAGCAAACATTCAAGTAAAGGGTAAGGATGTAGAGCCTATTTTAGTGGAAGAAGGCAAAACATTACAGATTGGAAAAGTACCTCACAAGAGAAATCTGATTTTGTTCAGCTTTTTCAAGAATTCCCAGATGTTTTTGCTTGGACTTACAAAGATCTAAGAGGTTTCAACCCAGAACTGGCACAACATACTATTGAGCTGGATCTGAAATCCAAGCCTGTCAGGAAAAAGCAAAGGCCAGTGAATCCCCATATTGAGCCTCTCATGAGAAAAGAGTTAAGCAAGCTTATTAAGGCCAGTATCATCTTCCCCATCAAACACTCAAGTTGGGTTGCCAACTTAGTCCCAATCAGAAAGAAGAATGGAGAGATCAGGTTGTGTGTCAACTTCAGGGATTTAAACAGAGCCTCTCTCAAGGATCATTATCCACTCCCTTCCATGGAGCAAATATTGCAGGCTGTAGCTGGTTCAGAAAGGTTTTCATTACTAGATGGATACTCCGGCTACAATCAAATTATGGTGAAGGGAGAAGACCAATTCAAGACAGCCTTCACAACTAAATGGGGCACATATGCTTACAAGAAGATGCCATTTGGGCTGTCCAACGCTAGTGCTACCTTTCAAAGGGCAATGGACATGGCTTTTAAAGGCTTGATCAACAAGATAGTGCTGATATATCTAGATGATACCACTGTCTTCTCAAAGAATGCAGTAGACCATCTCTTTCACCTCAGGCAAGTGTTTCAGAGATGTAGAAAGTTCAGAGTGTCTTTGAACCCCAAGAAGTGCATCTTTCTTGCACATGAAGGAAAGCTTTTAGGCCATATTGTCTCAAAAGAGGGACTGGCAATTTACCCAGAGAGGGTTGAAGCCATAAGAACACTACCATTACCAAGTCACAAGAAAGCTCTTCAAAGTTTCTTGGGAAGGATAAACTTTGTTCAGAGGTTTGTCCCAGATTTTGCAGCCCTTGTCAAGCCCATCACCAAAATGTTAAAGAAGAGCATCACTTTTAAGTGGACAGCAGAAGGCAAGGAGATTTTTGAAGCAATCAAAGAAGCTATCTCTCAGGCACCAACTCTGATCAACCCAGACTTCTCCAAGTATTTCATTCTCTATGCATTTGGAGGTGATGACACTATTTCTGCCATCCTAGTATAGAAGAACAAAGATAATGATCAGCAGCCAATTGCCTTCTTCAGCCAGAGCCTAGATGACTGTGAGGTAAGGTACTCTTTTATTGAGAGGCATGTGCTTGTAGTAATCAGAAGCTTGAAGAAATTCAAGCATTTAATCTCGAACAACAAGGTCTAGTTGCTGGTCTCGCATGATGGAGTTAAAGACTTCCTCCTCAACAAGGATTTGAATGAGAAAAGGGCAGGTTGGATCACCCGTGTCATGGAATATGACATTGATATCAAGATCACCAAACTGGTAAGAGGGAAATGGCTGTGTGAGCAGCTGGTTTTGGGGAAGCAAAAGGAAGTATGCAACAAAGAAGAAGCTATTTTGATAGTTCAGGACAGCCATGAGCCAAGTGACAATCAAGAGAAAGACAATGCTTCCCCCACACTCCTTTCTGGACCCAAGGTATTATTACACTTCCTAAATACAGGCCTATGCCCTCCAAAGATGAACAAGACCCAAAGGAGACACTTCAGGTTGCAGGTTGTTCTGTATGCCATTGTTGATGGAGTTTTGTTCAGGAAAGGATGTAAATGGAGTGCTACTGAGATGCATTAGCACAGGTCAGATTCAAAAGGTGTTGGAAGAGTTTCATGGTGGACCAGCTGGTGGCCATTTTTGCACCAAGAGTTGATAGCTCTAAAAATCATGAAGGCTGGTTTATTATTGGCCTAAAATCTTTCAGTGATTGCTATGCATGGATCAAGAGGGTGTAAGAATTGTGCATTCTTCACAGGAAAAGAGAGACTTTGCTGCCCTTCCATTGCATCCAGTCTCAATTGACTAGCCATTCATAGCAATGGGGGTTTGGACTTCATCGGAGTCATTAATCCCAATTCAAGCTAAGGGCACAAATGGATTTTGACAGCCACAGACTACTTCACCAAATGGACAGAAGCAAGTAGGCACTCAAAGAGGCAAATGAGAGTCTAGCATCTTAGACTTTTATGAGGGGGATAACAACCAGATTCGGTGTACCTGCTACAATAATCTCTGATAATGCATTGGCATTCATTGGATCTAGGGTGACTGAGTGGGCTGTCAAGAACGATATTTCACCTAAGGCACTTCATCGAACTATTACCCTCAGGGTAATGGCCAGGCCGAGTCTACAAACAAGAATTTGTTGAGGATCATTAGGAGGACTCTTGATGAGAATAAGAGGTCTTGGCATACCAAGCTGAAATCAGCCTTATGGGGCTGATAGGATCACTCCCAAAAGATCCACAGGTAACTCTCCCTCCAGGCTTGTCTATGGAAGAGAGGCAATCTTGCCCATGTCACTTGAGTTGCCAACATTGGAAACTCATGAAGCAACTGGAGTTACTTGAATTTGAGCCCATGGGGAAGTGAGGTATGCAGAGTTGATGGAGCTGCAAGAGATCAAAAATCAGGCATCCCAAGTAATGGAAAAAGGATCAAGCTTTTGATCAAGAAGACCTTTGATAGGAAGGCCAAAGATAGATCTTTTCAAGTTGGAGATCTAGTGTTGAAATGGTATGTGGAAAAAGCAAAACCGGGAAGGCATTCAAAATTGTATGAATGCCATTTGGAGTGGCCCATACATGGTTCACAAAGTGCAAGAACAACAATGCTTTCCAATTGGCCTCATTAGAATGGTGAAGAACTGCAGATTCCAGTCAATGGAATCTATCTCAAGCGTTGCTTCTAGAGGGAAGTTCACTACCTTTGTAAATATTAGATTAGATTTTCTTTCCTCCAAGTGCTTGTGCACATTGTTCTGCTGTAGTTTAGCTTTGTTTTCCCTAAGTGCTTTGGCATAGTTTGCTGTCCATAGAGATGTTTTGTAGTCCTTGCTTTCATCAGGTAACTATTCCATCTTCCTCCTTGCACTTTCTGAGTCAGTTAGGATCCTAAATTAGAATATTCGATGACTCCATGCCCAATGGACTGCTTCGGGCAACTGGTCTTTTCATCTAGCAGGCAGATGACCCCCGCTGAGTCACCAAATTGTTATCCAATTTCACCCCCTAGGGTTGAATTGGTAACATACATCAGAATTCTCAAAGTCCCAATGCAAATTGATTTAATCCAGGGAAAAAAATCATGTTTCTAGGGTCCCTTCAGAAATTTTTTCTAACTTCTCCTGTCCAGGTTGAAAAGAGAAAAGCTCTGAGGAAATGCGAGGAAGTTGCAGAAAATAAGCTTAGGCCCATGAAAAAAATGTGAAAATCGGCCAAGTCCTTGTTCTAGAACTGTCCAGACATTTGGGACGCCAAGGCGCAGATCAGCCGACAAAGACTACAGGCAGCCCAAACAGCAAGGGGATAAGTGGGACAAGAGTACGCGAAGGACCTGAACCAGCCGATTTAGCCGGAACGGGAAAATTTTTGCACTGGGACATCTGGGGACAAAGGGACGCGTCGGACGCGGAAAGCTGGTTCAGCCGAAAGAGAAGAAAATTGACTAACAGTTTGGGACATTTGGGCCAAGAGTATGAAAACTGCACCTGGATCAGCCGAAAAGGAGAAATTTTGCACCTAAAAATGTCGGGACATTTGGGCCGTAAAGACGTGAATCGGCCGGATCGGGTGTGAACCGGAAGAATTTGTCCCCGTGAAGCAACTGGGACATTTGGGACAAAAGGATGCGAACCGGCCAGTTCAGCCGAAACAAGAAACTGTCGGCACAAGGAAAAAGTGGGACAATCTGGGACCAAAAGGACGCGGTGGACGTGGAAGAGCCGGCACACCCGCAGACCAACTAGGAGAGATGACACGTGTCACAAGGGAAAAGTCCAAAAGTCAAAAGGCGAGTTTTAAAGGGGCAGCCCGAGCCAATAGGAATTGGACACGTGTCCAATGGAGCAGGGAAGTGTGGGAGCTCGGGGAGAAGTTAGAGGATTTGGCCGAGTTCACCCAAAAAGGGGGGTAGAAAGTGAAGTAAGACCTCGCGCCCTGTCCTCCAACAAGATCATGCCACGTGTCGTCCAAAGTCGCGTGGAAGCGCGGGAAAAAGTGGAAAAGGTCCCAAAATCATCAAAAAGGTCAAAATTCAAGAAAAACCCCATGGGTAAGCGAAGGAGAGAGGATCACGCGACCAATTCAACGCATGCCACGTGTCATCCAGGTGGCAGGGCGCGGGAAAGAAATTTAAAAATCCGTTTTCGCCTGTTTTGTTGCCCTAGATCTTCAGATCTCCCATATCTTTTGATCCGGAGCTCGGATTGGCACGTTCTTTATATCAACGGAAGATCTTGTGAAATTTATCTACATGATTCTAGAGTTAATTATCGAGTTTTGGTGTAGTCCTGGAGAGATTAAAATTGAGAAACAGCTCTTAACGCGTGTTCATTGGCCAGAAGTGACATTTCAATGACCAGATTTAATGCAGAATGGGTCGCATTCTCCTGTAAACCGATCAAAATGACAGGGTGTGGGCTTGTAAGGTCACCCCCATGCTATTTTAATGCACCTATAGTCAAGAGAGGGATGGGCTCCCATGTTTTGTACATTTTCTATCCCCCTAGGGCTCGACCCATGCAATGTAAAAGCCAGATTTGGTTCATTTCTAAGGGGGGGGAACATTTCTTTGACATAGCAGGCTTCTTCTTTCACCTGTAACAAGTGATTTTTTGCAAGTATAAAACCTCTTCTAAAGATTGTAACAGGTTTTTCTTTTACCTTTCTGATGTTGTAATACAAGGATTTTAACAGTTTAAATGACAATACAGGCTCTGTGAATCAGTTTTCAGTCCTTTGTTTGTGTTGCTTGTTTCATTTCAGACCTCTGAATTACATCTTATCAGTCTGTGTTCATGATGTCTAATGTTGCAAAAATTATTGATCTATGTTTATCTGCTTGAACAAGAAGTGTTTCACCACTCCTCCTTTGGTGTATCACCTGTTAGTTTAGTTTCATTTCTTGCACTTTCTATCTCTGTCTCCTTGGATTTTAGAGTAGGATTAGGTTCATCAAACCTCTGTAGTTTTGCAAAATATAGATCTAAATCAGAGGAGTTTGAGGAACCAGCCTCTAATCTGGAGATTCCTCTCTCAGTTTAACAAGTCCCCACACTTGGAGAGAGGTTTCCCATGTTGTGCAATCACACTGGATGCTAGAGTGATCAACCTAGAAGCCTGATCTACATCCAGGGGTGCTGTGAGCCTACAACAACAAGTACTAGAAATGTCGAGTGACAGAGAACTGGGTAAAGAAATTTTTTACAGAAAATGCAATGACACGAAGAAAGTTTTTGGAAGCAGAAGGATATCAAGCACTTTGCATGGCTGCAGGATTAAGAGATAGGAAATGTTACTATGTTATGGGCAAGTTAACCAGAAGAGGTCTATATGTTAGTGCAACAGGGATGTGAGGATGAAATTGCAGAAGATGCAGGGAGAGTCTTTAGCAATGTGATCCTATTTTAGGAGTCTATGCAAGCGTCTGCTCGTACTAGAGTAACGGACCTACACTGGGGAACGATTATGAAATGATCTACGTATCCTAAAACCACATACCATAGGTGTGTGTGTGAGAATTAAGTTTTTTAAGGAGTTATAGGACCAACTGTGCAATGCGCGTATAAGGAAATGGTATTGCGGAGATATATGAAATAGGATAAAGAGTGGTTGATCATATTTAATATTGAAATTGGATAATGTGTTGGATGCAATTTCAGTGCCTTAATCCTAAGTTTTACTGGGTAGTTAGAACAAACATGATATTGTAATGGCTATCATTCGCATGCGTGTACTCATGGGACAACTTAGAGACAAAAAGATGCTAAACTATACAATGTTGCTTGCAATTTTGGGATCGGGAGATTCATTACAGTCATTTAAGATGCTTAGGATTTCTACAACTAGCCTATAGAGGGCAGTGATTAAGTACCTTTCATAATGCAATAGTCCTGAATGGTGTCAGTCCATCAACATGCAGTCAAATGTGCAAGGATTGCAATTGGATGGTACTAGTAATCTGTCTAGGCTAAATCAAAAGACTATGAATGAAAAACTAGAAATAAAGAGTGGTAATTAACACTATACCAACATGTCCCACACCTATTCCGGTGAAAATGAAATTTTATCTGTACCAAAGATAGGCTATTTGTTATTTGTGATTCACAACTTAAAATGTATTTTCATCTCACTTTCAGTCATTCATGTGAACACAACTAATTAAGGAGCTGTAAAGGACGTCAGATTAATAGAACAATGTGGGAAATCTAAAAGGTTACTCCTTTAGAACCCAATGCACACATGCTTAGGAAAAATTAATAGTGGAAAAATGATGTTTCTAGTTATAAGGTCGAGTAAATGTAGAAAATTAAGTTACATATGCAAAAAGAGGCTGATCTCCACATGATTAAAGCCAATTATAGATTCTTGTCCCCAGTTGAGGGTTGAATGTGAAAAATATGGTATTGGGAAACTTTAAGTGTCCAACATTAATAATGAGGTAAACTCTTGACATTTATGGATCAATCCATCCAAGAATGTAATTGTATAGGTATGGAAAGAGTTGAATTAGAAATAAAACTTCCATGGGTAAGCATGTTAATGCTTGTCAATCCACCTGGTAAATGTTGTCTTAATGCCATTGATACTCCTAAAGGTGACATCCATCTATGAGCATTAATGTTGGAGAAGGATCACAAATGGGCATGGTCATATCAAATCTTTTAGATGAAGACAATCAGATCATGCTCATGTGAAGTATAGAAAAAGGTGTTTTCCCATTAAAAACCTACCAAATGTCCCACACCTATTGCATGGGTGAAAATTTGAATTTACTGAAGACTGATTTTTTATTGGTATAGCACCTAGTAGGTTAACAAGTCTAGGGTTTTTCCTCAATAATTGGAGCATTCTGGTACGCAAAATATATGGTTGTCAAAAAAATCTACTAGAATTAATTCGTGCATACAATAACCTATGAGTCGGGATCTCATACCTCTAGCTGAATTTGATGGCCAACTAGGCAAATGTCTCTCTAGTCCTTGGTAATCTAAGGCCAAGAAATTACTGTTGTAAAGATTTGACACCCTATTGGGATACTTTCAAAAATCACATTTTTTATAAAACTCATTTATGTTTAATTTTCTACCTAGCATATGAAAAGGAACAAGGCATTTTTTTATAAAGGATATGCATATGTGAAGTAATACATGATTTGTAAGAAGAAGACAAAAGGGAAGGTGTAATATATACATTTATTAGAGTCTCTGATTGTATGACTCTATTTGTTGCTAAATACTAATACATGGGTCAAGGGATCCATGCACTTTTGTTAGCCAAAAATGTTGTCAGAAGAGGTTGAATCATCAAAAGATAGAAACCACAAAATAGCTTGTAAACAAAAAAATGCATGGCATGATGTGAAGGGTAAATAGGCCATCTAGTTGAAGAAGGGAAAATTGAGGACAGAAAGTATGCACTACTACGAGGAAAAGGGGAAACAAAGACGAAATGGAAAATGAAATGGGAGAAGGGAAAGTTCACAGGGAAATGGGACCAAGGGAATGTTGGGGGGGGAACATGAGTGAGTGAAACATTGTTTGGTTATGACTAGGAACATACAAACCCACACTATGTATATATGGAAATCCATTTAAATAGGAGAAAAGAGGGTGGAGGACAAGTATATTCGTTAATCAATGGCATCCTCTTAATGATTTCATGGGTAGTTATAACACCTTCAATTTAAGGGAAATTATCTTCTTTGTGTCCCCCATAAAGAACTTTAGAGATCAGGGATTTCGTGGAGTGGACTCATTATCACAAAACTAATGTTCTATACGATCTCTTGCTACATACTTTCTGAACTATGATAACGTCACAAGGTCTCATAGCTGATTATGTGCTTTTGTGTCATCTTACAATAGACACATTATCTTATTCAATTTTCACATGCTCTCCATCAGGGAATAATAGGTCATAACATTTGTAACATTTTTTAAAAACTTGTGGATTTGTGGCCAACAATTTTATCATCATACATTCCAGGTTCTTAACACTGGATAAATTTTAAACCATAACTGTCATATTTATATAGTATCAAGAAAGGTTTCAATATCAGTGTCCACCTCAATGCATCAACATTAATCCAATGCTATAAATTTTATCACCAAGGTTTGAACAAGACTGGCATAAGTACTTAATTGAATCTTCTTTTTCGAATTCATATACCTGCCATTATTAATGTTAAGCTTTTTGGACTAATAGACATGAGATTCATGTTATCAAACTTGGCTTCTTCATAGCCATGGTCTATGGTTTTGACGAACATATGTTGAGCTTTGTTTTCCCTTTTTAATCTTTTCTTTTGTGTCAAAACTAGTGTATGTTTGTTTACGCACATTATGGGTATAAACACATCACGATTCCTATGCCATAATCATAGTGACAACTCTATTGGTATCAACAATCCCTAGGAAATACAGGTTGCTCTAAAATTTTCAATCGTCTAAATGATTCCACACTGCTACGACACAGTTCCTCCCATCAGGTTGATTGAAAACACTCGTCTTCTTCCTATCAACATGACAGATCCAACACATTAAATCATTAATATGTGTCACCATTACCCAACTTGAGTGGGCAAGTCCCTTAAAAATAATCCTACTCATTGGGGCATCTGAAAGCTACTTCAAATGGGGAAAATATAAACAAAATCAATAAAAATGGTGAAGTAGCCATATTCAAATAGTAATCAAATATAACAAAATAGAAAAAAAAAAATTGAAGCTTAACAACAATCAAATAATATTTTCTTGTTCCAAGTACAATCGAGTTTATAAAATAAACACATATGAAAGATTCACATCATGAGCACAATAGTAGCTTTTAAATGTGACTGCTCACTAGGGTATTAAATCATCGAGTGTGCATCTCGGTGTTGAGGAATCTATCTCATAATATAATATAATAATTGATCAAATGATGCAACTGTCATACTCTCTGTCTGAATCATCCTCCCAAACTCCCATAAGGCTCAACATAGTTCTAATTACACATTGGTCATCTATATGACAACCCACATAGGGAGAGAGAAAAATGGTACAGGTCACCATATACTAAGCCTAAAGTGTCCACGAAAAAAAATATACATGGCAACCCATTGAGAAAGTTTTCATACATACCAAAATGAATAGAAGTGGGTTGTTAGTCTATGTAAGACTCCCACTTCCTATCTCGTACTCACCTCGAGTGATTGGAAAATAGTACACATTTCCTCACTCCACCCATATACACTTTTTATTGATTGCTTCCCTTAGGTTTGGTGAGTGTAGGGTACACAACATAACACATAAATATATTACTAAAAAAAATGGTGATTTATGCACAACAAACATAGTGTCTTACGTATGGTATATTTATGGGGTCATACCATAAAATTATTTTTTACATCTTAAAACATATCACATCTACATATAATGCACTCAAATTTGCAAGTATGGTACAATAGGGCTCACAAGATTACAATATGCCCCTAAATCATGACACCAATGGTTTATTGCATAATGTATGAATACATATGTACAATGAACATAGTGTCTAACATCACAATATATAAAAAATTTCAATACTAACATGGAAACATAACATTAAAATTAATCACAATACTAGGGAAACAACACAATATGAAACCATTTTTTACCAAGATTTTTATTCACACAACGCCTTAGTACATATATACATATCATAGGATAATGACATAATGTAACACTTTCATAGTCCACAACATCATTTCTTTCACACAATAATGTTGTACATTAGACATGAAACTCATTGAAGAGAGAGTGAATACTCTCGCCACAAATACACATCAACATCATGACAAGTCCACACTAAGTGGTACATATAACATGTGGATTCATACAATCACAAGTACAACATTGGTCACATTACAATATAACATCACATTATGCTTCCAAAGCCAACACCATCATGCATAATCATCAAAACTCCAACTACCCCAGAGGCTTGAGAGCATGAACCTCTGATTTGATACCAAATGTAATGCCCATAAAAACATGCACATAAATAAAATAGTGAAAATACCGAAATAAGTTTTTTTTGAATTTTCATCACTTGATACATGACACCACATGGGATTGAAAGAAATGATAACCAGATCATACCAAGCCAAGAACACAGATGTTAATCAAACTGCACAATCAATAAGATGAAAGCAATTTTCCATAATAGCTTTACATAAAACCTTTGCAAACAAATGAGCAACAATATCATATATTATAATAGAACTCAATGCAATACATTGAGAATGGACCTTGCTTAAAAAGGTAAGAAATAACAATCTAAGAACTAGTCAAGGTCATAGATCAAGCCCATAAATCAAGGAAATAACTAGTCATCAAAGAACTAGTCAAGACCATAGATTTAGGAGAGAAACTAGACATCAGGGATCTAGTCAATACCATAGATCAAGGAAAGAACTATATCTAACAACTAGATAATATCTCCTAATATCTAAATAAGATAAAAAAAAATCCACACACATAAGTGGGTGAGGATAAATACAATAAAGGTAAATAAAGTACCTAGGTGAACATGAGCTAAGGTAAATACCTACTCTAACACCCCCCCCCCCCTCAAGTGAAGCTAGGGGCCAAAATAGAAGTGGCATGTCCCAAAGTATGAATCTCGGAAACTAGGCCTGATGAGGTACTCATGTACAATAACTGGGAAAAAAATGGACACCGCAAGGTACCTAAAACTAGTAAAAAACAAAGTAAAGAGAGTAAAGACCCACTCCAAGGGCATCCCAAGAAGCTCGGCTCAAAAAAACTTTGTACAATGCTGAAGAAAGTTTGGTGTGCACTATGGTCTGAATCCACTACTTGATCATAGAACTCAAAAACAATTGACACTAGGTTTCACTAGAATAACTCCATATAAGGAGATTATCAATGGAGTGATGTCAAAAGTGTAAAAAAAATACCAATAATAATTTGATCAACTAATGTAAATAGGTGTGCCATGATTCAAGAGTAAAAACCAAAGCAACAAGGTAAGGACACAAAATCTAAAGTGTCATGATTCAAGAAAAGCCAAGGTAACAAGGCAAGGACACAAAACCCAAAGAAAGTAGGATCAGCACCACACCCTCCACCATACTACTGAATGGGTGGAGGGACACTAAAAATCTATATGAGTTGTTAAAAGAACTACTCAAACACTGACAAAATAACACTAGAATGTACCATAATAGATCCCCCATAAGAGATATTGTCACAACATGCCAAAAGTATCAAAAATATAGATACAAAAATCTCTCAACTAAAAAGAGAAATACACTACACTCTGATAAAGAAAAAATTCTCAAAAATAAGAAGCATCACAATGCAGAAGGTATAAAAAAGTGGAGCAAGAGGCTAAATGGTGGAGGAACCCATGCCTGTAGAGTCCTCAAAACAAATTCCTATGTTTCCACCACGGAGTGATCAAATATCCACCCCAAATCAACACAGATGGATGAATAATATTCTTGCATACGACTTGGTGTAAAATACACAATGGGTGCATGAAAAAGAGACACCAGAATGTGTGTCAGGTTGATAATGTCTAATAGCTGAAATATCAGGTTTCTCAACCCTGAATGAAGGTGCAGAACTCACGTGTTGCTCATGATCCTCAAAAAGAGTTGAGTGAATAAAAAAATAAGCTCTGTCAATCTGTCAATGTGTGATCCCAATGAAGTATATGCTTGAAAACCAATGTCATGATGAGAATTCCACTTAACATGGGGAATAGAGGAAACAATACCCTGTGAATGTCTGATAATGACTCTACTAGTGAGACCCATAGAATGGATCATGCGAGAACTGAATGCAGTGGTATGCTTCTCAAAAAATCCATGCAGCTGAGTAGAAGTAGGATACACAACATGTGGTACTGTAATAGGCACCAAATGTGGAAAAATCATGCAGTAATAAGCTTCATAGGAGTATGAGAATCAAGAGCAGGAACAAACTCAAAGACTGACAGATCAATGTTAGTGGGTTGAGGAGCAATAGCTATAAGTGGACTAGAAGCATGGATATGGTTGTCCACAATATGATGGTGATGGCTAGCAAATTTGTTCTATAGGAAGTGTATTTTTGTATCCTTATCATGAATGAGTGATTGTAGAGGATAATTTCACTTCTTGAGTGATCTATTTTCTTCCAAAAATTTTACAATATCCTCTTGAAGTCCACATACTTTAGAGAAAAGCATATCATTCTCAGAATCCATGATAGATACAAAATGTAACTCCCAAAATTTTAGGACATCAAACTCAGCCGAGAATTGTGTCTACAATTGATTATAACACTCCTCCATATTTGACACTTTTATAATTATAGTACAAGTCTCAAAATAAAAAAAATCCAATAGAAATATCATGAAAAAAAAACACTTTTGCAAAAAATAGCACTCAAAATTGAGTTACCGATCAAAATTTACAAGCTTTGCAATATTATGCTCTACTTATTTTATTTTAGTTACTGTTATCCAAAATGTTCCCCTTGCACATTTTGTGGCTAACTCCCTTCTTTCTTCTCCCTCTTGTGCCTTAGTCATAATTTTTTTCTTTTTAGGCACTCAAGACCTTCTAGAAATGGCACCATTGGATAGAGATTTTTCTCAGCTTTCCAGAAAGGTAAATTTTTTCCTCCTAACTCTCCATGTATTTTTGAAGTTATGGCTCGGCAAAGATTTTGTGCGAAATTTTCCCCGGAAAGCCCGAGCCAATAAGATTAGGCCACGTGTCCTTGGGAGTGGTGGAAGGTGGAGGTAAACATGGAATTTTTATTAAGTGTTCGACAAGTTTTCAAAAGGAATTTTTCCACCCTGAAGGCCCATCGACAAATTGGATGCTGCCACGTGTCCAGGCAAGGAGAAATTACAGAAAATTTCCTAAGGGTTGATACAAGCAAAATTTTCGACATCAGGGCCCGCATCCAATTACATTGTGCCACGTGTCTCCAGAGGAAAGGAGTGAGTGCAGGGTGGAGGTAAAATTGAAAATTTGGTGAAGTGTTTTTGCTAGAGGAAAGGATGAATTTTTGGCCCGAAGGCCCGCAGCCAATGAGGACAGGTCACGGTGTCCTCAAGGGGCTTCGGAGCTTTGGCCACCAGGTAGAAATTGGGAATTTTTTCCAAAGGTTAGCGCAAAGAGAAATGTTTGCCCCCAAGGCCCATGTCTAATGAGAGATCCTCACATGTCCCAAAATGGCGGGGCATGGGGGAAAGTTGGGATTTTTTAACAAAGCAAAGTTGAAGGCAATATTGAAAGGAAAAGTTCGCCTCCTAAACGCGAGCCAATGGGATCTTGCCACGTGTCCAGTGGCCGGAAAAAAATGGCAAGACATGCCCGCAGGAAAAATTCAAAGGGAAAAATCCTGCGTCCAATAGGATTCTACCATGTGTCCAGCTCAGGGAATAAATGGTCAACAATGATGGAAAATTTAAGAGAAGATGCCCACGGCGAATCACATCATGCCACGTGTCCTCAGGTCATCGGTCCGGTGGAGAATTGTTGGGAAAATTTTCCAAGGCTAAAACAATGAAAAATATAAGCACAGAAGGCCCGCATCCCAATCAAAGCTTGCCACATGGCACTTGGATCAGCAGGGCATAGAGGAAAGTGGGAAAATTTTCCAAAATGCAAAAAAGTGAGAAAATTTCAAATTTTCGGCCCGCCAACCCGTTTTGGCCCTATTTTACCATAAATTTTTCAAATGAGCATAACGTTTCATCCAGAGCTCGGTTTTTCACATTCTTTATATCAACAGAAAGATGGTAAAATTATCTACATGATTCCAAGGTCAATTTTGTGTTTTTATGGAGTTTTGGAGAGAGAAAATTGGAAAACTCCCTCTGGCATGTGGAAATTAACAAAAATGACATTTCAACCACCATTTTTAATGTAGCATGGCTCGCATTCTCTCCCAGCATGGCCAAAAATGTCAGGGAAAGGACTTTTAAGGATGCCCATGTTGTTTTATTGCATTTTTGGTTGGTGGTTGAAAGCTCTCTCACGTTTCCCACGTTTCTCTCTCTCTTGGGCTTGTTTTTTACCATTGTAAAAGCCAGAATGGGCTCATTTTTTGAAGGAGAGACACTCTTTTAGCTCTATAACTTCCCTTTTTATTCCTTTTTTGTAAAATTTGTGGAAATTTTTTACCTTTCCATGCAAATTAAAGTACCTCTTTTGCCTCTTGGTCATTATAATGCACTATGTTGGACCTGGGATGATAATATATGCTCTGTGATTAAAATCTTTCTCAATCCTTTCATATGTTGTTTATCATTGTTTTTTCTAACCCTCTCACCACATTTTGGTAATTTGTGCATGTTTTGTGCTATATTTCTTCCTGGACTGTGTATGTTTTGTAGTAGCAGGTGTCTACTACTCCTTTGGTGTATCACCTTATTAGTATTAGTTTTAGTTCTTTTGCATTCTCTATCTTTGTCCCCTTGGAATTTAGAGTAGGATCTTGAATTTAAAACCTCTACCACTTGCAAGTAATACACCTGATTAGAGGGGTTGAGGAACCAGCCTCTAACCTGGAGATTCTTTTCCCCATTTTTACAAGTCCCACACTCGGGGAAAAGATTCAATGTTGTGCAATCACACTGGATGTCCAAAATGTCAAACTAGAAATCTGATCAACATCCAGGGGTGCTGTTGATTTACACCAATAGTTTTGGCATACCCAGTGGGACCTTAGAGGTCTTCATCTTCATTGTAAAAAAAATGATTTACATTTGTTGAAAGTTTCTTTCTTAAAAGAGCCCTAAATTGCACATCTGGCGACTCCAAGGAAGAAGAATCAGTTGGTTTTAGCAGTACAGACCTGAAAACTCATGAAAAGAATCACCACAAGTTTAAGAGTTGGAGAAGAAGAGGTGTTGTTTGAGTATATGTAATTATCTCCAGGAAGAATCCAAAGAGGGAGGAGAATTCAAAGGTCTCCATCTCCACCAAACAAAACTCTATCAACTCCTCCACCTGGTAGGCCTTTCATTCAATCAACAAGGGTTCTAAGGCCAATCAGTATGGCACAACATAACCCCTATGTCAATTTCACTGGCAGCAGCCCACTTGCTCTCAATGCACAAAATCTAATCCCAGTTGCAGCATTGAAGAACATTCCATACTTTACTGGAGAGTATCAGACCACTCCTGTGATCATGTCAAGGATATTGCTAATATTTGTGCAATCCATGAGATTGACGAGATGCAAGTTACTGTCAAGCTACTAGCATCTTCATTCAAAAGGGAAAGCTTTGCAATGGTTCAGAAGTCTTGCCTCAGGTTCTATCTAAAATTGGAACCAGCTATGTAGAGCCCTCCATGAGTAGTTTGGAGAAAAGGAAGATAACTTGTCCCTTTTGGAACAGTTGACAACCATCAAGAGAGCTCCCAATGAGCAGCTGACTGACTTCAACTTCAGGTTTCAAATGACTTGGGAGAGAATTCCAATGGCAGTAAGGCCAACAACAGAAGATGCTTTTCTATATTACCTTAAAGCTCTAAATTTTGATATTTCTATATTAATTCAATCCATGGGGGGCACAACTATCCCTGTTGCTTATAACATTGCCGTTAGAGCTGAAAATTGTTTGATTCAAGCTGGCAAGCTAGCTCCTAGGCCTCCAATGCCATTGTATCCAAGTTTAGAGAGCCCAAGTACTAGTCAAGTGCCTATTTTAGCTCCCATTCCCACTACTAGAAATCAGAATTCAAGTGAATCTTCTACTTCATCTTCTAGTGCCCCAAATGAACTTCAAGAAGTCATGAAGAAATTGTAAAATTTAGGTAATGAGTTGGTTACACTCAAGAGGTAGCAAGTCCAAGGTTTTAGACCTTCTTACCAGCCTCAAGCTTAGCCTGGTAGGTAGCCATATCAGCCTCAAAGACCACCCAATCCAGCTACAAACCAAAATCAAGCAAGGCCTCCTGCCAATAGACCATTCTAGCCTTATAATCCCAATGCTACATATGCCTCTAAAGCAATAGTGCCAGTGCAAAACAACATAGCTCAAGAGTATGATTGGTGTTTCCTATGCAATGAACCTCACAACCAGTCTATGTGTTTCAACGGTGCCTTAAATTAAGAATTAATGGTGACAACTACTGGTGTGGAGGGTGAAGGGAGTCAAGAAAATAACCAACAACAAGAAACATTCCAGCAACAATCAGCTCCAAATGATACCACACTTGTAAACTAGTAGGCAGAATATTTTTTGTGGCATGAATCAAACAATCTTCTAAAGTGTTGCAGCCAACACAAGGTCAAAAAGGAGAAATTTGGGTGAAGAACAGCCATTGGCTCCAAGTAATCCACAACCTTCTACCACTCGACAAATTATTGGCAAACAAAATGCAGTTCCAAACACACAAGGGCTGCCTAAAATAGCTCCTAGGCCAACTCAAATGCCATTTGTTGCTGCCCATGTGCAAGGAATGAATGTGTAGGAAAAGGGAAAACATAGAGATACTTCATCTCCATTCAAAATCATTGATCAGATGAAGAAGACAAATGTAAACATATCAATGTGGGAATCACTACCCATCCCAGGTCAAAGAGATTTTCTACAAGCTGCCATGAAGGACTGGTCAACTTCAAATCAGTAGGTCAAAATGCAAGAGAAGGTACTCAAAAATGTTACCCAGCTTGAGGGGAATCATGGAGAATAGCAAGGTAAAATGTTGAATCCCCCTCCATTCTATGTATCATTGATCATTGGAAACCAATTAGTACATAATTGCATGATTGATTCCGGGGCAAGTAGTTCCATAATGTCCAAGAAAATAGTTGATCAGTTGGGGCTTCAATATGAATTCATATCCAAAGGGGTAGTGAAATTGGATGGGACAACAGTAATAACAGTTGGAGTGATAAAAAACTTGAGTCTTACTTTGCATGCATGCCCTGATGTTGTTGTTTTGCAAGATGTCTCGGTAATAGATCTTCCACCACTCTTTACCCTGTGTTTGTCAAGGGATTTCACAGCTAAGATTCGAGGTTACTTATCTGATGATTGGTCACACATGTTGTTCAGAACAAGATATGGAACTAAAGCCACAATCAGGTCTGATCCTATTGTAAACTTTCACATTGAGCAGCACACTCCAAGCCAAATCAATACCAATTGTTTAGCATTTGATCAAGAAGATCATCCAAGCACTGATGAAGCTGACACAAAGGTTGGAAGTATCATAGGTTTAACTCTTGATGAATGGGCAATCAAGGTGTATGCTTTTGATCCTTATCAATAAATAGAAGAATTTGAACTAGGAGTCTATTGCATGCATGAAAAAATCAGCCTATCCCTAGAATCACCAAGCCAAACCACAAGGATGACAATGAGGTATGGCAGTTGTTGTTTGATGGATCAAGGAGTAGACAAGGTGTGGGAGGGGGAACTATGCTTGTTTCACCTCAAGGAGTTAAGTATTATTTAGCTTTTAGATTTCAGTTTGCATGCTCTAATAACACTGCTGAATATGAAGCTTTGATACAAGGATTACATTGGTCAATCAAGAGAGGAATAAAGAACTTGCAAGTCTTTGGTGACAGTGAATTGATTATCAACCAAGTTAAGGGGAAGCATGCTGCCAAGAATGATCTAATCAAGTGCTACAAAAATAGGGTGTGGCACCTCATGGAAAATTTTGAAGGCTTTGGCATCAAATCCATTCCTAGAAAAGAGAACCAAGCTACTGACAGGCTTGCAGCAGTTGGAGCAGCCTTTGACGTTGTTGAAAGCATAAAAAAGGACAAAGTACAACCAAGCATTCATGTGATTGTAAGGCCTTCAGTGCCAGATAACAATGTGAGTTGGCAAGTGTTTGAAAGTGATCAATAAATCATCCATTTAAGCAAGAAGAGGCTGAGTTCTCAACTAAAAATTAGGAAAATTTGAAACAGCAGTATGGTGACCAAGTGGTACAGCTAGGAACCAACAAACTACCAAAGGGACTTATTACTTTGGAGTCCATTTTCAATCCTAATGATCAGTTTAGGAAGGAGAAATAAAACATCCAAGTCAAGGGAGAAGATTTAGTGTCCATCTTGGTGGAAGAGGGAAAATCACTCCAAGTTGGTAAAGTGACAACTGAACAAGAAAGGTATGAGTTCATACAACTTTTTCAAGAATTCCCTGATGTGTTTGCTTGGAGCTATGAAGATTTGAAAGTTTCAATCCTAAGTTAGCTCAACACACCATTGAATTGGATCCAAGTAATAAAACTATCAGGCAAAAACAAAGGCCAGTCAATCCACACATGAAGCCTCTCATGAGAAAAGAATTGAATAAGTTGGTAGAGTCAAGAATCATATTCCCTATCAAGCATTCTAGTTGGGTGGAAAACTTGGTTCCAGTTAGAAAGAAGAGTGGGAAAAATGAGATTGTGTGTTGACTTTAGAGATTTGAATAGAGCATCTCTCAAGGATCATTATCCACTTCCTTCTATGGAGCATATTTTACAAGTTGTTTCCAGCTCTGAGAGGTTTTCATTACTTGATGGTTATTCGGGGTACAATCAGATTATGGTGAAAGAAGAGGATTAGTTCAAGACAGCCTTTACAACCAAATGGGGGAACTTATACATATAGAAAAATGCCATTTGGGTTGTCCAACGCTGGAGCTACTTTCCAAAGGGCAATGGACATGGCATTCAAGGATTTGATTAACAACATGGTGCTGATATATCTTGATGATATCACTATTTTTTCAAAAAATGTAGCAGGCCATCTCTTTCCTTTGAGACAGGTGTTCCAAAGGTGCAGAAGATTTGGAGTATCCTTGAATCCTAAAAAGTGTATTTTTCTAGCCCATGAAGGAAAGCTCCTTGGCCACATTTTCTCCAAAGAAGGATTAGCAATTGATCCAGAAAGAGTTGAAGCCATAAGATCACTACCATTGCCAAGCCACAAGAAGGCCCTTCAAAGTTTCTTGGGGAGAATAAATTTTGTTCAGAGGTTTTGTCCCAAATTTTGCAGCCCTAGTCAAGCCCTATCACTAAGATGTTAAAAGAAAAGCATAGATTTTAAATGGACAACAGAAGGCAAGGAAACTTTTGAAGCAATCAAAGAAGCCATCTTATAAGTCCCAACTATCATTAACCTAGATTTCTCCAAGGATTTCACTCTCTATGCATTTGGAGGTGATGATACTATTTCTGCAATTTTGGTACAGTAGAACAAAGACAATGATGAGCAACCAGTTGCTTTCTTCAGCCAAAGCTTGGAGGACTACGAGGTGAGGTATTCTTTCATTGAGAGGCATGTTCTTATAGTAATCAGAAGCTTGAAGAAATTCAAGCATCTAGTTTCAAACAACAAGGTTCAATTGTTGGTTTCTTATGTGGGAGTTAAGGACTTCCTCCTCAACAAAGACTTGAATGAAAAGAAAGTAGGCTGGATTACTCGTGTCAAGGAGTATGAAATTGAGATCAAGGTCACAAAATTTTTCAGAGGAAAAGGATTGTGTGAGTAGTTGGTCTTGAATAAACACAAGGAAGCATGTAATGAGAAGGAGGTTGTTTTTGGCGTTACAAGACAGCCATGAGCAAGGAAGCACTCAAAAGGAAAATGATGGTGTCCTCACTCGTTGCTGGACCCAAAACATAATGCACTTACTAAACACTGGTCTATGCCCTCCAGAGATGAATAAGACCAAAAGGAGACACTTCAGATTGTAGGTTGTCCCATATGCCCTTGTTGATGGTGTTTTGTTCAAAAGGGATGTGAATGGAGTGCTGCTAAGATGCATTGGTACAAATTAGACTCACAGGGTGTTAGAAGAGTTCCATGGAGGAATAGCTGGTGGTCCATTTTACACCGAGAGTGACAGCTCTAAAGATCATGAGGGCTGGCTATTATTGGCCCAAGATTTTTAGTGATTGTTATGCATGGATCAAGAGGTGCAAGAATTGTGAATTCTTCACTGGTAAGGAGAGACTAGCTGCCCTTTCCATTGCATCCAATTTCAGTTGACCAGCCATTCATGCAATGAGGTTTGGAATTTCATTGGAGTCATTAATCCAAATTCAAGCCAAGGGCGCAAATGGATTCTAACAACAACAGATTACTTCACCAAATGGACTGAAGCAGTAGCACTCAAGGAAGCAAATGAATCTAGTATCCTAGATTTCTATGAGGGAATAGCAACTAGATTTGGCATACCCACTACAATAATAATCAAATAATGCATTGACATTCATTGGGTCCAAGGTAACTGAATGGGCTATCAAGAATGAGATCTACCTAAGCACTTCATCAAATTATTACCCTCAAGATAATGGCCAAGCTGAATCTATAAAAAAGAACTTGTTAACGGATCATTAGGAGGACTCTTGATGAAAATTAGAGGTCTTGGAATACGAAGATGAAATCAGCCTTATGGGCTGACAGAATAACTCCCAAGAGATCTACACATAACTCTCCATTCAAGCTTGTTTATGGAAGAGAGGAAATTTTTCCCATGTCACTTGAGTTGCCAACATTGGAACTCATGAAAGAGTTGGAGTTATTGGAATTTGGACCCATGGAAATTAGGTATGTAGAATTGATGGAGCTCTAAGAAATCAAAAATCAGGCATCCCAAGCAATGGAAAAGGATCAAGCTTTGATCAAGAAGACCTTTGATAGGAAGGCCAAGGATAGATATTTCCAAGTTGGGGATCTAGTGCTAAAATGGGATGCAGATAGAGAAAAACTAGGGAGGCATTCAAAATTTGATGCCATTTGGAGTGGCCCATACATGGTCACGAAGTGTAAGGAATGCCTTCTAATTGTCTACATTGGATGGTGAAGAGTTGTAGATTCCAGTCAATGGAATCCATCTGAAGCATTGCTACTAAAGGAAATTCTCCACCTTGTACATATTAGCTCAGGTTTTCATTCCTCCAAGTGCTTATGCACATTGTTTTGTTGTAGTTTAGGTTTTCTTTCCCTAAGTGCTTTGGTACAAGCTTGTTGTTCCAAGAAATGTGTTTTGCAAGCCTTGCTCTAATCAGATGATGTTCCACCCTCCATCTTCCTCCTTACATTGTTCTAATGAGTTGGGGTACTAAGCAGAGAATTTAATGACTCCATGCCCAATGGGTTATTTCAGGAAACTAGTAACTTCATCCAGCAGGTAGATGACCCCTCTGAGTCGCCAAAATTGTTATCTAAAATGTTCCCCTTGCAAATTTTGTGGCTAACTCCCTTCTTTCTTCCCCCTCTTGTGCCTCAGTCATAATTTTTTTCTTTTCAGGCACTCAAGACCTTCTGGAAATGGCATTATTGGATAGAGTTTTTTCTCAACTTTCCAAAAAGGTAAAGTTTTCCTCCTAACTCCATGTATTTTTGAAGTTATGGCTTGGCAGAGATTTTGTGGGAAATTTTCCCCTGGAAAGCCCGAGCCAGTAAGATCAGGCCACGTGTCCTCAGGAGTGGTGGAAGGTGGAGGTAAAATTGGAATTTTTACCAAGTATTTGGCAAGTTTTCAAAAGGAAATTTTCACCCCAAAGGCCCATCGACGAATTGGATGCTGCCACATTTCCAAGTGGGGAGAAATTAGAAAAATTCCTAAGGATTGATACAAGCAAAATTTTCGACGCCAAGCCCTCATCCAATCACATTGTGCCACGTGTCTCCAGAGGAAAGGAGTGGCGAAGGGAGGAGGTAAAATTTAAAATTTTGTGAAGTGTTTTTGCTAGAGGAAAGGAGGAATTTTTGGCTCGAAGGCTCGCAGCCAATGAGGACAGGCCTTGTGTCTCAAGGGGCGTCGGAGCTTCGGCCGCTGGGGAGAAATTGGGAATTTTTTCAAAAGGTTAGCGCAAAGAGAAATGTTTTCCCCCAAGGCCCACGTCCAGTGAGAGCTCATCACATGTCCCATGATGGTGAGGTGTGGGGGAAAGTTGGGATTTTTTCCCAAAGCAAAGTCAAAGGAAATATTGAAAGGAAAACTCCGCCCCCTAAATGCGAGCCAATGGGATCTTGCCATGTGTCCAGTGGTGGAAAAAAATGTTAGACATGCCCATAGGAAAAATTCAAAGGGAAAATACCACATCCAATAGGGTTCTACCACGTGTCCAGCTCAAGGAAAATGGTCAACAATGATGGAAAATTTAAGATAAGATGCCTGCGGTGAATCTCATCATGCCACGTGTCGTCAGGTCATCAGCCCGATGGAGAATTTTTGGAAAATTTTCCAAAGGCCAAAACAATGAAAAATGAAGCGCAGAAGGCCCGCATCCAAACAAAGCTTGCCACGTGGCACCAAATCAGTAGAGCATGGAGGAAAGTGGGAAAATTTTCCAAAATGCAAACAAGTGGGAAATTTTTGGCCCACCAACCTGTTTTGGCCCTATTTTGCCCTAAATTTTCAAATTAGCATAACGTTTGATCCAGAGCTCATTTTTTCACATTCTTTATATCAACAGAAAGCTAGTGAAATTATCTAAATGATCCCATTGTCAATTTTGTGTTTTGGTGGAGTTTTGAGAGGTAAAATTAGAAAACACCTCTAGCATGTGGAAATTAACAAAAATGACATTTCAACCACCATTTTTAATGCAACATGGCTCGCATTCTCTCCCAGCATGGCCAAAAATGTTAGTGAATGGACTTGTAAGGATGCCCATGCTATTTTATTGCATTTTGGGTTGGTGGTTAATAGCTCTCTCATGTTTTCCCATATTTCTCTCTCCTAGGTTCATTTTTTACATTGTAAAAGCCAGAATGGGCTCATTTTTTGAAGAAGAGACACTCTTTTAGCTCTGTAACTTCCCTTTTTCTTCCTTTTTGGTAAAATTTGTGGAATTTTTTACCTTTCCATGCAAATACAGCACCTCTTTTTCCTCTTGGTCATTGTAATGCACTATGTTGGACCTGGGTAGATAATATATGCTCTATGATTAAAAGGTTTCTCAATCCTTTCATTATCATTGTTTTTCCTAACCTCTCACCACATTTTGGTAATTTGTGCATTTTTTTTGTTGTATTTCTTCCTGGACTATGTATGTTTTGTAGTAGTAGGTGTCTACTACTCCTTTGGTGTATCACCTTATTAGTATTAGTTTTAGTTCTTTTGCATTCTCTATCTCTGTCCCCTTGGAATTTAGAGTAGGATCTTGAATTTAAAACCTCTGCCACTTGCAAGTAATACACTTGATCAGAGGAGTTGAGGAACCAACCTCTAACCTGGAGATTATTTTCCCATTTTTACAAGTCCCACGCTTGGGTAAAAGATTCAATGTTGTGCAATCACACTGGATGTCTATAATGTCAAACTAGAAATCTGATCAACATCTAGGGGTGTCGTTGATTTACACCAACAGTTACCACTAAAATAAAATAAATTGTTGTTGCCTTCATCACATAAATTAAAATAAAGGGGGCTGAAGCTAAGCACCAACTAGTAGGAATCACTATATTTAAGCCCTCATATGACCATGCCATATGACCATGGGCTAAGGTTGATGATTCATTTTTTGAACTTGCATAATTTTTCAAGAGGAATTTAAATATGAAATCATATTTAAATTTAGATATACCATACATGATCAATTCCACTTTTCTCAATAATAGCATTATCTTTCTTTTATAGCCTGAATACACAAGACTTTGCATCTTTTCCCAAATAATCATTAGGATTAGTCAATAAAATAGATAACAAAATATTTCTAAAGAATGAACAAGATATATATCCTATATTCTATCTTAAGAAAACTATAAGTTCCTATATTACATTTAAATCTACTTTCAAAGGTAACTTGGAAGGACAAAATAATGGTAATCTAGGGCTAATTTATGGCCTCATCAAGATACTTACATAAGGGAGAGGTCATAATTGCAACTACGCCTTATCACTCCAAGAAGGAATCATGGCTAGCCTTTGTTTCCGCTAAAGAATACACACCACGTCAACTTTTATAGGTCCCTTATCCCTCCATTATAACACGTGCTTATTTTTCCACTAAGACTAGCCACGAATTTATTTATTTCCTCAAAAATAAACACACGTTTCACTTATTCCTCCCTTCATTAGCTACATCTTATCCCTCTAATAAAAAATGACAAAAATTCATTCTAACAAGAAGATAACATAACCACAAAAAATAAATGATGCACATCATAACTACATTTTCAAATGACAAAGGAAAAACAAAGATCCAACTAGAATATAACCTATGAATGTCACTAACCATGACATAACACTTATACGATTAAATATTTATTTCAACCATGTTTCAATAAATAATCTTAAGGATTTGAAGAGAACTTAACATGTGAAATTACATTCTCCTATTATCTCAAGGAAAAATTTCCTTTATATCATTTAACATTTAACTTAAAATGGTTTCCCCTTGATTTGGTTCATTTACCTTATTGTAATTAATTAGTATAACTCATTTCTTAAATAGTGACATTTGTACACACACAAGGCTACTAGTCCTTGTCCATATGGTTCATTTCTAAAGGGAATGTTTACTTAGTTTTTCATCATACCTTCATTTCACAATAGGATCTAGTGTGAAACCAAGAGGAGAAAAGTCTATAATTTAAATGACTAAGGCCCATGATTGTCTCTTTTTATATATACTTTAATAATTGATTTGGGATCACATTTAAGCTTACATGTAATGAGTTCCTATGTTCACAACACAAGAAGGATTAATAAAGTTATAATAAATACCTAAATTTCACTTTCTCTCCTAAAAAAACATCCTATGAATACTCTTTCATGGCCAAGCGCTAGTTACAATATTTTCATTTTCCACGGTTAACTCTTAATATTGTTTTATAGAAAACCATAATGATAGCTAAAATAAGGACTGGAATTCATCCGTAACACAATCCTTAAAATTTCCTTCACGAGAAGCTTCTAAATTGTTACCTAAAAATATTCATTTACTCACATGCCAGATCAAAAGGGTTTACATTAGATATTAAATCATATTCATATGAGGTACTAACACAATATCTAACCATTATCATTACTACTAGATAAGTTTCATGATAATGTTACTGAGTGTACAAGGTATTACAGTAACTTGAATTTTGGTTTCTTTCTTCGAAATTATAGGCACTGAGAGGGGGGTGAATCAGTGCATATTCATTTTTTTATAAAATTCAATTTCCTTATCCTAGTTATAATGAACCTAGACAACAAATAATACCAAAAAAAAAAACAAAAAAAAAGAGGTAGAAGCACATAAAAAGCAAGAGGATGATAAGAAGATAGAGGAAGAAAAAAATTTAGAAAATGTAGGAGGAAGAAAAAAGGAAAAAGGAAAAGGAAGAAAAAAGGAAAACAACAAGAGGAAGAAAAGAGAAGGAAAACAAGAGAAGAGGAAGAACATACGAGAATAGTAGAATAAAAGACAAGAAAAGAAGAAGAATAGAAGGAAGCAGAGGAAGAAAGGAAAAGAAATGAGAGAGAGGAAGAATAAAAAGGAAAGAAGAAGCAAAAAAGGAGAGGGAGAAGAAGGAAGACGAAAAAAGGAAAGAAGAGGAAGAAAATGAGAGGAACGAGAAGAAAGAAGAAATGGGAAAAGAATAGGAAAGAAAAAAAAAGAAGAAGAAGAAAAGAAAAGAAAGAAGTAGGAACAAGAAGAGAATGGAAGGAAGAAACAAGAAGAAGAAAAGGAAATAAAGGAGAAAGAAGAAGAAGAAGAAGCAATAAAGTAGGTAGAAGAAAATAGAAAGAAAAAGGAAGAAGGGGATAAATAATAAACATAAAGGAAGCAAAAAGAAAAGCTAGATGAGGGAAATAAGGCACATGGACCAACACAAGAACAACACAAATAACAAAGATCATACAATCTCTCCAACAAAGAAGAAAGGAGCAATTTATCTAATTACAACAAGGAGTTGTGGAAAAAACAAAAGAAGGGTACATGGTACATTTAAATAAAATTTCACCCCTTCAGAAATCAACATGTAGCCAATTACTAGATTAAAGTGAAAAATAATATTGGATGCAGATATGTGTAGATATGGAAGGATCAATGAATATAATATTGAAATCTATTCAGGAAGTCAAACCACACATAGAAAGGGATTCTAATCTATCAATAGAAACAAAAACATAGTAGGATGTATAAGAAATACTAGTAGAAAAAACTACAAAACAAGAGGATGAGAAGAAAAAGATCCAAGAAGAAGCCATACAGGGATATAAGGATAAAATCCTACAACCACAAGCTTTCAAAAATCAGAATTGGAGGAAGAACATGCAAACAACTCTAACCAAATTAGAGACATAATTTATCAATGCCAAAACATACTATACATATACTATGGGGTGGCCGAGTGTGACTCAAAATGATAAATTAGAATTAGACACACTTGAATAATAGTTACATAAATAATCTATAGAATATTATATAAGTAAAGATAAAGATGGAAATCAACGTAGAAAACTTGTAGAACTTACATAACAATATCAAATTAAGCTACAAAAGTGAACATAGAAGATCACAGATATGAAAGAATGTAATAGAACCATGGATAGGGAACTTATAATGATGCAACAAGAATTAGCAAGTGAGCAAAAAATATTAAGTCAAATTAAATCAAAACCAACCCCTTTAGACATCCTTCCTCTGATTCAACAAAAAATACAGCTTCAAGAATGGACACATCAGATCAAAGACCATTTAGAGTTGTGGTACCATTTTTGAAAGAACATCACTTCTCAGATCATAAAATACATTCCCCAAAACACACCATGAAGAATAATTGGAGAAACAAAATTTTGCAAGGAAACCATGACGTCCCATCAATCCAGTTGGGCGAGTCGAGTATGGGAACATTTCCTTACACTAGATGTCTAAGTTTTTGGGGGTTGATGCTTATGTTTTATAGAGTTCAGAAATAAAAATAAGGTTCTTCATCATTTAGTTTTCTCAAGGATGAGACCATTTTTGAAGTTTGGGGATGATGTTGACAAGGTTCTTCACTAAGTTTTGGAACAATTCGAAGAGTAAAGGAAAACATGCGAGAATAAGAAAGAAGTCGTAGATAAAGGACGAAAGCCACCAAAGACTATAAAGACCTACATTAGAAAAAATAAGCCACTAAAAACTTAAGAAAGCCATGAAATCCTATCCAGAGCCGCAAAATAAAGGAATCTGAAAACATAGTAAGGAGAAAGACGACATGGTCACGACCAAAAGAAGTGTCTTTTAACTCATTTTGTCAAAGACGTTTATTGTACTTAATCCAATGAATATAATGTAACACATAAGATGGGAAGAGATTTATATGGCATAGATAAGGATTATGATATGTAAAGAATAGATAAGAACTATGAATGTGTATGAGACTAATGTAATATGTTTTGAATATAAATATAGATGGATGATTGAAGTAAAGCTTGGTATGTGATTTTACATTCTTTCTATTCACTACTTAGAATTGGTTCACTCTTTTCTCTTGCACATCCTTAACAAAAAGATGGAATTATTAACCTTCACACTGACATTGAGGCTTAAGGCCAACAATATTCACCCCTTCCCTGAGTCACTTTTTCAGTGTTTATAGTCTTCATTGGGTGATATACTAAATTTATTGATCATGAGATCTTCGCCCCGTGTCAACATACTTTATTACATCACCATATCTACATATCACTTGTTCCAACATGCATAAAAATACCATGTAGTATCAACAAATAATTTTAAGTAACCATTTAAATTTTATACAAACCCTTCATTCAAGTTTCACAACATTGCTTAAGTAGCCATATCTTTCTCAAACCACTAAAATGTATGAATAAACTAAAAAAAGGATACAACCACTTTTGGCATGCTCATAATCACTAGAAAATCCTTTCCAAATAGTCAAATTATTTTCAATTTATCATTTTCAATTATTTTCCTTGTAGTCCTTATTGCCTTGTAGCCCTAAAAATCTTTTTTTTTAAAACTTGTGAAATACGCCTCATCAAGATTGAATTATAAACTTTCTATATACCCATTTGGCTCATTTAGAAGCATGTAAAATTTCATGGAGTAAATTTTCTCCAATACAAAGTTATACTTATTTTAGTGATTTTTACACTAGGTCTCAATTATCCCTCTATAGGTAAGAATCTTGAAACTAGGTGAATTCTAAAAATATCTGGTCAAAATTGAAATTTTTTCTAAATACCCTTTCGGGAGATCTTATTTTTTTTGCCAATTTTTAGGTCTCTAATCGTTATACTTCTCACCCAACTCAAATTTTCACTTTTAGGCTTGTTTCAAGGTATAAGCTAGGGTTTTTTTAGCAAAACCTAGAGTTTTTATTCTTGGTCACTTATTCAATTCATCTACCTTAATCCACTATTTTTAAGGTCATCTCAAAGCATACACAACTCACCAGGAACAAATATGTTACTTTTCCTGTTTTTCTCTTCTGTCTGCTTGTCTTAAACTTGACTCTTAGCATTAATAGTCTCTTAAGTCCAATTCTTATCTTTCCCTAATTCTTCTCCTTTTTACCCCTTAAGTACCATCCTCATCACTTCCCTATACCTATCTCCAACTATTTTCACCATCTACTCACTTCCCTTCAAGATATCTCTTATCTATTTTCTAGTGTTCCTTAAGTCCTTCTAATGGACTGAAACATGATAGTGAGGTTTCTTTAAATCTTAAACTATAAGGTATTTCTTCATTCCCTCTTAAGGTCTCAATCAACCTTCATATATTCCAACATACACTCCATATTTTTCTTACTCAACTAATGACTTCACTACACTAATTAGGATTGTTTCTAACTTTATCTTTTTGTGCACTATGATAGAGTAGTTGTATCATACATCTATTTTTTGACTTTTTGAAGACCTCTTTACCTTCTTGATGATTTCTATCAATCCACCATCAACTCCTTATCACTTGGTACAAATTCTTATCCTCTTACTTTCAAAGTTCCATTCCTTTTACAAACTTCATTGTAGAATGTTATAGATCGCTCTTCAAGACTATACATGTGTTTTTAAAACTCTTCACTCCAATGTTATGAGTTGAATAATAACTCATCTTACCTTACTTCTCCCATGGTTACACTATTCACAATATTCCCTCATTATTTATTAGGCCTTAATCTCCATCAAGGGTTTTACTCCACTCACTCTTCTACTTGTCATGTTTGACAGTGATAGTTTAAGAAGACTAAGTTTTGTGGTTTCCTTTGAGTTCTAACAATAAATATCTCAATTCATTTCCTTCATACCTTTATGGAACCCTTAATGAACTTTACAATTTCTTCAATATTCCTCAAGATCTTCACTGCAATGGTTATTTAAACATAACCTTTAAAGATTCTTGAATTGGGAACTCACAATGAATTGTGTTAACAAGATTATAATGCATTAGTCCCTTAACCACCATCATAGTTACCTTCTCACTATGTTGTAAACCTATGACACTTTGTAAATCTTGGTTCAATAAAATATTCCATATTCCTTTGTTGTGAAACCCTTATAACAGGGTATAGTCTGCCAAGATCAATTTTCTGAGTTCTTAACCTTAAATGATTGTAAGAAGTTTCCAAAACCTATTAATGTTGGCACATATAATTAAAAAATTTATACGAAACTATCATTTTTTTACAAGAATTACCACTACACAAAAACCTCATCTCAGTTATTCCATAGACTAGTATGCTAAAAAATCACAGTCATATTTCTTCTTACAAAATCAATCCCTTATCCTTCTTCAATCTATTTAGTTACTTCTTTGAACCTTCTCTCATAGTCTTAAGGTTTTGAAAGTGCCTCAAAACGTTTAACACTAAAAAAACAACCATTAATCACTCTATACCTTAAGAAACAAAGATTCCTTACCTTCATACCCCTTATCCACACTTTCTCCAACTTTTCCTCCTAAGACAGGGTTCTTCAATATTTCCAGGGTTTATACTTCAACTCATGCCTTCTTCTTCAATATAAGATGTCTTGATGATGGAAAAATTTTAGACTACCATAGATCCTTTCTTCAACCTCTTACATGTGTCAAATTCACTTCTTGCTACTCTAAGATACCTCTCGAATCTTGAGCTATAATGCACTTTCTCAAATCCCTGTGTCATTTTTATTTAGATGGAATGGACTGATAATGAGTACTTCTTCTTATAATGGTAACGAGTATAAACACACAAAATTATTTTTAAAATTTCCTTGAGGAAGGTGACATAATGACCTTATCTTTACTTCATGAATCTTCATGACTTCATTTATGATTCCTTCATTGTTTAATGGTTTGGGAATTGTTTGCAAGCCTTGAGTCCTTCATGAAACATTTGGGAAATATCATAAGATTTAATACATGGGTTACATTTCATTTGGACTTCTCATAATCGATAACACCTTATACTTGTTTCAACCTTTCTAGCACATAGATATTGATGAATTTACTCTTGATGATCTCTTTCCTGATGGACTATGCATTTAACTTTTGTGGAGGAGTTAAATTTTTTGGAGTCCCTTATTCTCACACATGTTATTATGGGTATAAACTTGACACATTTGAATGATTTGGAACAATTTGTAATGCTGATAATATTGAAAGGTATACACATTTATAACACTTGATAACAGTGACAACCTAGACAATCTTCATAATGTTTTCATTGTTGTCATAGGGATACATATTCATGTTGGGGACAGCAATATTGTCACAAGAAAAATAATAATATTGATATTGTATTCGACCAATTTGAATTACATACACAGGCTATTAAATAGCCATACACATAGGAAAACTGACTTCCTATAAAATAGGAAAGTGTTACAACAAATAGACCTATTTAGTTGTGATTGTTACTCCCGTAACAATACACAACTCAACACCAATATTATATTATTGTTTATATAACAATAATATATTAATAACACATTAAACTAACCATATAAATAAACCATGTGAATACTAATTCCTAACATTCCCCCCCTTAGTGTTTACATGGTAGAAAAACATCCACACACTCCTCTGCAGTATGCTCACCCCTGTGGCTTGTCCAACTCTGTGACTCATGACCTTGATCCAAAAGAAAGGCTCGCTCCTTCCATGGTTTTAAATAGGCTTACCACAAACCTTGAAGTGACAGGAACCTCATCAACTGTCGACCTCATGTGGTTTTCTGGATCCTCCCACAAACCCTTTCAAGATCCATGAACTGACTTACTCTGGTGCTACTGTTCACCACTATGCTTATACATCAGGGAATTATGTAGGAAACACAACATGCATATCACAAAACTGCACAATAGAAGATATATTGAAAAAATTTCACATTACTTCCTATAAGAATCGTAATGTTCTTAATTGTAGTCTCTGTCTTTGATCGCTGCCACTCGATCTCGAACAGCATAGAAAACTGCCACTGCCACTGGAAGCTTTCCTTGACTAAGTCGTTTTGGGTGCAGAATGGGAATGGAACATTGGTATGTATTCCCCCCCACAATGTGAAATTCCACTCATATAGATACTGAGAAGCAAACTGCATCGAAGAACATACTCCTGAATGGATCTTGCTAGTTAGGTCTTGCTGCACATGGTCACTAATGCTAGTGAACGTATTCTCCTAGCTGACCATCTTCCAACGAAGTACAGCAGTCAGAGGACCAAGTCAGTCAGAGGATCACTGACAGTCATCTGTGCTCCAACACAACTTTCTTTCCAACATCCATCAAATACCAAACAAAACAGGAACTCTGAAAAAGAATCACACCAAGCTGAAACTGGAACACTGCAAAACTCAAAAACAAGTACTCACACTGCACACCTGTGCCACCAAATCATTCTGTGCGGCCCCGTCGTTGGTGACTGACGAGAGGTCGCCGTTCGACCTCCTTCCTCCGATGCCTCCTTCCTCCATCATATGGGTGCTTAACTTAGCCGGATCTGAACATGAGACTACATGGTTTCCACATTGTATTTATTTAAGCTTCTCCCCTTAATGTGAAACCTTTTATTTCAGGACGTCGGGTACAACCGATAATGCGTCCACAAGATGGCCAAAATAGAGGGTGATTTTCAATTTTTTTTATTTTCTCCCAAAATTAGAACCACTAGGACGGGAATAAAAAAATATACACTTTTGGAAAAAACGGCGCTCAATTTTGAGTTACCGTGCAAAAGTTATTGAGGTTACAATTTCCCGTAAATTGGTCCAATTAAAATAAAATTGAATTGCCCTCAAAATTCAATTATTAAGCAAAAAATATAGAAATATATATATATTTTAAACTATAGTTTTGCTAAATAATTTAAAAAAATTGACCAATAAGAAAAAACCTGTGTGTTGGATTTCTTTTCCCGGATGTGCATTTCCAGCCACAAAAACGTCCGTTTGACAGCAATTTCGTCATATCTGCATTCTAGATCTGACCCTGATGTAAACTACAAAGTTGTGTGCCTTTTTCTCATCTTTTCAACCCAAAAAGAATCGCCTCAATCCGATATTTAATGAGGAAGATATGATCATTTTACTGAACACTACTTGCTGTATTTTTTTGGACGGATTTTTGAATATTCTCTTTGGCCTCTTAAATCTTCTTGGCTCTCATAGGAATAACCTGCTCTGGTACCAAATGTTGGGACAGCAATATTTTCACAATAAAAATAATAATATTGATATTGTATTCGACCAATTTGAATTACATACACAGGGTATTAAATAGCCATATACATAGGAAAACTGACTTCCTATAAAATAGGAAAGTGTTACAACAAATAGACCTATTTAGTTGTGATTGTTACTCCCGTAACAATACACAACTCAACACCAATCAATAAATATTAATAACACATTAAACTAATCATATAAATAAACCATGTGAATACTAATTCACTAGTTATGAAATCATAGACGCTTGGACTTGATGTATACTCTCTCATCTATTTGGGGATCCTCCCACAAACCCTTTCAAGATCCATGAACTGACTTACTCTGGTGCTACTGTTCACCACTATGCTTATACATCAGGGAATTATGTAGGAAACACAACATGCATATCACAAAAACTGCACAATAGAAGATATATTGAAAAAATTTCACATTACTTCCTATAAGAATCGTAATGTTCTTAATTGTAGTCTCTGTCTTTGATCGCTGCCACTCGATCTCGAACAGCATAGAAAACTGCCACTGCCACTGGAAGCTTTCCTTGACTAAGTCGTTTTGGGTGCAGAATGGGAATGGAACATTGGTATGTATTCCCCCCCACAATGTGAAATTCCACTCATATAGATACTGAGAAGCAAACTGCATCGAAGAACATACTCCTGAATGGATCTTGCTAGTTAGGTCTTGCTGCACATGGTCACTAATGCTAGTGAACGTATTCTCCTAGCTGACCATCTTCCAACGAAGTACAGCAGTCAGAGGACCAAGTCAGTCAGAGGATCACTGACAGTCATCTGTGCTCCAACACAACTTTCTTTCCAACATCCATCAAATACCAAACAAAACAGGAACTCTGAAAAAGAATCACACCAAGCTGAAACTGGAACACTGCAAAACTCAAAAACAAGTACTCACACTGCACACCTGTGCCACCAAATCATTCTGTGCGGCCCCGTCGTTGGTGACTGACGAGAGGTCGCCGTTCGACCTCCTTCCTCCGATGCCTCCTTCCTCCATCATATGGGTGCTTAACTTAGCCGGATCTGAACATGAGACTACATGGTTTCCACATTGTATTTATTTAAGCTTCTCCCCTTAATGTGAAACCTTTTATTTCAGGACGTCGGGTACAACCGATAATGCGTCCACAAGATGGCCAAAATAGAGGGTGATTTTCAATTTTTTTTATTTTCTCCCAAAATTAGAACCACTAGGACGGGAATAAAAAAATATACACTTTTGGAAAAAACGGCGCTCAATTTTGAGTTACCGTGCAAAAGTTATTGAGGTTACAATTTCCCGTAAATTGGTCCAATTAAAATAAAATTGAATTGCCCTCAAAATTCAATTATTAAGCAAAAAATATAGAAATATATATATATTTTAAACTATAGTTTTGCTAAATAATTTAAAAAAATTGACCAATAAGAAAAAACCTGTGTGTTGGATTTCTTTTCCCGGATGTGCATTTCCAGCCACAAAAACGTCCGTTTGACAGCAATTTCGTCATATCTGCATTCTAGATCTGACCCTGATGTAAACTACAAAGTTGTGTGCCTTTTTCTCATCTTTTCAACCCAAAAAGAATCGCCTCAATCCGATATTTAATGAGGAAGATATGATCATTTTACTGAACACTACTTGCTGTATTTTTTTGGACGGATTTTTGAATATTCTCTTTGGCCTCTTAAATCTTCTTGGCTCTCATAGGAATAACCTGCTCTGGTACCAAATGTTGGGACAGCAATATTTTCACAATAAAAATAATAATATTGATATTGTATTCGACCAATTTGAATTACATACACAGGGTATTAAATAGCCATATACATAGGAAAACTGACTTCCTATAAAATAGGAAAGTGTTACAACAAATAGACCTATTTAGTTGTGATTGTTACTCCCGTAACAATACACAACTCAACACCAATAATATATTAATAACACATTAAACTAATCATATAAATAAACCATGTGAATACTAATTCCTAACAATTCACTCTTCTAGTTTGAAACTTACTTGAGTCTAAAATAGTATTTGTTACATTATTTTGTAGGTTATTTAAGATTCAATTCACTCATAGATATGTTTTTGATGATTTGATAGATATAATGGGGTATTGGGACTCAATTAATTAGTACTCATGGACAATAGACCAACAACTATTCAAGGACATGATCTAAGGAAGTTTTTTGTAGCATATATGAAAACTACTCATAAATATTCTTTGGAATCACACTAGTTATGAAATCATAGACGCTTGGACTTGATGTATACTCTCTCATCTATTTGGGAAAGTAAATCAATCTAATTTCCACCTTATGTTGTATTTCTCTTAGAAGTTTGAATCAAAAACCACTGTTAACAACGAATCCTCAAGACCACACAATTCTTCTTTCAAATAGTATATACCTCCTAGAATCCTAGAGAAATAACTTTATGCTTGTCGAATCATCTTGAAACTACAAATAGTCATTAAAGCAACCTCATGACTCTAACTTTTATTTTCTTTCCCTTGAGGCCATATCCACCTTCTTGGATGTACTAATAGATGTTCAAATTCCATCTCCTAAGTCTTCAAGACTTGTCAATCATGTATAATGGATTTCATTCCCTTGTCTTATCTTGACTATGATTGGGTATTCTTCATGACTATAACTTGGCTTGCTTTCAGCTTTCTCAATCTAATTTCCACCTTATGTTGTATTTCTTAAGCTGGTATATTCCTTGACCTTATTTGACACACTCTTAATATTTTTTTTACTTTGTATAACTTCTTAATCTTCCCTTTTCCTATTTGAGTTCTTTGCTTTGTCTAGGAGGTTATTTTTGATGACATTACTTTGCAAAGTGTCCAAGTTTATGAAAATTAAAACACACAACTTGACTCTTACTTCTATATGGGTATGGAATGAGATTCCAACCATACTTAGAACTCTCATGATACTCATTAGAAACATTTCCAATTCTATTACACTTATAGAATACTATTTGATTCATACCTCTTGAGTCAATTGTTCTCTAAAAATGATTGTCTAGTTCTTCAAGACAATATTGGGCTATGTGACCTTTCTTTTTACAGTTGAATCAAAATCCATTCTTTTTTTTCTAATCTCTACTATCCCTCAATGGATGTTCATTCATGAAATTATTCCTACATTCCTTATCTCTGCGCCACAAATTTTTATAAGAAAAATAATAACCATTAAAGGTTCTTTCATACCTGAATGCATTTGGATGTATAATTGAATTAGGAATTCTTGAATTTTTCAACTTGGTCATCTTCATTCTTAATTGTCTAATTGGACCAGCTATGTCATTTTAACACTTCTTCATAGGTTCTTTTCTGAAGCCTATTCTTGTCTTGTCACCTGCTGCATTTTTTCTATCTAGCATTTCAATCAAAGCTTTAGAGCTCTTTTCCATCTTGCCATAAATATTCAATCTTTTTGTTTCTTATTCAACTTCACTTCTTAAGGATATCATTTCTTCTTCATGTATCATGTGAATGTCTTCATGTTCATTAAGGGATTTTGTCACTTTTTCAACTTGAGACTTCACCTCTATACTGAGTTTGATGTGCTCTTTTTCTTTGAATTTGAGAGAGGTTGAAATTATTTCCATTTGGTCTCTTGGTTCTTTGATTTCATCTTAATATTCATCATCTTTCTGATTCTATCTTTCCTCAATAAGCTTGACTTTCTCTTCATATTATTTCACTATTATCTTTAATTTTTGGTTCCTTTTCCTTTAGTGTTTCAATTCCTCCAAGGCATTTATAAACTCAGCTTCAATATTTACTTCAGCCTTATCTTCATCTGAAATTTCATCTTCACTGACACACTTATGTCTTGAGCTGCTTCTAAAGATTATCTATATAGCCATGCTTGTGTTTTAAATGACCACCTCTAATTTGTTAGGATTGATTCAAGAGTACCAATCTCAGATACCAATTGTTGGAAATTATAGAAATTGAGGGGGTGTGAATTAGTGCATATTCAAATTTTTAGAAAATTCAATTTCCTTATCCTTGTTATAATGAAACCAAAAAATCACACACAAGAAATAAGAAAGAGAGTATACACATAAACACATGATTTAATGTGGGAAATCATTCAACAGAGAAAAACCCAATGAAACCAAAGAACTAGATTAGACACATTATCGTATTAAAGTTATAATGATTTCACTATTGAGAATCAACTCAACATGGAGCTGTAACTTTGAAAGTTTAACCAAGCATCTTGTTTCATTGAATAGTTTGTGTAAAAAAAATAAGGTAAATGGTTAGGGAGGAATACCTGTGAAGCGAATGTGAAAGGTAAAATGTGTGCATTGTTGACATTGTCCAACCTGATCATAAAGAAATTATTTTTGTCTGGGAAGGACTACCTATAAATGAAAATAAATACCATAAAATAATATTAAATAGCATATGATAGTGGACTGCCTAGTGTATGCTAGATCTACGAAGCATGGTGCTTCCTAGAAAGGTCGTGAATCCACTATTTAATAAAAACTTACTGTGAATAAGAAACTTAAATAAATAGGTCCTATTGCAATGTAATGATTTAGGTTTCTCATACAAACAATACACTATATTTTATGATAGATATTAAAATAACACTAAATATATTTAGAACATGGGTTTGTTCAGGTCAGCCAAGTCTGTCCAACATCTGGTAAGGGTCTAGAGCTAATTGGTTGAGGTATAAGTTGGTTTCTGGTGAGTGGGAAGCTTGATGGTTTAAGAATATAAAATGACATAGAGATCGGTATCGGTCAGGTGAACAATCCTGGTATGGGGAGGAAACCGATGTTGATAGGGTAAATAGGTCATAAACTATTAAAAATAAGTTTTTAGGCTCTCTGTGATTGCAAAAAGATTTAGGGTAGTGTGGTTTGGGTCATAATATGGCTGAGAAGACTCAAGAATACTAAGAACAAGGTTTATAAGGGTGAAAAGGATCTGGGTGATTGAATAGTGGGTTGATGAATAGGAGGTGATGTACAGGTAATAGAAGAAAGAAAATACTAAAAGAAGCAAGATATCTATAACGGGGTAAACACAAATGATTAAAATCATAGTACTTGGTATTTTTTAGATCCTGTGAGTTGAGATGGATGATGGTTGATTGAAGAAGAGGTGCTTGAGTCCATTTCCATGATAATATAACCTGTGTGCTCCTGTGAGTATTCCAATTCTCTCAAAGGAGAACCAACTGCTTGTCTTATACTCTGGTTGTGTGTCTTCATATTTTGGATGTAGGAGGGCTTGAAGATTCAAGATTGAATGTAATAAGGCTCTAATAACTGAAGGACCAACCCATGTAAAGATTTGTAAAACTATATATAAAGGAAACAATGGTAGTTTAGGTGAATGACATCGACCGAGGATAAACCAGCGTCGGTTAGGGTGAATTATTCAAAGTTACCGAAAATAGTCTAATCTTTAATATGTTTGGCGTGATTTGATTGCTAATCCAGGTCTCAAGTGAGGGTTGGTGCTTAGATAAGTGGGAGTGTTGTTGAAGAAGGAATAAGACTTTAATTTTAGGGTTTGAAGGAGTCCTAATTGTTTAAGATAATTAGAGACTCAATCTTAGTTAATTAATAGGTTAGGAATAGGTCCATGGTGAGGTGTCTAGGTGATGTGGCTAGGTGAGGTGTAAATTAACTTAATTAAAGTAATTAAGTTAATTAATAATGTGAGGATGAACATTAATTCAATTGTAAGTAATTAAATTAATATGAATGCAAGGTAAGGGGTCATGGTTAGGTGAATAAATTACGTTAATTAATTAAAGGGGACTAAGGGGAGTGTGACCCAAATTTGATGTCTACATTTGCCACTTTTTTTTGTGTATCTTCTATTGATAAGTGACGTTGAAAAAAAATAGGAATTCGTTGTCTCTGGTATGAATGAAGATTAGGTTGCTAAAATATGGGTGGAGGTGATCCTCCTCAAAACAAGATTTAATTACGTAATAGAGGGAGTCAGTGAGTGGTTTCATAAATGTGTAAGTGATGAAAATGAGGGTAGGTGGGTTTTATGTAAGGGTGAGTTTGGTTCGAGTAATAGGTAATGACATTCTAACACACGCACATGTATAGAATGTGATATGGTACTAGGGTGAGGAGATATCAAACTCCACTTCGTCAAAGGTTGATAGGTTTATCTAAACAAGGTTGAAGTGGTTTAAGTATCCAAAGTATAGGATATAGTCCTAAAACAAAAATAGGTAAGGTGCAGGAATGGGAAATAGGTTTGTTCCAAGTAACCAAAGGTGTGGTCAGGATAAACAACATGACATTAGGCAAGGTAAGGTCATTAGGCTGAACAACAAGAGTAGTGTCATCGCAAGGTATGACGAGTAAGAGGATTCGAGTGTCACAATGGTCAGGTTTTGGTTGGGTAATTTAGGCATGACCGTAGCTATGGCCATGTTAGGGGAAAAACATGCCCCAAATGCATGTGAGGTTGGGTTGTAGGTAATAGGGTCATTAGGTTGAGTTGTAAGGCTACGGTCAAACTTCAGTAAGGTGAAAAGGGTTTCATACAATCAGATGTGGTGAGAAAGGGGCAATGGGTTCAAACATGATAATTGATATGGGTTATGGAAAACCAATGTCAGTAAAGGGAAACCAACCATGGTGTGCTAGGGCACATGACTGATGTCGGTCAAGATAAATCGACATCTATCAGGTTGGGGTAGGGTTTAAAATTAAAAATCCGTATGCTATGGATTCATTTTAACCTTTTCACTTATAGAAAATGACAGAGTAAAGATTTTTTAGCATTTTATGTGGAGAAAAGGATGATGTGTTGTACTTGGTTGAGTTGGAGGCATCTGAGTGACTGGAGGAATGACGTAGATGGGTCCAAACGATTAGTCAGAGTGATTGGATTGGTCGGGAGACTGAGAGTTTGATTAGAGACATGGCTGTAATAGGATGTACTAGAGGTCCACCTGTTCAAAGACCGGAGGTGCCAACGAGGAGGAGGTAGTGTGTTGAGGTAGGAATCAATCCATACTAAGTATTTTTAATTGAAATTTTTGGTAAAATGAAAAAATGGGGCAGGGAAATTGAAAATTTGAAATGAGGTTAAAAATGAATTAAATTGGGTATTGGGAGGGTGCAATGTAGATTACATAGGTTAACCAAGGAATTGGGGTGGTGTGTAGGTGGGATTGGGGTAGATTTTAGGTTGTTTTTCAAAAAATTTCAAAATTTGGGGCTTGGGGGTTCAACCTTAAGGCCAAACCAGAGACCAATGTTGGTTAGGCATCGAACGATTTCAGTTTTGGCATACCAGCGTCAGTGGTTGAAATTTTTGATCGATATCGGTTAGAGTGATTTGTGCTGCTTACAGTGACCAACGCTGATCAATGTGAAAAGTGACCTAGATTATAAAAGGTTAGGTTATGGGGAAAGAAGAACTTATTAATTAGAGAGGTAAGTATTGTTAGAGAAATGGGGGGAAGAGTAGAATCAAAGTAGGTGGGTCAAAGATATGTATAGCTAGAAATAGGCATGCATGGGTTAGGTGGAATATTGAAGGAGAGAAAGTGATGAAATGGAACATAGGGACTTGTGTAGGCTAGATAAAATGGATAATAGGTTAGCGAAATAGTTAAGAAATAGATAGGTAGGTAGAGTAATGTGGGTGTGGGGTGGGTGGGTAGGTACGGGTGAAGTAATGAGAAAAGTAGGCAAGTACTTGAAATTTTTAAATTTCATGGATGCATGCACGACATCAGTTCATGATGCAAGATAAGGTCCCACCATTATTGGGGATGATGTGACCCAACGTTACAGAGGACAAGTGGAATCATATGTGAGAGGTTGGATTGGCTGGGATTAGGTGGTATAGGTGGATCTGAAAGAATCAAAGCCTTATGGTCACGTTCATTGATAGATGGGATGCATCAACCAACATGTTCCATCTACCCACCAGCGAGATGACAATCACGCTGGAGGATGTATATCAAATTTTGGAGTTACATATTTTTTGGGAGCCCATTTATTCAGTGTCAGTAGATGAGGCTATTAAAGTGAGGATTATAATATTTGGGGAGATGGTGAGTGACCTGACTAAGCACAGTGCTAATCTTGTAAATGGGGCTCTATATAAGGCACACCCATAGGAGACTTGGTTAACAACACTAATGATGGTATCAGTGGGATGTTATGCACTCTCTAACTCAAAGGGTGGCCAATTTCCCAGGGGATTGATGGGAGTTCTATGAGATATGATTGAGGATCAAGTTTTTTTTACATGGGCATCTGCATATTTAGTGTAATGATATAGGGAGCTTTGGGCCTATTATAGGATGCGATAATATGACATCTATTGTACATTCCTACTACATTATTGGGTATATGAGCACATAGTGATTGTGCACCCATGGGGATTGTTGATAGCAGATTGGCATCATGGTGGTAAGAGGGCTAGATACAGGAGATGGGAGGTAGTAGGTGGTCATCTACAAGTAGAGAAGGTAACACATGATGTGGATTATTATAGACGATAGCTAGAGGGTTTATATGCCATGGACATAGTATGAAGGCCCTATGTTGATTTTCTTGCATTTAGAGGGATGGCCCATGAGTTATAGGGGCTATAACCATTGAGGTGGATATAGGGTAGATGTGCTGGAAAACATGAGATGATTTCAGTGGATAGAGTTTGACGACAGTTTGGACTACAATAGGATGTGTCGCCACCATTCCCACAGTACTACAGAGATGATGTGGAGAGGATTTTATCTCCACCTCATCCTATAGACCCAACATGATAGGAGGAGTTACCAGTTTATATGAGGCTGGATGATGTAGGGACCACTATGGCATATAGATAGTGGTGGGAAATAGAGTTACAAGAAGCACTGCCAAGTCCAGGTCAACCAGATTTAGCCACGGTGATGGTTCAGAGGGATGCCTTACATGGATAGGTGACTGGTCTGGGTGTTCAGTTGACAGCAACACAGGCACAGGTAGCCACTTTGATAGGGACAGGTGACTATGTTATAGGGTCATCTGATAGCCTCTCAAGCACAGGCTCTTGCATAGGCTTCTATAGGGGATGGAGACCAGGTAGCAACACTACATACACATGTCACTAGTTTACAGGGTCAGCTGGTAGCCATTCAGGCACATGTCATGGCCCTATAGGACCAGGTAGCGACACAAGTACCAACACAGGTACCTAGATAGGGTTCTATAGTATAGGCAGGAGGATAGGGACCTCTATTTTTTGGGCAAAGTTCATAGGTTGCAGCTAGGCCTATGGTGTTACCCTAGATTGTATCTATGGCTAGGTTTAAATATGCCTTGAATGAGGCTCTTTATTACCAAGATAATTTGACCATGACAAGTATTGATGTTCCATAAAAATCTGAGCACATGGCCTAGTAGGCAACAAGTGAGAGGACCAAATCTAAGACTCACAACCTAGGTAACACATGGGGTCATTGGTCCCAGAGACATGGTCAAGGTGAGGTTACTAGCTCTTGCATATCGAGCCTAGCTAAGGGAAAGGAATAGGATATGGTGGGAAGATAAGGACTAGTAGAGGGTGGAGAGATGTTGTCAGGGCAGTTGAAAAAGTGAGAGGAAGAGACATATGAGAATGAAGAGGAGGGCCTCAAATGGGGACGAGATATTTATGAGATTGTATTATGATTTTGATTTTGATATATATATCGGACTGCATGTAAGAGATTAAGAGATTGTATAAGATATTTTTTGAGACACTTTGATGATTTATCCCTATGTACATATGTATTGATACATAAATATTCCCTTTTATATAGTTCATTATGATTATTGGTTTTCATTTCCATTGTTTTTGTTTATTATGGAAATTACGCGAGTCAGGCATGGTTGAGTCTAGGTCATGTAGGTAGGGGTTGAGTTAGGTGTAGGCATGGTTGAGTGAGGTATAGGCATGATGGAGTCAGGTGTAGGAATGGTTGAGTCAGGTATAGGCATGATCGAGTCATGTATAGGCATGATTTGAGTCAAAAAATTTCCAAGTTACTAGTTTTAATGAAATGATGTGTTGGATGTATGTCATGTTTAAATTTTCAAGTAATTGATATCATTGAAATGTTAAATGATGTAGGTGTGATATGGTTGAAGTTATAAAATGGTAGGTATGATGAAATAATGTATGTTTTTGTGATATATTAATTTCCATGTTATTGTATAAATGCAAACTAATTGGGTTTGAGTGTCAATGTAAAAGGGGGAAAATTGGTTAGGGGTTAAAGTGGCCAATCTAACCTCTAAGAGCACCATGCCTAAGGAGTGTTTCCTACATATCCTTAATGAAAAGGGGGCCTCAAGCTGATGTAGTTATCCCATAAGCTAGGGAAGAATATGATGAGGTAGATGAATGGGTCGGTAGGTTTTAGGCATGATTGAGTCTAGGTCATTGAGGCATGGTTTAGTGTATATTTTTTTAGTCATGGTTTAGTTTAGGTTGAATAGGCATGGTTGAAGGAGAAGTAATCCCAAAATTTAGGTGTCGAAGGTCTAGTTTGCTTAGCAGAATCAATAAGTAAGAAAAGAGATAAATGGTAAAAGAGGTGGAATGCTTCAGAAGTGACAAAGACCATAATGGGCATACCGAGGATGGGTTGATGAACTTAAACCCCTAAAGTCAGTGCATGATTGAATGTTCTAAGAGTGAAATAAGTTACATGATCACGAAATGTTACATTTACAAAATGTTCCTTGAGTAGGTAGAAGATAAGAAAGAAAGGAAGATGAAGTGAAATGGGTTGTTTAGCATAACCTTGTTGTGAGACAACATGCCTCTTCTGCAAGATACCCAAAACCGAAATAGGAAAGTTCATGACAAATAATTTGTACTTCTCTTGATTTTGCATGTATTTATCTATATATTGCTTTTTCTTGATAGACTGATCGATGCGGGAAGTCTATGTGGGATAAATAGAATGAACTCCTTGAGGTCTTCGTGAAGTTGATCGATTGCAGGAAGCTTCAGAATATTTTATTTTTATTTTACAGAAATAGTCTTCTTTTTGGATAGACTACATACAGTATGGCTAGCTTTGTATAGTTGTCCTTCAAGGGAGCAGTCTGGTTTATAGCAGCAAGATAGAAAGATAGATGTCCTTATTAAGGGAGTTATCTATTTTCCAGAATTTTGACTCAAGGAGTTGAATTTGAAAATCCCATGATATATTACTTTTGACCTTTTAGGTCATGAATAAGACTATAAAGGAGTATAGGATTCTTTGATGAAGGAAAACCATAACACAACAAGGTTAGCTATAAAAGAAAGGTTTTAAGTGACAAATGACCATGTGATTTCATCCTGAAAAGGATGAAAAGTATCCATGAGAATCATGCCATGAGTAGAGTCTGTGGTACTCATATTACAGATAAGGCTGAAAGGTGATGAGTAATCACATGATTCTTGTTTAGTCGTTGATCCTTAAAATAGGTAAGTGGAAGGTGAATGTTTCTCAAGGGATGAATGTTTAATAGACAGAAGGTGATATAGGACTTGATTCAATAATAGAATGGTCAAAGATTCAAGGCATTGAGGGACTCAGGTTTAGGGTTTACATTCGAGGGAAGATAAACGATAAACACCTGATCCATAGGCATGAGTAATGATATAGGGTCCAAGGTAATTAGGAGTGAAATTTCCCCGTTTACTTTTCTCAACTTTGGTTACATGTTGATTTTTCCTTTAGGACAAGATCACCAACCTTGAAGGTTCATTCTTGGACATGTTTATCGTAGGCACATTTGATACATTTTTGGTAGATTTGAAGGTGATCGAGAGCATTTAGATGGTGTTCATCTAATAACTCAAGCTGTGCCAAACAGTTCTTGGAAAAAATCATCATCGTTGAGCATATCTTTGAGTGAGATACGAAGAGATGGAATTTGGACTTCAAGAGGCAAGACAACCTCTTTACCATGTAGACCAAAGAGAAAGGTGTGGCAGAAGTTGAGGTGTGAATACTAGTGTGATAAGCCCATAAGGAAAAAGGAATGTGCGTGTGTGTCAATCCTTACTAGTATCATCAACCACTTTCATAAGAATTTTATTTAGGGTTTTGTTATTCGATTCATCTTGGCCATTTGTTTGAGGATAATAAGGTGAAGAAAAAATGAGTTGAATGTCGAAGGATTCACAGAGTTTCCATAGGGTTTTGTTTTTGAATTTTTTTCCGGAACACACAAAGAGATAAATGATGTGATGGTTGATGAATTCACATATTTTCTTGGCTTTTGTAGAAATGAGAGGTACAACTTCCACCCATTTAGTGTAATATTTAGTAGTGGTAATAATCCATTGATGACATTGGGAAGAATGAGGGCTTAATCTCTTCGACAAGATCCAAACCCCATTGAGAGAAAGGCCAAAGGTCTTGTACGACCTGTAAGGCATGACTAAGGGATGTGATGAAGATTAGCATGTTGCTGAACATTTCACACAACATTTGACATAGTCACAATAATCTTGGTTTAGGGTTGGCTAGTAATAGCACTTAGCGAAGGATGCGCTTAGTGACAACGAAGCTACTGAAATGACCTCTGAAAATCCTGTCGTGAACTTCTTTGATGGTGTATGGGATTTCAAAACTCATAAGGCATCGTAAGAGGATATCGTATCAATCAGCCACGTTTATATAGAAGACCACCCATGATGACATAGTGAGAGACACTTTTGAGGAAGGCTTCATTGTCCATTGCGAGTAAGATCTAGAGGCAGAATTGAAAGGGAAAGGTAGTCAACAAACTGCTTATACCAATGGTCACTTGGGTCAGTTTCAATGTTTCCTACAAAGTTAACATCTCGAAATAGATAAGAAGGTGATTGCAAACCTTTGTACTGTGAAAAATAATTTTGATTCAGAGGGTGAAGCGGGTATTTGAGAAGCGAGATAGGCCATGGTGTCCACAAATTTGTTAGTGGAACATTGGGTGGTTTGAAGTTCATAATGGTCAAAGGTAGTCAAAAGCATGTCAACATGATGTTTATACTTTTGAAGTATCTCATTATGACACTGGTATATACCATTAACTTGGTTCACATACAGTTGAGAGTTGTCAAAGATATTAATTGATTTAACATCTAAGGCTATCATGGTTTGAAGACCTAATACATGAGTGCTTCATATTTGGTGATATTGTTAGTACAATAAAAATCTAGTTTGAAACATAATGGCATAGGCTCACTATCAAGAGGAAAGAGGATAACTCCTGCACCATGACCCCCACACTGAAATTTGGAACCATCGAAGAATAAGGTCATCTAGTAAACATTATCGTCTAAAGAGAGGGTAACAGTGGATTCATCAGGGAATTTGAAGTTAAAAGATTGGTTTTGAGAGAGAGGTGCATCTACGATTGGTCAAAAATGGTTTTTCCTTTGACATATTTTTGATGGATGAATTTGAGAACTAGGTCTATAAGAAGCATAAGCCAACGTGTAGTACGTTGATGTTGGTAGGATTAGCATACATGTAATGTAAGGGGTCAGTATTGGTGATAATGAAGGTTTTGCGGCTGAGTAGGTAATGGCAAAGTTTAGTGGAAATAAATACTAAAGATAGGTAGATTTTTTTGGCATGAGTATATCTAGTCTCATATTATAAAAGTGTACGACTTATATAATAAACCACTTATTCCTTGTGTTTCTCGTTGTGATGAGTATGACACCTAGGGAACGATTAGTGGTAGAAATGTTAAGGTTAAATGGTTGGTCATCCTTAGGTGGAATGAGCATAGGTGGTTGGAGAATGTATTGTTTTAAGGTGTCAAAGGATTTGTGGTATTCATCATCCTATTTCAAGGAGACATCATTTTTTAGAAGATGATGAAATGGATGGAAGCAGTCAGAAAGATGAGAAATAAAGTGACAAATAGATTGTAACTTTCCTTGCAAACTAAGAAGTTGAACAAGGTTAGTAGATGGGGTATCTCAAGAATATCCTTAATTTTAGTGGGATCAACTTCAATGCCATACAAATAAATGAAAAAAATAGGGAGCTTTCCTGAGAGAATAGTGAAGGCACACTTCTTAGGTTGAAGGTGAACGCAATATTTGATGAGATGGTCAAAGACAACCTTAAGGAATTCAAGGTGTTCGGCCTGATGTTTTGATGTGGCCATAAGATCTTCAATGTAATATTCCAATATTCTATGTATGATGTCATGAAATATATAAGTTAGAGCCTGTTAATATGTAACACCGGCATTTTTAAGGACAAAGGGCATGACATGATAACAAAAGGTCCCCCAAGGAGGTGATTTTGTGTTGATCTTCTGGGGTGAGTAATTTTTGGTTATAACCCAAGAAACTGTCCACGAGTGAGAGCATCTTATGGCTGGCGGTGAGATCAAATAGTTGGACAATACTAGGTAGAGGAAATTTGTCTTTGGGGCAAGCCAAGTTAAGGTCATGAAAATCCATGTAAATGTGGAGTCCCCCTATTGATTTTTTTATAGGAATAATGTTAGACATCCATTGAGGATAATCAATGGGTAGAATGAAGGAAACTAAAAGAAGGTGCTGGATTTCTTCTTTGGAAAGAAGGGAAATGTGAGAGTGCATTTTTCATAGCTTCTATTTCATGGGTTTAGCATTAGGAATAGTTATAATACTATGGATCACAATGTTTGGATTAATACTGGGCATATCAGCATAAGACCAAGCAAAAGTTTTACTAGGATCCTAGAAGAAAGAAGAGAAATCTTCATGTTCAACAACATCTAAATATGGGCCTATTTTTATAATGTGTGGGTTATCCTGAGTGTGAATGTTGATTTCGATGGTCGATTCATTCAACATGGTTTGTATCTCATAAGGTTACGGTTAGTGAATATATGAATTTTTTGCACTAAGGTAGGTGAGAATAGACTCATCATCCTGACATTAAACGATGTTAATAGAAGGTGTATCATCCTCATTCATGTCAGGATATAGGAAGGGAAGACAAGAGGGATCCTCTCCATCATGCTGATAAGTCAGAGGTCCCAAGGAAATGGTGTTCATGAAAAAAAAAGTTAGGAGAAATGGATTCTCGATCCATAGACTCTATAGGTGAAGGTGGTGAGGTATGTGAATGGGGTGGGGAATTTTTATCGTCTTCAATGGGTTCGAATCCGGCATTTTTAGAAGGTGGTTTGGAAAATACAATACAACTACAGTCTTTATGCTTACGAGTGGTGAAAGGAATGAGAATATGGTGGCCTTGTTCATAGAAACTAAAGACAAATCCCTTCTAAGCACAATAATGGAGGAAGGTGTGTGCGAAGTAGTATTTGGTGAGATATTGAAGGTCGGAGGAAAATGGTCAGGTTTTGGAAGGTGTCTTGGGAAAGTAGGAAGAAACATCAAGTCCCCCCATACATTAAGTTAGTGCGAAGGTGGGAAGGACCATATGGGAAAACTTCACCCACATGTTGATCATAGCGGGGACATTGGTGAAGGTTACCGTACTCTTTAGGAGTAAGGAATGTGTTAATATTATAAATGTGGTACTCCCCTAGAGTGAGGCATTGAAAGGAACCTTCTAAGGGATCAATATTTGGTATGTGGGTAGCGGGAATGAATGAATCACTGGACAACTAGGAAGAAGAATCATTAGATGGTTGAGAAGTAGATGGGTTGGTAGATGGGTCAGCTACAAAAGTTGTGGAAACAATGGGAATAGAGGAGTTAGTTTTGGAATATGTAGTAGGAGAAGTGGTTGATGAGGCAGTGGATGAAGAAGAAGTGGTAGCGGTGGTAAATGCCTTAACTGGTATGAGGACATCATTGGGTCAATACAACATGTTAGAGGTTTTAAATGGTGAAGGGTTGGCTAGAATGGTATAATTGTGCCCTTCACATTTGAATTTAAAACAACAATGTGAGGTTGAAGGAACATAACCAACGATGTAAATCTAGGGTCGGCCAAGCAGCAGGTTGTACTAGATATCCCTGTCTAGGACATAGAATAATTTAGGAATGGCACGAGGGGCCATGTGAATGTGGAGAATGATGGTGCCAAGGGTAGAAGTCATGACATCATTAAATGAACACAACATAATTGGGTTATTATACATGAAATTAGTAGGGATGCACATTTGGTTATATGCATGCGAGGAAATTATGTTGATACTAGAACCTCCATCGATCATAACCCATCGAACATGTATATTATCAATGTAGATGGAAATGAATAGGGTGGGGTTAGGATCATCCAATTGGAGAGGTACAATCTTGTCATTAGAGAAACTAAGAGTGGCTACTTGATGAGTGGTAGTTAGAATAGAGGAAGTGGGTGAAGTGGTGAGAGAGGAAACATGGTGAGGAATGATAATAGATGAAACAGGCATAGGTTCAATAGGTAGAACCTTAATATTTTGAAGGAACTCAATGAGGGATTGACAATGAGACTCAGAGGTCTAGACGAGGTCGTATAAAGAAAATTTGATAGGAGATTGGTGCAATTGTTTAAACATTATAAAATGGGCAACCCCATCAGAAATAGGGTATGAAGGTCCATAGATGGTGATTTTTGGTGCAGGTGTAGATGAAATATTGGGTAAAGGAGTATTGGATGAGTTGGTTGTTTTCTCCTTTCCTTTTTCCTTTTGGGCTTGAGTAGTAACTTGAACCATATTGATTTGTGGTGAAGGAGAAGATGAGTTGTGAAAGGTGTAGTGACAAGATGGGAAAAAATATGGTGAGGGATTATAATGGTTTTGTGAAAGAAATGTGGCACATTGGCATTTTGGTGGAGGTTTCATTATCTATTTGATGCAGACCATATTGATCTCAAACATTGAAGGAGGATAAAAGGGTTGTGTAGGTGAAGATGAAGGTCATTGAATACGTAAGGGATGAGACTGTGTGGTGATAAGTGTAGGTGGAATAGGGTCCTCATCTAAAAGATCGTGATCCTCAAAGTTTTCTTTGGAGAACATAGTTGGAGAAGAATAGTCTTAAGAGCCTTACATTTTTTAACATCATGACCTTACACATGATAATAAACACAATTTTTGGTATCATTAAAGATTTCTAGTTTAGGTTTGAGTAGGTCGTAAGGTCTAAGAAGTGACAATCTGATGACAGAGGTTTCCAAAAGGTTAGCTAAGATGTTGGCATGAGAACCTACCAATGGATCACAATGTGAAGTAAGTGTGGGTTTGGATGGAAGTGTGGGTGAATTTGGTGGGAGATACATCACTAGAGGTGGAATCGGAGGTTGATTAAGTTTAACTACTTGTTTGGTAGATAGTACGGTCTTGGGTTTGGGTTACACATTCTTGAGTAAAGGTGTTGCAAGTGAACTACTTGTTGAATTTGGTGTAGTTTTAACTACCTCTTTAGAAGGTAGTGGGCTTTTAGGCTTTGGTTGCACCTTCTTGGGTAAAGGTGAAGAAGGAGTGCATGATGTATAAGGGAAGTAAGATAGAAGAATGGGATGGGTTAGCCAAGGTGATAATGGAGGTGTGATGAAGGTTCTGGTATGAGGTAATGTGGAAGGGACTGGATGAGGAGAAGGGAATAACATGGGTAATGATGGGGATACAAGAAGTGGTGTAGGTATATGAGGTAGAAAGGATGTAGGTGGCAGTGAAGGCATAATATATGTAGGTAATTTGGGTGTAACAGAGGATCATGATGGGGAGGTGGGCCGCTATGTTTTTGGTTTACCTTGGGTACGAGGCTACTTGAATAAGGTTGATGGGTGGGGGATTTAGGATATATGGAAGTGGTGAAGGTGACAGAGGGGTATTGGGTGACGCCAGTGGATAAGAATTAAGAGGTTGGGTCTTCCTCTTAGCTGGGGGAATAGTATTTGTAATGTCTTGTGAGGATGTGGCTAAATCCAATTTGACAGAAGGATGGACTAGGCTTGATGTTGGCGTGACTCCTAATGTGATAATGGTTCTGGATGTGGAGGAAGATATAAGTGCAGGTAAGGTTTTAAGCATAGGAAAATATTCATCTAGTGATAAATTTTTAGGTGTGGGTGAGGGTGATGAAGAAGGGGTAGCTACAACTATCATGGGCATGGTGGGTTTGGTTGTTTGAAACACATTTGGATAGATCATGGAAGTGTTAGTAGACAACATCTGCATGTGAGTTGAGATAGGAAATTGAAGGCATCCCTAAGAATGGAATTATCAACATAATCCAATTGGTTGGCCAAATGTGAGAATGACACTGATGTAGGGGGAATGATGTTTATTTGGTAGTAATCCCTGTAAATAATGTCTCTGAGATAGGGAAATGACTAGCTTTAGATTTCGTGGGTAGAAGAGACGAGAGCATATCAACAAGATCCTAGAAAGCTAATGGAGAATTGTCACTAATAAGAAGGGACGCTACTAATGGACTCCCTATGGGTAGGGGAGAAGGAAATTTGGATGAGGTAGGTTCTTTTGGTGAAGAAGAAGGTAAGCATGACTCTTTCATGGGTAAAAGAGTAAGTTTTGCGGGTTGTTCTTTAGGTTGAGAGGTGATTGGAGAAACTACATCGACATATATGGTGGAATCATCCATGGGTGAAGGAGAAGATAAGGGAGACTCATTTGTGGGTAGAGGAGATGATGAAACAGGTCCCTCTGTGGATGAAAGAGCTTGTGCAAGAATCTCCTTGATAGACTAAATGGGAAGAAATTGACTAGGAAAAGCTGGTATGATGTCAAAAATGACATGAACCTCATGAACATTACCATCATTGATCAATTTTTTTCCAGTTTGGTAAGACGATAGGTTGCGATTTGGGAATGGATTCTTAATGATGTGAAGGTTATGATTAGAGGTGTGTTAGGGTTATCCAAGATGAGATATCCATTATCTAACATTTCTTAGTTGATGTTTTTAAAATTTATATAATTACCATCGCTATGACCTCTAATGCAATGATAGGAACAATAATAATTTTCTTTGTACCATGTAAGAATAGAATGAGAAGGGTCAAAACCAGTATGTAAGTTGATTGGTGGAAGAATGATTGCTCCAGCTTTTAGAAGTTTTCTAAAACTTAAGAGTGGGGTTCTCCTATGGGACTATATTTTCATTTCTCCCACTTGAACTAAGAAATCCTGAAAAGGAGAAAAATTTGAAGAAGGTTTTGATTGGTTGGATGGATAAGCTAGGCCAAATTTCAAAACTATTACATTGGGAGATCATTTATTTAGAATGATTATTTTGTGGTTTAGAAGAAGAAGAGTTATCATTTGATTTAAACGCAACATTATTTTTACATAATTATATCTTCTTCTCTTCAATGTCATGAATTTCAAGTTTCTGGGCCACAGTGAATGCCTCGTCAAACGAGTGGAATGTTTAATCTTGGAGATTTGGTGAGATGTGTCTAGCACAAGATCTGGTGAATAACTATATTAACTCGGTTTGAGGCAGTTAGAATATGATTTGGTTGATCAAGCTCTGCCAATGAGTGAAAAAATATGAGATAGATTTGTCTTCATATTGGCGTGTTGCGTACAAGTCAATCATGGTGACCTTCTTGATAATATTGATAGAAAAGTTGTCTAGGAAACCATGAGCTACCTAATTAAATGAAAATATGGAGTTCATGGGTAGAGAACTATACCAATCTAAGGCTGGTCTTGTCAAGGAAATTGGGAATTTCTGCAAGAGCAATGCGTCATCGTGAGCGATAAGATAACACACATGTTTAAAAGACCTCAAGTGTTGTTGTAGATCTTCTTTGTTATTGAATTGATTGGATTTAGGCATTTCCCAATAGGTAGGGTATGGATGAATTGGAATGGATGGGTAAATGTGTTCATTAAAAATCTCGTTGTATGTCAGAGAGTTACGTGCACCAGAGACAGGTGCTTCTAATGTCTGCACCATGTCCATCATCATTTTGATAAGATCATTGGTAGGTTGTGATGACAAGGCACCCCTTGCAGTATAAGGGTGTTTATAAGGTGGGTATGATGTGGGAGACATCCTAGTATGTGGTGGCGCTGAGTATGAAAATTTTGATGAAGGAACATAGGCTAGAATAGATGTAGAGGGTAGGTATCCTGAATAAGTGGTAGATGAAATAGGGGCTATTGGTGATAGGTGTAGGTAGGTCAGGTGGACGTAAAGACTCTTGTAGTAATCAGAGGAAGAGACTGTGGGATGGAGAGGCCATGGTTTTGGAAGGGAGGATTGGTTGTTGAGACTAATGGTGGATGAGATGCAATACGTATATGAGAAGTGCAAAATGCAAATAGATCTATACTAAAGGTAGTTGATTAAAGCATGGTGGGTTTCGTAGGGACTACAAATGTCAAAGGCATGATAAAAGCCATAGGTGAAACAAATATTGATGATGTAGGGCCAATCTGGGAAACCACAGGTGGTGAGGTGGAAGAGGCTAAGGCTACGGTTGTAGTAGATGATGCAGAAGTGGGTGTGAGAGTAGGATGAATGCACATGGGCATGTCGTATATAAGCTACTATGATGAATCAAGGGTAGATGAATGAGTAAGGTAATACTCCAGAGTGGTGGGGTTTTGATCAAGGAATCTTGCAAACTCCTCATCACTAATGGGTATGGTAAGATACTGATTGGGGTCCATAGGAGATGAGATAGAAGGGGTGATGGGCTAGGTGGAAGTGGCTGGTGGCTAGTATGAAACATAATAGCATTGGCTTGTCTACGAGTCAAAACCAAGTGAGTGAGAATAGAATGGGTGATCTAAGACCTGTTAATGATGCAAAAACATAGAAATAATGGAGAAAAATGGGTCTAAAAGGTGTGATTTAAATATCAAAACATAGAGAATGACATTGGTTCAATAACCGATGTCGGTATGTGTCAGTAACCACCACTGGTCAACTAGACCAATGTCGGTTACTATGGAGAAATGAAAGGTTTGTGAATTTGGCAATAAATGATGAAGACGAAGTAGAACTGGACTCTAAAGGTAATATCAAGGACTCACAGATATAGTAAAGTGATAGAGGTAGTCACAGAAATAAAGGAAATATAGATTGAACACTAATTTGGTAGAATTAAACAAAACAACATAAAACCGATGGCAGTCAGTGAATCAACGGTGGTGAGATGATGAAACTGATGGTGGTTGCTAAACCGACACCGATTACTGTGAAATCTGTGAAAAATGGAAAAGTGATCTTTTCGTGATTTAGGTCAAATAAAAAGACCAAATTAGAGATTGAGTATGGCAATAATTAGTTCTAACACACTAAAAAATAGTTGAAATACACCAACTATGATTTCAGGGTATGTAAGGAGAGAAAAAATGAAGAAAACAAACTCACACCTCAAAACACAAATCAAGAAAAATATAGCAAACATGAAATCCTATGATGTAGATTTTATGTTGTGGCTTATGCCATTTAGGACTGACTTGTGAATAGAATATAATTTTTGGTTACCAAAGGTGCCCTATGGAAACTAAGAACTATGGCTAGTTTTAGGTAAATTTTGGCATGTTGTCATGAATATATACTTTGCAGTACTCAAGGCCCTACTTTGATATGATGATTGGCTAGAAAACCATCTAATATGTTGACAACTTATTCTAGGAGAGATGTTTTTTAAGAAATGTGTATTTTGTTTTTAGTGGTTTGGTATTGAGAAAGAGTGTGCAAAATGCGAGCTACAGTTCAATTTTTCAACCATCAGTTGGTAATGACTTCCAGCGTATAGGTTCCCACAATTTAAATGAGTTACAATGCAACATACAAAAATGAGATGCAAATATTTTAAACCCAAATCCACAAATTATATTCGATGAGAACAAATTATGAAGGGGTAAAGAGTATGAATTTCACTAGATGAAATGCACGAAATGAAAGAAGAGTTATTTTTAATCCCAAAAGACAAGTGTCAATGAGACAATTAGAAGAAAATAATGTTTCCAGAGAAGAAACTTAATGTGAACTTGTTTCGAATGAAATAGACGCACAAGATTTTTCCCTAAAAATGAACCAATGCAACGAAACCCAACAAGGGTCCTGCTGGGCATGCCAAAATTTCTAACCGAGTAGTTTGCATAAAATAGATAAGGTAAATGGTTAAGGAGGAATACCTGTGAAGTGAAGCTGAAAGGTAGAATGCAAACATTTTTGACGTTGTCCAAGCTGATCGTAGAGAACTCCTTTTTGTCTTGGAAGGACTACCTATAAATAGAAAACAAGACCACAAAATAATATTAAATAACATATGTTAGTGGAGTGCCTAGCGTATGCTAGATCTAGGAATCATGGTGCTTCCTAGAGAGGTCGTCAATCCATTGTTTAATAACAATTTAATGTGAATAAGAAATTGAAATAAATAGGTCCTATTCCAATGTAATGATTTAGGTTTCTCATAAACACAATACAATAGATTTAATGCTAGATATATAAATAACATTAAATCTAATTAGAACTAGGGTTTATTCAGGTTAGACAAGTCTGTTAAAGGTCTGGTAAGGGTATGAGGCTGATTGGTTGATGTAGGGTTAGTTTTAGGTGAGTGGGAAACTTTCTAGTCTGAGAATATAAAATGACACAAAGACTAGTATTGATGGGGTGAGTGATGTTGGTATGGAGAAAAAACTGATAGCAGCCAGAGAACCAACGTTAGTAGGGGTAATAGGTCATAAAATATTAAAAATAAGTTTCTAAGCTCTTTGTGATTGCACAAAGAGTGAGGGTAGTGTGGTTTGGGTCGTAATATGGCTGAGAAGACTCATGAATACTAAGAAGGATGTTTAGAAGGGTGAAAAGGCTTGGGGTGATTAAATAGTGGATTGGTGGGAAGAAGGTTATGTACAGGTAACAAAAGAAATAAAATAATGAAAGAAGAAAGAGATCTACAATGGGATAAGCACAAATGATTAAAATCATAGTACTTACTTGGTATTTTGTATATCCTGTGAGTTGAGATGGTTGATGGTTGATCAAAGAAGAGATGTTTAAGTCCAATGTCATAGCAGTATAACCTATGTGCTCTTGTGATTATTCCAACACTCTAGAAGGAGAACCAGTTGCTTTTCTTGCACTGTGGTTGTGTGTGTTCAACATCTCGATGTAGGAGGGCTTGAAGATTTGAGCTTGAATGCAATAAGGCTCCAATAACTAAATGACCAACCCATGTAAAAAGTTGTAAAATTGTATATAAAGGAATTGATGGTGGTTTAGGTGACTGGCGTGAGCTGAGGATGAACCAACATTGGTTAGGGTGAATTAGTCAAATTTACCAAAATAACCCAATCTTTACTGTGGTTGGCGTGATCTGATTGCTAATCTAGGTCTCAAGTGACGGTTGGCGCTTAGATAAGTGGAGTGTTGTTGTTGAAGGAATAAGACTTTAATTTTAGGGTTTGAAATATTCCCAATTGAGATAAGTAGAGACTCAATCTTAGTTAATTAATAGGCTAGGAATAGGTCCATGGTGAGGTGTCTAAGTGATGTGGCTAGGTGAGGTGTAAATTAACTTAACTAAAGTAATTAAGTTAATTAATAATGTGAGGATGAACATTTTAATATGAATGCGGGGTAAGGGGTCATGGTTAGGAGAATATGTTACATTAATTAATTAAAGGGGACTAAGGGGAGTGTGACCCAAATTTGGTGTCTACACATCTACTTGATCTTTAACAAGATTCTACTTGCATGGAAGCTTCAATTCCCAAATTTGGTCAAGTATGCATTGACCTTTTGTAAGCTCTAACTTATAAGGAAGCTTCAACTCCATGTATACTAATCATCAAATTAGACTTCTAATATGGTGTTGGTCACTCTCAAATCGATGTCTTACACAACTAATTGTAACTTCTAAATAGCTCCTTCTTCTTCTCTTTTCACCTCCTGATTCACCTATCTTTTCTCCACTTCATTTTGTTGTAAGAATATTCTTCAAGGAATATTCCACATACACATTTTTACCCTCATTCACACATGCATGGAATCATTTTCCTCCACTCTTCATCAACTCCTTATTCTATTCATAAATCAGACTTCAAAATGCACGCACTTGTTCTCATTCACAAGGATAATTCACTATTTTTCATCACCACTTCCACTCTCAACATTGGCATCAAAAAGCACATTTATATTGCTCACAAAGACTTATATAAATTTAAAAGTGTTACATACACTAAAAACACTTAAAATCCACGTCTAAAACTCTTCAACTAATTTCTCTTTCAACTTGGTCCAAGGAATCCAAGTGACATCATCCAAAACTATCCAATATGCGATCATTGCATCTGCAGAAAATAAATTATAGTTTTTGACCTTTCATATGCTTTTTATGATACATATAAATCCTAATATGAGTTATAAAACTCTGCTCAACTCACCACCCTTGTGAAGTAACTGAAAATACGTCATTTCAGACTTGAAATTTTCATTTATAACTTCCATTTCTAGTTTTTGTCCTTTTCTCCACCTTGGAATATTTTTCCTCTAGAAAAATATAACTCATGCCAAGAATTAAGATGAATTTTTCATGTTACCAAGGTCTTCTCACATTCGTATAAGGCATTTATGATCTCGGCAAATCCCCATTTCTTCCATAAGACCCCATTAAGGCTCATTTTCTTAACCAGGTTTGCACAGACATGGTTTCTTCAAATAATAGACAAGAGATTGCTTCACCAATAAAAATGTATGCATTCCAAACTTATAAATGATTGGAGAATTATTTTAGGGACCTCTAATTCATTTAAAATAATTTAAGTAGCTAAAACACCGACATTCTCATCAAGACACACTGATTTTGATAAGTTCTTACATGATTTACAGACCAAAAAAAGTTCTCACTAAATAAGGTATAACTTTACTTAAAAACCATAACATGTATCCTACAATACCTTTCTATAAATGTATTTATCTTTTTCATCTTTTACACTTACAAGAAAGCTTCAGTTTAAGGTTTTCATCATGAATATGCATGCATTTCAGAGACATCTCTTACTATGTTTCAGACCACAAAAACTAGTCTTGTTGAAGAAGAATTACAACACACTAAAACCCACTTTCAGACTAAACCAATACTTATAATACTTCATAGGAGTCCTCCACTTCAATTTCAAACACTCACATTCAGGGGTTATGTTGAGAAAATCTCGTTTACACTTCCATTTATCAAACCTACTTGTGAGGCCTAAAAGGGTAGTTTTGGCCATTGTAACTTGATCACAAATTCACTTCACCAAATCAAATAATGTGATAAAAAATGTCATATGAGACTAATATCAAATTTCCATGGTCATATATTTCTTCAATAACTCACATTTGCATCAATTTCCTCTCATTTCAGCTTGACTATTTTTTCATGTTCTATCCCTTAATAAGTAAGTCACCTTGTTTTACTTGTATTATAAATATTTTGAAAATAACCAACCCAAATTACTTCATGAACATCAATTACACATCCCCAAAATCCTTCACAAAATATTTAACATGGGTCACTTTGCAAAACTTTTTTGTACATTGAATTCGTCACAAAAATAACTTTTTCTTCTAGGGTCCACTATGAGTAAAGAGCTCAGAAAACCATTAAAATATGATCTGATGATTTAGTTACATGATCAAGTTCATAACATAGCAAAACAAGTTCATTCGGAGGCTCAACTAAACAAATTTGTATATACCAATTTGTCTTGGTTTGAGGAAACCTTAAGACAGGTCCACAAAAATGGATAGAACTTTCTTATTTCACATCCATTTGACCTCAAAAATTTTACAACATATTTTATTTCTATAAATTTTAAAAAATTTCTCTTATTATTTATTTGAAAGAGGCTACACAATATTTTTTTAATGCTAAGAAGTCAGAGTCCTAGTTTACCATACCTCACTTAACCCAGATTTGGTAAAAATACAATATCTTACACAAAACGCCTCCTCAAGTCCTCAAATTTGGAACACACCTTCATGACTACCTCTTATATAATCTCCAATGGATAATTTTTCCTAATTCACTCTGAAACTTCCATTCCCATCTCATTTAGGCATGCTAAACCTGTTTTTCCTGAAGGTCAATTATACCAGTGACCCTGAAAGTGCCTCTAACTGTTGAATGATGACCTATAGATTCATATTTGGAATATTCAAAATGTCCCTAAACACTTCCCATCCTAAATTTTCTTGATAGATATTTTCCTGCTTCATACGTTTATGCTAGGTACTTGAAATATGCCTAATTGAGCTAGTTTGCACTATAGTGTCGACACTTAAAATTGGTATCTATGCCTTCATTCACCAGCATGCACATATTTAATTGTTAATTTAATTTAATAAAATTCCCATCTAATCCTCATTAATTAAGTGACATTAATTAATTAATATTTTAACATCTCACATGCCTAATTATCCCATCCACATTAATCTTTATGTCAATTACTTAATTGATTCATATTAATTAATTAATCTTCATCCATTTCCCTAAACAACCTTATAATTAGGATGCTTTAATCCTACACACACTTCACTTTGCTTTTCTAGATTTTATCCTAGCTAGTTTTATGCCCTAACTAACTTAAATTCATCCCCAAACAACCTAATCCCGCCTACATGCTTTAAAGCATTTAGCCAATCCTTGAAAACACCAAAATACCATCAAAACTAGAAAATCATGCCCAAAGGGGAAATTTCCCTGTAACCAGTGGCGACCCATCTTAGTCTTCATCAACCCCTTTAAAACTAGCTTCTTTCCTTCTATTCAGCATCAAAAAATCAGATGCATGTAATTCTCAACCTTTCTCCAGGCATGAGCATCCTTCCTCGTGCCTCACTAGTTCTGAGACATCCATAAACCTCTTGAACATTCCACCAGCATGCTTACATCACACACGATCATTGTTCATGAGATCCTTTGATCAATATCACATTTTTATATTTATCTTTATCATACTATCATATATGCTTTGCTTTTAATATCTTGTAGGTACAGAGCAGTTTTGGAAACACTTAACAACCTTCTCCTATAGCTCCTCTTGATTACAAATTGCTATTTTTATCTTCTTGTCCTCGGCTTTGAATTTTCCTACTACAATCATCACCAGTCCCCCCTAGTCTCCATCAACTAAGGCCCTGTCTATCCCAAAACCTATCTAATTTCTCCTTGCTGGTCCTTTATCCTAATTCTCTACTTTCGGTTCTCTACTGCAAATCCTTTTATAGGCCCTGACTAGTTTCTAGATCATTCTCAGACCTTGTAGGTTTGCATACTTCATCTATAGGATCGCATCCATCCTCCTAGGTCATTGTCAACCTAGTTCTCCACAATCTCGGTCGCCGTCAACCCAGACTAGGTAACATTTATTTTATAGTCATTGCTATCTAATCATCTTTAGATCAATTTATGTCATTTTCATATTCTACATTGTTTCTATTTCTACATGCTCTTACTATTTTTATTTCACATTATCTTAAAAAATGGGGGTTGATACCCTTCAAGGAATTCAAAATATTATTGGATCTACTTAGTAGGGCAGCCCTCATATCTGTCTATCAAATAAAAATCATTTTCATTATTATTTGTAGGTATATCAAGTTATAACAATAAGAATTAGCCATCTAGTGACTGTATCACATCCGAAGTAACATAAACCCTCCTTTATTTATGAGTTTCTAATTTATTTAGTAGCCAGTACATTAATTTGATTACGAATAAAAAATTTGGACAACACATAGCTCATCATGACTATCTTGATCTTCACCTTGTATCCCTTTAAACATGTCCAATAATGTGTTTAATGCCTCTACCATGCTTCACCCATTTCCTCATTCCTTTACTCCACCTTTCTAGGTCCATTCGCTAACTAGGCCTAGGGGTTAGGCATCTAGAACCAAGACAGTCTCACTATTTCCACTCATGCCATTATGCTACCATATAATTGACCATGTCATCAATATAACAATCCTCCTATGGACCTCATTCACCTTTGTCATTAATGTGTACACACCTCTTTCATCAATGAAAACACTACTTACTCACATGCCAACATTATTATTTCCCTTAAGCTAGGAAATTTCGTCCAGTAGAAGGGCATAGGCTAAACTTAAATTTTTAGTCTTCTACGTTATGCAAGTGATCATATAAGGAGGTAAATAAACAAAAGAATTTTACAATGTGTTTGATGTAATTTAGTTTCCTTTCCTACAATTCCAAGAAAGTAGCACAATACAAAAGAGATTTAATCATTAACAACACACCAAAACACATTATACAAGGTCAAATTCATTTATAGTTACCATAAACATCTAACCTTTTTACAATACATAATCCTGATTTAATTTAACACCCTTTTCCTAAACAACCAAAAATAATAAATCATACTCATTACAGAATTCAATAATAAACATCTAGATATATAACAGTATTGCTAATATAACCTATACAATTACATTTTTCCAAATAACAGGTTACTATGAAATCACTAGTACACTTCACTTTCTTTGTGTCTCAATACTTGTAACCACTGCAAGGTTAACATAACTGTTGGCATGGCATCTACCTAAATCTAGCATAATTTACATATTTAATTTTACATTCACATAATTATAACATTTCACACAACAAGAGAGAGAGTTAGAGATATATATTCATTTCACTTCACTTCATTTCTTATCTAAGGGAGGAGAGAGAGAGAGATAAAGAAGAAAGTGGAGAGAGAAAAGAATGTTTTTCTCATAATCAAATTTCCCAAAAACAAAGCACAAAATAGAGTTCCATACATTCATTTAAAAATGTCTATAAGTTTCTCATCGATTACTTGACTTGACGAGGGTATTACGACCCTCTTTCACATTTTCTTACTAGTTTGCAAAAACATCAAATTTTAGCTCGAGGGATAAGAAAATGTGTTGAAAAAAATGACTTCCTATGGAAAATGCATAATGAAGAAATTCTTACATGCTCTCCTATATACTGAGAATTCACATGAGTTGATGAAACTTAAACTGATGAACGGTTTACAAATGATGACTTTTTTTTAGAGCCACTGGTCGTAATTGGACTAGTTTTGACCTAGTCAAATAACGATCAGAGGCCTACAAAACCCCTTTCCAAAACTAACTAGCAAGGTGATTTTATCTGAACTAATGGTTGCAGGAAATTTTCATGTGAAAATACTAGAGGTTTATGAAGGCATGTAACCATTTCTTTGCTCAGGGTCTAAACGTCTAGCCAAAACGAAACCAAATTTTTAATTTTTCACAAATACCTGATGTTGTAAATAAGGTAAACAAGACTCCTAACACACTACGCCAAATGATCACATGATCAATTTAGGGTGTTCTAAATTTTTTTAATAGAATCTCATGGTGACAAGGTACAAAAACAAAACATGACTTCTCATTTCTAGGGTTCGGAAGGATGTTTTGCAAGTATCTGAAAATATCATTTTTCTAGCTTTACAAGGTAACAAATGCTATGTACCTTGGGATATAATATTATAATGTATAAGGGGATGTGTGCCACATGTCGGCATCTCCATCAACCCATATACATTATAATATTATATCCCAAGGTACATAGCAACAAAATGGTTGTTTTATTTGAAGACTCATCTAACTCATGCAAGTAAAAGTGACACAAATTCCTAATTTTGATAACCTGGGTTTAACAATGTATAAGGTTGTGGTTGTAAGCATGGTCGCTGGTCAAAGTATAAATCAGGTTACGTTAACACAAGGTTAAGTTTTACCATTTATTTCCTACTATTTCATTTAAAAGAAATATAATTAATATATTCCATGGGTATATGTTTCTATTTCGTTGCAAATGAATAACTAAAAATGAAAATATTATGAAAGACAAAGGTAGAAGACCATGCCTATAAGACGCGAAAATAGTCAAGGTTGTGGAGCTCGGTTCTGCATCTCAACGAGGAATTTAGTCAAACAGTCCACGAGCCTATTCTCGGCTCCTATCCACTCAATGGTCCAGCAAGAGATAATAAAAACTGCACACATCTTTCACTGCCAGTTGTATTTTCATTATCCATTTTGTCAAACAAATTGTGCACATGATGAATGCTTCCATGTTTAGCTCACATATCTATTAGGTAGTTTCCAGTAGCAACATATGTCAAAACACCGATTTCCATTATTTTATTATGGATCTCCAATCCCCTTCTAAAGCTCCCATTTCGATCCCAGAAATTTTGCAAAACAGTTCACGGGATTTTTCTATCCTTCCATAATTTACATACATTCCTACCAACACGTTAGCAACTACATATACTGCTAAAAATGTACTTCCCATTATGATTTTATAGTGCATACCCAACAATCATTGTTGTCCCAGAATTCGGTTTCTTTGAATAATTTTCTCAAATTATTCACATGCCTAGCACAGAGGGTAGGCTATTATTCCCCGAGGCATCCCTTTTAAAATAAAAAAATAGTCCACGCCTTTTTCTATGTCCCCACATTTTACATACTTATCTACCAGGACACAACTACAAAATCAGACAAAAAGTAGTTTCCTGCTCTTCCTTTCCTGACACCTAACCTTGTTTTGAATCTCTTGATTAAGCACAGGTTGAGAGAATGCTGAAGAATGAGGACTAGTCAGATTGGACATCCGTTGAATGTATTTGAAGAAATTTTCTAAAGCCTTTTCAACAATACCGTTTGTGCATATCCAACAGTCAACACATTCCATGAGACCAACTCTCTTTGACGCCTTTTCCAAACAGTTCATTTTCCTTCCGTAAGCGCCCACGCTTGTTTTTTCAAAATTCATATATGGAACAGGATGAGAGTAAGCTGACAGGTTGTGGAATCCATCACGTAAGTTAGTGTGTATTGAATACGCGACCTCCAAAAAGTCAATCGTCATACCCAACCAGTGCGCTACAGTGTATATTTAGCAAAAGTTTAGCAAAATATAAATATGATGTCATTTGCGAACGTACGTGATAGTTAGGGAGAACGTGTGGAATCTGCTTTGACCATGCCAATGGAATTTACTTAAACGCATAGCATGCCTTTTTAACAAACTCATTTTTTGTGTTTCTTGGAACCATGGCACTCAATGAGACCACATCTTTGTAAGGAGTTTTGGCAAACATGCCTTGCACCTTATCTATGATTCCATTTTCAATGCCTTAAGACAAATAAAACATTGAGACTGGTCTCAAAAACTTCCAGATTGGTGCCGGTAGGAGAGAATGTTTGTCAAAGGTTGTGGTGGCGGTGGCTTAAGGCATATCAAAAACATTTGCTAGAATGCTTCCTAAGTCTTTTCACAATAAATTTTTGTGCAGAAAATTCAGGAACTCCAACCACTTGCCTTAAAACTCACTTGCTCCTCCTCACACAATTAAAATCTATCTTATTATAATGGAAATTTCTTTTATTTTATGTTATATAATTTACATATTTTATTTTATTATATATATTTATATATATCTTATTTTATTATTAATTTCCTTTAAACTCTTTCCCCGGATTAATATATATTTTTAACTTCTAGTTCATTTTATTCTATTCTATTGATCTATTTGAGATTACTTTATACTTTAAATTTTATTATTATTATTGTTAACCTTTAACCATATAACGATTTAAATTAAATTTATTTATTTTAAAATAAATACCCTTTTGTTATTTTTTTTCATATTCATTTAGTTCTAAAAGCTACATGGATAAATTAAATGACAATACAATAATTTTAATATTATCATTATATTGAGAATGTAGGAATCACTCAAGGATGGGGTTTCGAGCCAGGGTGGCTCATAGAAGTAACTCCTCTCCATACCACCAACTGGGGTTTTCGGAAAAAGATATCACTTCAAGAATTTTCTTCACCCTCTCTCATTGGCATACCGCAATGGGGCATTACATGTACAAGCTTTAGATTTAGATTAGAAAGCTTACCCACTTTATTCATTGAAAGAACCCATGCTTTTCCTTCTCTTTTTAATGGCAGTGTAATCCCATTTATTTAGTAACATTTATTTGGAGATTTCTATATCGATTAACACATCTTGTAAGTGATCCAAAGCTAGACATACATTTTGGTGACCACGGTGGGAATACAAAATCCAAAAGTGGGTCATCTGTAAGATGTGTTAGTTGATATGAAAATCTGCAAATCAATATTATTAAATAAATGGGGTTACAGTTCAATTGAAAACAGAAGGACAATCGTGGGTTTTTTCAATGAAAAAAGTAGGTAAAATTCTTGATCTAAATCTATAACCTGCCCAAAAACATACTTAGAAAAATGTTAGTTATTTTTGGTGGTTATGGGAACTTCCTTGGTCATGTCCGTAGCCCTTCAAGGAGATAGAAGACATTTTATTATAGAAAAATGATAAAACGTTGCATGATACTAAATGGTATACCCAACTTAGTCGCAAAACAGTCGTAACTACGATTCACTGAAAATCACACAAAGGTTACAGGTCAATCAAGAGTGCAACTAACACATGTGTTGAAATTTTATCAAAATAGTGATCTTCTGAGTTGCAAAGGTCTTTTGTGATCTTTCTTCATCTCTACAAAACCTACAATACGAAACCATGTGAGAAAAGAAGCAAAAACTCAAGTATGGGATCAAGTACACAAAGGGTCAAGGGGTTGAAATGATGTGGGTGAGTAGTGTTTTATCGTTTTTGAGTCCCTATAATATTGTGAAACATATGGGCGTAATGTGCATAGGAGAGTGAGATGATAAAGGTCCATAGTGTATTGCGCATGAAAATGGGTAGGTGGAGTGGAAAACATTGAATGTGAGTGGGTGAGGGTTAGTAAATGAGTGATGAGTTGTCTTTTATCACCATTTTGTGGGATTTTATATTTTCTTTGGATTATTATGTTCTATGATGTTTTTGGTATTTTTGAATAGGATACTTGTTGTCTTTTTTTTTGCAAGGGAAAAATTCAACTTGAAAACATGATAATTATACCCTAGTGTCAAAATTTTGCATTATAGACCTTCCCAGACACCCCTCTAGATCATCTTATCCCCTATATCAGGCCTATCCTTCCCTTTCAAGTGGTCTAATGTGTTATTTAAACATGTCCATTTGTGATTTAAGGAAACCAATATCATTCAATTGCTCTTGAGATGATAACTTTAAATACAGGATTTTCAAGAGACTTAGGAATGGCTTTTTTTATCCTTTCTAAGGTTGGTGTACACCCTTCAGGAAAAATATGAAGGAAAAAATTCATCATAAAGTGGAAATGAGGGGATAAGAATATTGTCTAACTCCTTTTGGAAGATTTAGGGAATATTTGGTGATTTTTGAGAAAGTTCATCAAAAGCAGGCTTTTGAGGTCAAGGGAGCTCACACTGTGAAAAGGTACCTGCAATTTGGGAGATGACTCTAGGAGCTCCAAAATGAGTTAAGAGATAAAAAATATATTTTAATCCTGTACATGGTGGTAATCTCAGATTCTTCTCAAGACCCATGAATATTTCTATGTAACTCATTCTTCACAGGCATATCTGGTGATTCCGATAAAAAGGGAGTTTTTGAAGGGGTTAAATGAAAAATAAAAGGAATTAGACCCATCTCGTCCTTCTCAAAATTCTATTTATAATAAAGATAATATAAATAAGTGTCAAAAAATTCACGTGGGAGTTCAATATACACCATTTTCAAGGCATTTCCCCAAGGTACAATGTTCAATACTAAGACACATTTATTTAGGATGCGTGTTAACATGGAACTCAAAGGGCACTTTTGTGTCCCCATTTTCCCTTTCCATGGGGACGTGGGGGAAAAAATTATGTCCCTCCCACCTTGAAGCTCTTGGTCCTACCACATGACCCTTGGGGTCTTCGGAGGCATGCTCATTTTCAAGCCACCTCCTTCATTGGTGCGTGAATGTCAAGTGTCATCCTAAGGTGAGGGTGCCCTTTTATGCCCCCATTACCCCTTTCCTAAGGGGAAAACAAGGATGTAAAAAATTTTTTCCCCTCCCTCAAGGTAGCCAAGCCTATTTATACCATACTTTGCCATTTTTTCATTCATTCCCCCACATTTCTCCATTTGCACCTGAAAATATGGAGAAAATTTTCCAAGTTCCTCCACTCCATTTTTCTCTCTTGAATTCACTCCATCATCCCTCCATGATCTCAGCACCAATATTCCATAAGAAAAATCTCAAAAATCTAAGCTTCAGGATCAAGTTTTATCAAGAATGCCCATGTGCACATAAAACTAAAAAATCTCATAACTAAAAAACTAGGGTATGGTTTGATGCAATATAATTTGCTTCCTTTCACATTTCCAGAGGCCGTAAAAACCTAGTTGAGATTTTTCAAGAAAAAAAAGGTTTTTTATAATGAACAAACCCAATTTTCCCTCCACTGAATTTTTGACATTTATTTTGTCCTAATCTAGAGATCAAGTTGAGCTAAAATTTCAGAGGTGAGATGAAGTAATAAAAATATAAAAAACACCGATTTCACCAAAATATGAGGTCCATAAATCATGTTTCTAAAAATAGTAAGCTCCTACAAAAGAAATTACTATTTTTCGTAAGGTCTCATAGTGGGTAGTTTCACCAAGGGTAATATGCACATAAGATATCCAAAAGAACAACAAAGGTTATCGAAGGTGAAAAAGTTGATAAGAGGGAAAAAATCAATTATCTAAATATGGTAAAATATCATTCCAGTTATAGAAAGGTTCCATCAACATGTATGAAATGTAAATTTTTTCCGCCTTTTCATGCCTTGCTAATTCAAGCCTTCATAGAGGTTGGATACTCAAATTGCAAAAAAATTATGGCCTTCGCGGATTTGGTAATCATGATGTGTCTCAGAGGGAAAATGCTAATCTCGGAAGCACATGTGAATCTACATGTATGAATAAGTGGTAACCTGGAGAAATTATTCATGAAATTAGTGATGAGAACTTCATGTTTTTCACTAGAGTTATATGCACCGATATATGACCTTCACGTTTTAGTGGTTTCTTGTCCTTTGAATTCCTTTTTAAGGTAACCAATCAATAATGGGATAGTTTTGGGGAACATTATTCCTTCCAAAAATTTTGTTGCAATCAAATGTTTAAGTGTGAAGTAGGTTTTATGATTGCTATGAAGGTTTTTTGAGATTTCCAAATTCTCAAAATACAACAAAAACTTTATGAGTGGTGAAAAAGTTAAGGTTTTAGACATGTTTGGTCAAAGGTAAGTGACGCGGATGCAATTTTTTCCCGAAGCCCAAAAGCTAGAAATACCTAGAGAAGTAGGACCTAGCTTCAAGGTAAACTTAAAGTATCCCTCGAGACCTCGACCAAGTTGTTATTTACTATCACTATTTACCCAAAGATTGATCAAAAGGTAGTATTCCTCCGGTTCCTGAGAAAAGACTTGTACGAAATTCATAAAGTGAGTAACATTTCAGAGACTGGGCCTCGATGCACTCCTATTCAACATTGAGTAATATTCAAGTTTTATTCCACACATGGCCATCTGATTGAAGGCAGAAAGAACTAGAGAAATGAAATCTTACCCCCAACTCTTAAGGGTGAATAAAGTAATAAGTGTCCATTCTTCTTTTCCATAATTTTGTGTGGTTAAGTTGCAAAATGTAAGAACAAAAAGGTGTAGTGAAACGTCTATTTTGAGGAATGTTTATTCATGAAAATAGAAAACGAAAAAATGTAAGGACATGGTTAAACATTTTAAAAATAATGGATAGTAGCACATAACATACAGACAACAACTTAGAACATATAGTTATAATATTCAAAATGGGGGTTCTATTTATGGGGCCCTATCCCTCCATTGTATAATATGAATGAGAAAAATGATAAAACCACATAAATTTAATACATACATAGTTATAGTGGTAGTAAGGTCAGATCTCCATTTCCTTAGACAAGTAGGGAAAACCTTTCAAGAGCTGGTCTAAATGGAAAATGAAGTCATCATGGGCCACAACCCTGAATATAAATTATATGGCCCTCATCGGCCCCCTTGACATTCCCCTTCTTGTGCCATGTAGAGGTACTCACCTTTATCTCATTAAGAATGTCAACCAAATATTTACTTCACTTAGGAGAGTTTTCCCATTCAGGAAAAGCAAATCCCCCTCTGTTGTATGTTTGGGACACCGACCTCTAGTTGAGCAGGCCTCTGGAATGGGTGTAGCTCTCCTAATTGGGACACTTGGGAGAGCACATATTTTCTGAGATGAAACCTCCTAGAGCCCAACCACATCTTGAATATCCTCCATGGTTGATTCTAGTGTGGTAAAACACTCTTCTGTCCTACTCACATGTAGGTATGGGGGAGGACTATCAACCTTTGGTTCTTGTGTTAGGGACGATTAAGGAAGCTTTACTTATAGCAACAAGGGGGCGTAATAAGCTTTGAACATGTGTCAGTAATCTTTATGGACGTAGGGGTAATGGTGAGACAAATGAATCCTCATGGATTCATTATCTAAGTGGAATTTGGGGCAGACTATGTAGAAATGTAGAGTCTAAAATATTGGAAAAGAGGGACACATCTCGGCTAGGCAATTTACGAAAGACAATACTAGGGAAAGTTGATGAAGGAAATCCTTGCGATTGGCCCTAACATTTGGCACGCTGAAAACTTGGTGAATTAGAGCCTTATTTAGCCCTAAAAGTTCAAATACTTGGCTCCTATGGACCAATTATTACCCTAATGGATTTTCACTCAAGGATGATGAAGCCATTGCTAAGAAAACTGAAAAGGGAAGAGATAACAGAAAAGGAACTAGCTCTGTAATTTTTCTAGATCAAGGGGAAAATATTGCCGGTCCAGTTGGTTACATTGGAAGTGATCGATCTACACCCAAGAGGTATAATTTCTCATTTTGGCCTTCTATGGCTGCAAACACCAACCCAGTGTTAGGACTTTTTAGGCAAGGTATAGATACACAAGATTTTCATCTTGCGTCTGGGAGTGGCACGGAGTATACTATTGGTAGTGGGGAATTTTTACAGACCGTAGGCATGTAGCTTAGTGGAATTGTGGGGACCCTTAGCAGGACCACTTTAGGACTTGGTGGGTCTAGTGGATCTGGTGGTTCAAGACCTGGTGGACCTGGTGGGTCTAGTGGCTTAGGAGAAATAAGAGTTGGTGGATCTGGTGGATCTGGTGGTTCAGGACCTAGCGGGCTTGCTAGATCTGGTGGTTTAGGACCTAGTGAGCCTGGTGGATTAGGTGGTGGAGCAAACACACATGAAAACCAAGACTTTGACCCAGGAGGTTTTGGGGCCCAACCACCACCAACAAGTTTTCTTTGAAATGTCTCTACATTTTCCTGATTATAGAGGTATTATGGATGTTGCGGAACATGTTCACAAGTGTGAACTGCTATGACACACAAAGGGTATCACAACCCCAGAATGTAAGGTCAGCCAATTTGCAACCACATTGCAAGGGTGAGCACATAGCTAGTATAGGAAGTATGACCCTCATCAAACAGTGGTGGACTATAATACTTTAAAGAATGCATTCTTGAAAAAATTCCACATTCCTTAGTTTGAGCAGAAGAGCATCAACGCTTTGAAGGAGATGTAGAAAGGAATGGTAGGAAGTGTGTGGGAGTATAATGCATGCTTTAAAACTCTCTTGACTAAATTATCATATGATATTCACCATTCACATCATGCTCAGTGGTTTGTTGGAGGGTTGATCACTCCTTTTAGAAGGGCCTTATCTCATAATACTTTTACAGGACCCGTGTGAGGATTTGGAAGTTGCTTTGCATGCTGAGGCTATTGGAAGTGTCGATACTAGTGTTAACCTATTCTCTGGAGGCTCAAATTACTGTTATGGCTAAGTAGTTAGAAACGTTTTCTGCGAACTCAGCCCATAAGATTCGCAATGGTTTGTGGTGCACAAATTGTGAAGTAGAGGGGCATGTTAAGGATAATTTCCCCTAGAGGATAGTATGCGTCGTGGGTAGTAGATTGTGAAATTTGTCATGGGGTCCATGATGCGAGTAGGTGCCCCTTGTTGCAACACATAATCCAAAAGAATGTATCTTGTTACTGAAATATTTGCACCTCTATAACCCATGATACTAAGGACTATAGGCTCATTGATCAAATCCATGAGGGCATTGATCATGGGGTGTGCTGGACCAAAATTGCTAGTAGTTCCAAGGGTGGTGATCACCGTTATGAGAAGCGCGCAGATGGAGGTGCACATGGAAGAGGTTTTTGAGGAGGTTTCTGTGGTCATGGTAACCATGGAGGAGAAAGGACTAAATTCCCAAATGGAACCTGTTTCAATTGTGGATCTACAGATCATTACAAACGTCAATGCCCCGACATGTTGTAGTTCTCCGTGGTTTGGAAAGAAGCATAAGTATGAGGGAGTGCCCATAATTGTTTGAGAACATGAATCAATAACACTAGAAAGACAAGGGCACTGCAATGGTTAGTATTAAGAAGGAAGACACCCAGTGGATGCCTCGGGGTAACATGAGATGCAGGTTTGGATCCAGTCTTGGTAAAAACAAGGGCAAAAGTTACGCGCATAAGAGATATGCCAAGACAGAAGAACCTGGTTTCAAGGGGAGGAAGTAGTTCATGGAAAGTATCTAGACCCTGTGCATCAAAAGAAGGTGTATCAAGACACTATGGATGTCATTCGGAGTTTACAAGGTGAAATCCAGTGTCTAAAGGAGAAATCTAGGAGGGAGGAATAAGGAAGGAGAGTCAAGGCACCAAAGGATGACCTAGATGAGGTCAAGGAGGTGTGTAAAATGCTAGGGCAAGAGAATATCATTCCCTTGCTAAGATCATGGTTGAGAGAGAAGGTACCACGTACCAGAGGAGAGTGTGAGAAGAAGGTCTTGCATGAAAACCTTCCCCCCTCATAGCTTTGACTATGACAAGGAGATCAAGTTGAATGCACTTGTAGATGGACAACTCCTTAGTAATATCCTCATTGACACTAGCATGGAGGTTAATGTTCTGACTTTGGATGTATGGCATCAGATGGGAGAACCTATGTTACAATCATCTTTGAATGTGTTATATATGACAAAAAAGATTAAGGAGATGCCCATCAATGTCTTAAAGGATGCAACTATAACTATCTAGGGAGCTATGTTTATTGGGGACTTCGAAGTCTTGGCGCTCATCGAGGAAGATAATTTCCCAACATTATTTGGGCGCCCATGGTGTTACAAGAACAATGCGGACCTTCTATTCGACAAAGGGTACATCAGATTTGAAAACAAGGAGGAGTGGGTCATTATAACCCTGGTTGATGGGAAGTCGACACCCTATATTGAACCTTCGGGGGAAGAAGTTCTAGACAGGATATACATTTGCTTAATTAGGGACCCAAAGATAATACATCCTACAAATAGAGTTATCCAGTTTGAGGATGCTCAATCAGTAAGTGATGCCACCAATCTATCATGTTATAATTTGGCATGGGGAACTTATGAATTGATGGGATGACAGTTGAGAGGGTTAGTGACCAAGGTAACAAAGGCACACATAGTTCAGTGCCTAGGAGGAAAAGAGGTGCCAATGTATTCAGGAGGAGCCTTACCTGAGATATTTCTACAAGAGGTGGAAGTTGAGTGGAAGGATGAGAAGGAACGAAGAGGGATGCTAAGTTATGTCCTACTTGGCATAGCGAAATGGTGGTGGGCTACACATTAGGAGAGCTTCTTGGAATAACGCGAAGTAAGAATTGCTCTCTCTATCAAATTCTCTAGGAGCAACGTTCCCACCGCCATTAAGGACTACCATGTGAAGGAGCCTGCCTCTTTCTATATCTAGGAGTGTGAATGGGTTTGGAGAGAAGGCATAGAAGCTTTTCCACCATCCCTCTAGGTGCACAAGATATATTTTACACTACAGGCTTGCGCGTGCGCATGGTACATTCATTCAGAGACATGTCGCCAAATAGGGAATTGGCAAGAGCTCGTAGCTGACCTTATTCAAACCTTTGAGTATCAGAGTACCAAGCCATCAGTTGATAAGGCCTTGTAGGGTATTAAGCACCTTACCATGGGGGATAGTGCCATAATAAAAGATAGGTTGTTGGAATTACTAGGTGAACTAATATTGGAGGCATGCTTTGAAGAAGAAGTAGAGGAAATAGAAGAGTTACAGCTTGAGCACGCGTGCTTGGAAAAGGAGAAAGGAAAGTTGGTGTATGTGATTAATGGAGAGGAATCAAAAATGTTGGATGTTAGCCATTCTGTAGGGACATGTGAGGTAGTGGACATTGCTGATACTCGTGCGCGTGCCTACCATGAGCCCTTAAAGACAAAGAAGGTTAACATCGATTCACGAGAAGAACCTAATGAAACTATTATTAGATATTACTAGTCAGAGAAGGAAGTCTCTATGATCATTGATCTGTTGCATGAATTTGAGGATTTATTCCCACGTAGGTACCATGATCTCAAAGGCATTCACCATTCCTTGGGGGAGATGAAGATAAAGCTGAAGGACTGCACGCCCAATTAGGAAGAGGCCTTATCGGATGAATCCCAATTTACCCATGAAGGTTAAGGAGGAGATAGATAAAATGATAGCTTCTAGGATCATTGAAGCAGTGGAAGAATCAGAATGGATAAGTCCAATGGTGATCAACATTAAGAAGGATGGATAGATTAGGATCTACGTGGATTATAGGGAGTTGAATGCTATTTGTGTCATTGATCCTTTTCTAACCCACTTCATGGAAGAAATCTTGGAAGGAGTCACTGGGTGTGAAATCTATTCCTTTATGGATGGATTTTCAGGGCACCACCAAGTCTGGATTGCAAAGTCAGACTAGGAGAAGACAAATTTGACCACTGAGTGGGGAAGTTTTACATACACAGTTATGCCCTTTGGGTTAAAGAATGCACCTGTTGTTTTTTCTCACATAGTGGTGCAAGTGTTTGAGGAATTTATCCATAAGTTTCTTCAGGTCTATTTGGATGATTGGATAGTGTATGGTCTAGTTAAAGACCATTGTGACAATTTAAGGTTAATGTTTGAGAGGTGTAGGTAGTTGAGGATATCCCTCAACATTATGAAGTGTGTGTTTGCTACACTCTTTGGGACTTTATTGGGGTATATCATATGTAAGGAGGGCTTGTTAGTAGATCCCGCTAAATTTATAGTTATTGTGGGGTTAGGGGAGCCTACTAGCAAGAGCGTAGTGCGCGGATTCCTTGGGAATATGGGTTATTATAGGAAATTCATCAAGGGGTATGCTAGGATCGCTGCACATTTAGAGGAGTTGCTTAGACATAAAAGTGCCTTCCATTGGGGAGAGGCGTAGTAGAGGGCATTTGATACATTAAAAGATAGGCTTGTCACTGCGCCTATATTAAATTTTCCCTCTTGGGACAAGCCCTTTCATGTCCATGTAGATGCCTTAGGGACCGCTATTGGAGTAGTACTTACACAGCCAAGTGAAGGAATTATTGATCATCCTCTGTGTTTCGGAAGAAAGAAGCTGACACCAGCATAGCAAAATTACACCACAACTGAGCGCGAGACATTGTCAATGATCTATGTGCTTTTCAAGTGTAGAAAGTATTTTCTAGAAACACCCTTTGTGTTTTACATTGACCACATGGCATTAAAGTATTTGGTGAAAAAGCCTATTCTACAAGGGCGCATATGTCAGTGGGTGTTGTTGTTTCAAGAGTTTAAATTCACCGTTGTAGTGAATCCTAGGAAAATCAATTGTGGACCTGATCATCTGTCAAGAATTAATTCAGGGGTAGAACGTGTAAAGTATTGAGGAGACAATGTCAGATGCGTGCAATTTTTTAGGTTGCGGACACATGCCCTCGGATTTTGAAGAGATTGTAGTATTTTTAAAGGAAAGTGTGGCATGCCGAAAGGAATTAAGGCATTAAAGAAAACATTAGTTAACCATACGCACCGCATCCATACATGTTAATCAGTGGAGACCTTATACAAGTTTAGGACATGATGAAGTTTTGCGTAGGTGTGTATTAGAGCGTGAGTTCGCTTGACCATCATGGAGGAAGCACATGGAGGAAGTGCGGGTGGGAATTATGTAGGTGATGCCACCATGCGTAAGATATTAATGGTAGGTTTGTGGTAGGAGACCATATACAAGGATTGTAAATACTATTGTAAAGTGTGTGACCATTGTCGGCGCATTGGAAAATTAGGAAAGAGAGATGAAATGGCTTTGCATCCTATCCCTAGCGCGGATAACCTTTTAAAAAGTGGGCAATAGACTTTGTAGGCCCCTATTACACTAGCTGACGCATAGGAATGGGTCATGCTATGTCATCACTTACATGAATTATTTGATCAGGTGGGTAGAGGCAGCCCCAACTAAAGATTACACAGTCATCCATTGTGGTAAGGTTCATGTGGGAGAACATTATCATGCGGTATGGATGTCCATTGAATTTGACCAGTGACTAGGGGTACGCATTTCTTGAATGAGACCATGAGGATCCTATTAGCAGAGTTCATGGTGGCTCATCACAAGACTACGCCCTATCACCCATAAGCAAATGGAACCACGGAAGCATTCAACAAAATACTGAGTCATACCTTGACCAATATTTTGTGATGTCGGAAGACAAGATTGGGTTGATAAATTATCAACAGTATTGTGGGATTACATGACAACGTATAAAATGCTAAACAAAGCCACACTGTTTTAGTTGGTGTTTGGTGTGGAAGCTTTTCTTCTCGATTAAATTCATGTTACCTTCTCTATGAATAGTGCAAGCGTAGGAGGATTGGCCAATGAGTAAGCACTGGAAGAAAGAATTGTGGAGTTAATGAAATTGGATGAAAGACGATCACTTGCCAGGTGGAGCCAAACAATAGAGAAAGCAAAGCAGATAGCTTGGCATGATTGCCACATTAGGAACAAGAAGTTTGAGGTTGGGATAGATGGTTTTACTATATGATTCTAAGTTTCTACGCCATCCTGGGAAGTTGAAATTCCATTGGTTAGGTCCTTACACAATCTCGTACATCCTTGATTTGGGCGCATGCCAATTACAAATGCGCTGGATGGGACGAAATTTCCTGGACACTTCAATGTGAGTAGGCTGAAGCCATACTATAAATAACTCTTCTTGGTGTTTGTAAATAAAGGTAGTTTTTCCAGTTAGTTTAGAATTTTCCTTTATGCATTTATTTTCTAGTGTTTCCCTTTCATGTACGTTGTTTTATTTTTGCGCCTTGGGCATGCCGGTAACCTTATTGCTGACTTTTTGAGAATTTGTGAGTGTGCAGAGGACCGCACATCATTTTAAGTGTGGGGTGGAGTAATGCGAAGAGATCACATGGTTAAAGTGCCAAGGAATTTTGTGTTAAAAAGTCCCAGTTGAATGGCCTGGTTGAAAGAGGTGTATGGAGAGAAAAGATAGAAAAAGGATGGTTGGTGCCAATATAAAGCTACTGTATAGATCCCACGTACAAAGGAGGAGAAAGCGCATTAAGCAACATGAGGTAGGCAAGAGAAAAAATCAGGAAAGAAGAAGTGCCTTCAACATTGGTTTTGTGCACGTAAGATTTTCTTGTCAGGTTGGATTGGTTGCATGCCAGAAGGTTGGAGGATTTTTCTGCGCAGGTTAGGTGCGTGAGGGAAAGTGCTTAAGTCAGGCTTTGTTTGAAAAAACCACATTAAATGAAGAAAGTTATGGTGGTAGGTGAAGTAACACTTAATGCTCAAAAAGGGAAAAACTATAAATAAGGGGGTCGGGAAACTTTATTTTTCACTTTGCATGTAAGGAGAACGAAGTGATCTTTTTGCACCTCTGCAAACTAGGACTTCCAAAAAAAACTGATCCGTGTGAAGAAAAATTTGGAGAAATTGAGGTGTGAGTAGCTAGTTTGGACTTGTGCAAACCAGGAGGAAGGGATTTCATGAGTGTGGGAGAAAGTGTGAGAAGATGCCATCTTGTGAAGGGAGTATTGCCAGCTAGGGTTTGAAGAACTAGGGCGTAGGTGCGTTAAGTAATTTTCTTCACAATTTGAAGATATAGGGTTAGAGAGAGCAGAAGAACAGAGGCAACAAAAGCGATTGAAGTGTGTAGAAGACCTAGAAAATGGCACCCAAGAAACCATCTAGTACACCCAAGAAGGGAAAAGGAAAGGGCAAGGGAAAGCAATAAGAAATTGAATCAAGCACAAACTAAGGAATGGTATGCAGAAATGTAGTACCCAGATGGAGTGTTGTATGGGGATGGAGTGGGAGTCCCATCTCTATGGCATATATCTGTAAATGATTATAATCATTGGACAAGCATAATTGAAAAGGAGTTGGCATTGTAGTTAGTGCACCCAACAAACAAGAAGAACGCCATAAGGTTTATCCCATATATAATGATGATGCGAAGGTTGAAGTTGGAGAAGGTAGGGTTACTACATACTCTTTGAGTTGCCCTCACTTCAGGAAACCTGAGTGACTATATCAGTGGCTGATGTCATGCCTGCACAAGAAATATTTCCACTTTGCGGGGTGCAAGATGCACATTAACTCCTCAGCTCATATCACAATTCATAGGCCTCATATGTGAAGGGAGATAGGTTGGAAGATGATTTGACAGACAAAGAAGCGATTAAGGAAACTATTGCCACTATTGCTTGCAAAAAGGGGTCAAGGTATTATGATTTCATAGACATCAAGGATCCAGTAATGAAGATGGCCATGCACCTGGTGTCCAAGCTAAATGGCCAGGAGAGATGGACTCAAGTCAGTAAGCCATTGTTAAACATTTGCAGAAAGATTTCAAAGGGCACCATTTATAATTTTTCTACATTCTTCGCGGATGAAATCATCAACTGCGCGAAGGAAGGTGATATGATCGTTTTTGGAAATGTGCTGCTAACCATCATGTTTTTGGTGATTAGGGTACTAGATGCACTCAGATAAATTCGTATGGGAGTACCCTAATGAAGAACACCTTGCACCTGACAAAATATTTGAGAAGTACGCTTATGACCCTATGACAACAGTGCACAAGGCATGCACTTGGGAGAAGTGGTACATGCACCTAAGGAATGCATTCGGGGAAGAATGGAGAATTCCTGAACAACTGCTAGCGGCCACTAGGGGAGAGGTAAAATTTGCTATTTGTACTAGCATTACTACCTGGGTAGATTCAAGTTGATAGATGACTCATGGAGCCCTTGGTGCAAGCTCCCCTTTTCCTTCACATCTCAGTAATTCCAAGCGGGAGTAAACAGGTTCAAGGAGTCCAAAAAAGTTTAAGTTGGACCTTGGTAGTTTGGACAAAGACCACAGAGAATTGCATGTAAATGGTTGTTCTACCCTAGAAAGTGCACATACATAGAGTGGTACATGTCACATGAAGTGCAAATGACAAGGCCCATGACTCTGCCCATTGTAGGAGGATCTGTGACGCACGTTTACATTCACATAAGGCCCAAGTCGGAGAAGGGCACATACCTAGAGAATGAGGTATCTATACCTCAGGATCCAACTGGGAGGAAAATATCCAACACCCAAATAGGAGGACAAAGAACCAAAAAAGAAAATCCCAAGTGTGGTGGAGACACACGAAATAGGTTCCCTCAGGACAAGTGCCAGAACCAACACGTATACATGCGTAAGAAAAAGGTTGTAATTAGAGAAAAGACTCCAGAAATAGAAGAACCATTAGATAAGGAGTCATCAGAAGAAGAAATAGAGTCACCTACACTAGAATCTCTGGTCTAGAAAAAAGCAGAGGGTAAAAGAGGGGACCACCTCGGAAGAAGTTGGAAGTATGGGCAGAGTACATATAAGAGAAGGATGGTAGTGAAGAAGAAGTAAGTGGGGAAGAGGACCCTAGGAAAGATCAAGGGCCGCTTGTTTTCAATATACATGATTCAGAGGAGGAAGGTGGGGAAGAAGAACAAGGGTTACCTTTTTGTGCGGCGCAAGGATAGCCAGGCAAGAGGAAGCGCCCAAGACATGGGAAAAGATGAAGAGGCTAGCGTGCACAGAAGCAAGAGGTTCTAAGCTCGGCACAAGAGAAAATGACCAAGGTTGTAGAAGAAGAGGAGACAAGGGGACATTGAGAACTTGGTGGAGGATAAGGTGGAGTGCAGCGCTGAAGCCAATGTTGAACAAGGAGAAGGAAAGCACGGAAGAGGAACGTGGGCAACACTAGAGGCTTGATCTTTAACTGTAAGTATACCCAAAGGTATGCGCATGGGAGGAAGATGCACACAAAGGGGGGGAGGCCAGAGATGGGCTTATATTGATGACCCCAAGAAGGTGTTTCGTGTGTGGTTCCAGAGTACACTTCTAGTGGAGGAGCTTGTATGTATGCCATCTTTCGATAAGGAGGCTACCTACCCGATGGACAAGGAAGATGATCTCTTGGGAAATTGAGTCCCACCTTGATGAACCAGAGTTTGAGGTAAGCCAAGGGGCAATAGTAACATTGCCAGAACCAAGAGAAGATAACCTAGTGGTGGATACCTAGCAGCTCTCAGGGATGAACAACTAAGCAATGTGCTTAACAAAGTCTCCATTGAGATAGAAGCTAGACTCTTCGGGTGAAATGATAGGATCAGGGACCTGGAAGGGGGAATTGAAGGAGAAAGAGGAAGAGTCTAGCTACAATAACCAAGGAGTTGAAGCCAGGAAAAGTTAATCAGCACCTAGTGGCAGTGGGAATTGAAGGATGAAAAGGCCAAGGTGAGCGCTATGTACAAGAAGGTAGAATCCATCAACGGGGCCATACTATTAAAGCATCTGGACTTGGCATCACCCGCACAGATGTATGGATCTACCTTAGGATGCCCTAGAGGATTTGACAAGGGTGCTTACCATGGAAAGACAACTACGCTAAGCCTTGGAGTCTATAGAGGAAGTGGCTAGTGCACCTAGAGAAGGAAGACAAGTTGAAGACCGTAGCATTCATTGTCACGGAGTACAACAAAGTGCTTGTTCCGATGTAATGTCCTCTTCCCAGACTACTGAGGCCATGCATACGATAATTGTACGTGGATAGAGACAAAGTGGAAGGTGCACCTTGGTCGCCACTCATGAAGTAGAAACTCAAAGGATTTCTAGGAGAAAAACACAGGGAAATAGGGCGGAAAGAGACAAAATCCTTGCTGAGATCGAGAAGAAATCAAATGCCATTGAAACCTTGAGGGCTTCAATTAAAAACTGGTTGAAGGAGCTATATCCACGTATCACACGAAGAATGGGACATGCATTGGAGGATATATGCAAGGAGTTGGAGAAAATCACGGATACTATAAGCGCACAAGGAGATGGAATAAATTTTAGAGGAGGTAAGTTCCCTGGTCGGTGACCTTTGTCAAAGAGCGTAGGACGAAGTCGATGCCTGGAATAAATTGGAGGCCAAATTGTAAAAGGATTTTCTGAGTCTGTTGCAGTGATTCTTTCACTCTCCCATTCTTTCTTCTTTCCCATTCTTTCATCATCTTATTCTTTTTCCTAGGCATAAGACTATTTGTATTCTTTCTCTCACTTTAAGGGAAGTGTTCTTGTGGACAGAGAACATGTGTAGTGTGGGTTGCAATGTTGGGCCCCTAGAATATTGACTAAGTACAAAAGGTGTGCTTAAGCATGTAAGGTCCTAGTTAAATAAAGGTGCGCAAGGAAAAAGCACACAAGTTAGGGTTTTAGAAAAGGGTTTTGAGGAATCCTGTGGTGTACACAACATGCTTGCAAATAGAACCAATGTTTTGGGAATTATAAAAATTGGACATGTTCAGGGTAGAACACCTGAAAATCATGACCCGACTAAGCGTGTCGATAAGATGCCATCCTAGTGCACATAGGTTGGCCTAGGAAGGAGCATGCCTACAGTAGAATCTTCTAGAAGCACATCATGGGATAAAGTGGGAAGCTCAGACCTAGAGGAGCATGCTCACATGGAGGACCACATTTAGACACTTGGCATTGGATCTGAGGGTGCTGGAGGATGAGTTGGTAGTCCTAGGAAAAGCTATAAATAGAAGTGCCTGTAGAGTAAATAGAGAGACTTAGAGAGTGGGTGGAGCTCTGTAGAAATACTGCAAGAACTCTGTTAATGGGTAATTACATTTGGGAAAGGATGTATTGGGTATGGGGAATGTAATTTTATTTTTGGTAGCCTTAGTTACATAAGTCCAGTTGAAATGCATGACTGTAGTCTTCTTATCTGTGACACTCTGTAATGGCTCCATGGGTGTAATGAGGTATACCTGTTAGATATACATGAATATGAATGATTCTGATGCATACTTCTCTCTCATGAGTTCTCTTTCCTTATGATGCTAAGTATGGATGCTTGTGTGTTTCTTTCTGATATGATACACATTATAGATTTTGTTAAGTACTCTATCTAAAATGACTGCAAGGACCTAGAGGTCGTTCTGAGCTCTATGCTTCTTGTATGTCCTAAAATCCATTTGAAAGTCTTTTAAACACAAATCATAGATGATATTTCCTACTAAACTCACATAAATGAGAGACTTGGCACCCGCCGCGTGCCTCGGGGTGAGCACCCAAATTTCACTGGGTGACAGGCTGGCACGTATGGGGTTCATTTGCTTTTGTGTTAAGGGTAAAAATGACTACAGTAAAATTCCTTATCTAAATCTATAACCTACACACAAACATAGTTAGAAAAATGTTAGTTATTTTTGGTGGTTATGGGAACTTCCTTGGTCATATTCGTAGCCTTTTAAGGAGATACAAGACATTTTATTATAGAAAAATGATAAAACGTAGCATGATACTGAATGGTATACCTGATTCAGTCATAAAACCATTGCAACTGTGATTCACTAAAAATCACACAAAGGTTACAGGTCAATCAAGAGTGCAACTAAAACCTGTGTTGAAATTTTATCAAAATAGTGATCTTCTAAGTTGCAAAGGTCCTTTGTCATCTTTCTTCATCTCTACAAAACCTAAAATACAAAAATATGTGAGAAACGAAGAAAAAAATCAAGTATGGGATCAAGTACGCAAAGGGTCAAGGGGTTAAAATGTTGGAAGTGAGTAGTGTTTTATAGTTTTTGAGTCCCTATAATATTGTGAAACATATGGGTGTAATGTGCATAGGTGAGTGAGATGATAAAGGTCTGTAGTGCTTTGGGCATGAAAATGGGTAGGCTGGAGTGGAAAATATTGAATGTGAGTGGGTGAGGGTTAGTAAATGAGTGATGAGGTGTCTTTTATCACCATTTTGTGGGATTTTATATTTTCTTTGGATTATTGTGTTCTATGATGTTTTTGGTATTTTTGAATAGGATACTTGTTGTCTTTTTTTTTGCAAGGGAAAAATTCAACTTGAAAACATGACAATTATACCCTTGTGTCAAAATTTTGCATTATAGACCTTCCCAGACACCCCTCTAGATCATCTTATCCCCCTATATCAGGCCTATCCTTCCATTTCAAGTGGGTCTAATGTGTTATTTAAACATGTCCATTTGTGATTTAAGGAAACCAATATCATTCAATTGCTCTTGAGATGATAACTTTAAATACAAGATTTTCAAGAGACTTAGAAATGGCTTTTTTTATCCTTTCTAAGGTTGGTGTACACCCTTCAGGAAAAATGTGAAGGAAAAAAATTCATCATAAAGTGGAAATGAGGGGATAAGAACATTGTGTAACTCCTTTTGGAAGATTTAGGGAATATTTGGTGATTTTTGGTAAAGTTCATCAAAAGTAGGCTTTTGAGGTCAAGGGATCTTACACTGTGAAAAGGTACCTAAAATTTAGGAGATGACTCCAGGAGCTCTAGAATGAATTAAGAGACAAAAATTATATTTTAATCCTCTACATGGTGGTAATCTCAGATTCTTCTCAAGACCCATGAATATTTCTATGTAACTCATTCTTCACAGGCATATCTGGTGATTCCGATAAAAAGGGAGTTTTTGAAGGGGTTAAATGAAAAATAAAGGAATTAGACCCATCTCATCCTTCTCAAAATTTTATTTATTATAAAGCTAATATAAATAAGTGTCAAAAAATTCATGTGGGAGTTCAATATACACCATTTTCAAGGCATTTCCCCAAGGTACAATGTTTGATACTAAGACAAATTTATTTAGGATGCATGTTAGCATGGAACTCAAAGGGTAGTTTTGTGTCCCCATTGTCCCTTTCCAAGGGGATGTGGGGGAAAAAAATTATGTCTCTCCCACCTTGAAGCTCCTGGTCCTACCACATGACCCTTGGGGTCTTCAGAGGCATGCTCATTTTCAAGCCACCTCCTCTTCATCAGTGCATGAATTCCAAGTGTCATCCTAAGGTGAAGGTTCCATTTTATGCCACCATTACACCTTTCCTAAGGGGAAATTGAGGATAGAAAAAAAATTTCCCCCTCCCTCAAGGTAGCCAAGCCTATTTATACCATACTTTTCCATTTTTTCATTCATTCCCCCACATTTCTCCATTTGCACCTGAAAATATGGAGAAAATTTTTCCAAGTTCCTCCACTCCATTTTGCTCTCTTGAATTCACTCCATCATCCATCCATGATCTTAGCACCAATATTCCATAAGAAAAATCTCAAAAATCTAAGCTTCAGGATCAATTTTTATCAAGAATGCCCATGTGCACATAAAACTAAAAAATGTCATTACTAAAAGACCATGGTATGGTGTAATGTAATATTTTTTGCTTCCTTTCACATTTCTAGAGGTCGTAAAAACCTAGGTGATGGATTTTTCAAGAGAAAAAAGTTTTTTATAATGAACAAACCCAAATTTCCCTCCACCAAATTTTTGACAATTATTTTGTCCTGTTCCAAAGATTAGGTTGAGCTAAAATTTCAGAGGTGAGATGAGGTAAAAAACCAATATAAAAAACACTGATTTCACCAAAATATGAGGTCCATAAATCATGTTTCTAAAAATAGTAAGCTCCTATAAAAAGAAATTAATATTTTTAGTAAGGTCTCATAGTGGGTAGTTTCACCAAGGATAGTATGCACATAAGATATCCAAAAGAACGAAAAAGGTTATCGAAGGTGAAAAAGTTGAAAAGAGGGAAAAAATCAATTATCTAAATATGGTAAAATATCCTTCCAGTTATAGAAAGGTTCCATCAACATGTATGAAATGTAAATTTTCTCCTCCTTTTCATGCCTTTCTAATTCAAGCCTTCACAGAGGTTGGATACTCAAATTGCAAGAAAATTATGGCCTTCGCGGATTTGGTAATCATGATGTGTCTTAGAGGTAAAATGCTGATCTCGGAAACACATGTGAATATACACGTATGAATAAGTGGTAACTTGGAGAAATTATTCATTAAATTAGTGATGAGAAATTCATGTTTTTTTGGTGGAGTTATATGTACCCATATAATGACCTTCATGTTTTAGTGTTTTCTTGTCCTTTCAATTCCTTTTTAATGTAACCGATCAATAATGGGATAGTTTTGGGGAACATTATTCCTTCCAAAATTATTGTTGCAATCAGATGTTTAAGTGTGCAGTAGGTTTTATGATTGCTATGAAGGTTTTTTGAGATTTCCACATACTCAAAATACAACACAAACTTTATGAGTGGTGCAAAAGTTAGGGTTTCAGACATGTTTAATCAAATGTAAGTGACGCGAATGCAGTTTGTTCCCCAAGCCCAAAAGCTAGAAATACCTAGAGAAGTAGGACCTATCCTTAAGGTTAAACTTTAATTATCCCTCAAGTCCCTAACCTGGATGTTATTTACTATCAGGATTTACCCAAAGATTGATCAAAAGGTAGTATTCCTCCAGTTCCTAAGAAAATACTTATACCAAATTCATAAAGTGAGTAACATTTCAGAGACTGGTCCTTGATGCAATCCTATTCAACATTGAAGTAATATTCATGTTTTATTCCAGACATGGCCATCTGATCAAATGCTGAAAGAACTAGAGAAATGAAATCTTACCCAACTCTTAAGGGTGAATAAAGTAATAAGTGTCCACTCTTCTCTTCCATAATTTTGTGTGGTTAACTTGTGACATGTAAGAACACAGAGGTGTAGTGAAACATCTATTTTGAGGAATGTTTAGTCACGAAAATAGAAAATGAAAAAATTTAAGGACATGGTTGAACATTTTAAAAATAATGGATAGTAGCACATAACATACAAACAACAACTCATAACAGATAGTTATAATATTCAAAATGGGTGTTCTATTTATGCGACCCTATCCCTTCATCATATTGTATGAATGAGAAAAATGATAAAAACCACATAAATTTAATATATACATAGTTATAGTGGCAGTAAGGTCAGATCTCCATTTCCTTAGACACGCAAGGGAAACCTTTCAAGAGCTAGTCTAAACGGAAAATGAAGTCATCATGGGCCATAACCATGAATATAAATTATATGGCCCTCATCGGGCCCCTTGACATCCCCTTCTTATGTAGTGCAAAGGTACACACTCTTATCCCATTAAGAATGTCTACCAAATATTTACTTCATTTAGGAGAGTTTTCCCATTCACAAAAAGTAAATCCCCCTCTGTTGTATGATTTGAGACATTGACCTCTGGTCAAGCAGGCCTCTGGAATGGGTGTAGCTCTACTAGTTAGGACACTTGGGAGAGAACGCATTTTCTGAGATGAAACCACCTAGAGACCAACCACATCTTGATTATTCTCCATGGCTGATTCTAGTGTGGCAAACCACTCTTCTTTCCTACTCATGTGTAGGCCTGGGGGAAGACTATCAACCTTTGGTTATTTTGTTAGGGGTGATTAAGGAAGCTTTGCTTCCAGTAGAAAGGGGGCATGATAAGATTTAAACATGTGTCAGTGATCTTTATGGATGCAAGGGTAATGGTGAGACCAATGATTCCTCAGGGATTCATTATCTAAGTGGAATTCTGGGTAGACTAAGTAAAAATGTAGAGTCTAAAATATTGGAAAAGAGGGACACATCTCGGTTAGGAAATTTATGAAAGACAATACCAGGGAAAGTTGATGAAGGAAATCCTTGTGATTGGTCCCTAACATTTGGCATGTTGAAAACTTGGTGAATTAGAGCCTTATTTAGCCCTAAAAGTTCAAATAATTGGCTTGTATGGACCAATTATTCCCCTAATGTATTTTCACATAGGGATGATGAAGCCATTGCTAAGAAAACTTAAAAGGGAAGAGATAGCAAAAAAGGAACTGCCGCTGTAATTTTTCCCAAGAGCTTTAAGTGAAAGATAGGTGACAGAAAGAGTTGACTAGTAAACTACTTAAATAAACATGGCATTGTTGTTAGTGTAGAAGGAAACATCATTTCATAAATTATTTCCATATCTAATATTGATTTTGGGGGTACTTGTAAATTTCAAGTGAAAATTAAAATTAAAGGTTAAAATTAATGAGGAATGTATAGTTAGAATTTTTGTAAATGCTCGTGTATTTCAAGATGGTCTTGTCACATTAACCCTTCTAGCCACATCATACTTAGATGCTTGTAGAATTTCTAAACAATAATTATTGACATGACCTAGAAAATATTTGGCGATATCATGATGACACCTAAAAGACACGGTGGGAAATGTGAAAAAGTGATGACTGCTTGTGGGTAGTTAGTTTGAATTTTTCATGGTGGTCATGAGTAGTTGATGTCATTGACTGTCGTCATTTTCACCCCTATCACAAAATAAAGGAACCCCATGCGCATTGGCCTATCACCCAGTGGAATTTGGGTTCTCACCCAAGGCATGCGTGGGTACCGAATCTCTCTTTTATATGATTTTAGTGGGAAACATCATCTATGATGTGGGTTTAAGAGATTTCAAAAGGATTTAAGACATACAAGAAATATAGAGCTCAGAACGGCCTTTAGATCCTTGCACTCATTCCAAACGGTATACTTAACAGATTATATAACTTGTATCATAACAGAAATAAGTATATAGATATCCATACTTAACATAAACGTAAATGCAAGAAGACCTATGAGCAAGATATATTCATCAAAACCATTGATATTCATATATATATAACCGATAACCTCATTACATTCATGGAGCCATTACAGAGTGTCACAGAGAAGTAGACCACAGTCATGCATTACAACTAGGACTAATGTAACTATGCTATCGAAAAGAAAAATTACAATCCCCTTACCCCATGCATCCTTTCCCCAATATAGTTACCCACTAGCAGAGTTCTTGCAGTAAGTTTACAGATCTTCGCCCACTCTCTAAGTATATGTGTTTACTCTACAGGCGCTTGTATTTATAGATTTTCTAGGTTGCCAACTCATCCTCTAGTGCCCTCAAATCCAATGCCAAGTGTTTGAATGTGGTCCTCCATGTGAGCATGCTCCTCCAGGCCTGAGCCTTCCACTTTATACCAATATGTTCTTTTAGAAGCTTCTACCGTAGGCATGCTCCTTCTTGAGCCAACCTGTCGCTAGGCTGGCACCTTATCCATGCGCAACCGGGTCACGATTTTCACATGTTCTACTCCAAACGTCTAATTTGACTAAGTCCCAAACCATTGGTTCTATCTACATGTGTCGCATGTGCCACAAGCTTCCTTAAACCCTTTTCTTTAACCCTGCCTTGCACACCTACATGCCTTTTGTACTTAGTCAATATTTTAAGGGCCCCAACATCACCCCACACTACGCCTATTCTCTATCCATGAGAACACTCCCTCTTAGTGAGAGAAAGAATACAATAGGCTTATGCCTAGTAAAAAAAATAAGGGCATGAAAGAATGGGGAAAGAAGAAAGAATATGAGAGTGAAAGAATCACTGCAATAGACTGGGAAAATCCTTTTTCAACTCGGCATCAAATTTATTCTAGGCATTGACTTTCATCCTGTGCTCTTTGATAGAGGTCACTGACCAGGGTGTTCACCTCCCCAAAATTTAGTCCATCTCCTTGCACGCTCATAGTATCTGTGATCTTCTTGAATTCCTTGCAGATAGCCTATATAGCTCCTTCAACTAATTTTTGATTAAATCCCTTAAGGTTTCAATGACCTCTGCTTTCTTCCCAACCTCGGTAAGGATTTTGTCTCTTTTCGCCCTATTCCCCTTGTTTTTCTCCTAGAAATCCTTGAGTTTTGCCTCATAAGTGGAGACCAAGGCACCTGCCACTTTGTCTCTGTCCTCGTAATTATTATACATGACTTCAGTAGTTCGGGAAGTGGCCCTTATATCAGCAAGCACTTTTTTTGTACTCTATGACGAGTGCTATGATCTTCAACATATCTTCCTTCTCTAGGCACGTGGCCACTTCCTCTATAGACTTCAAGGCTAGTAGGTATATTTTCATGGTGAGGACCCTTGTTAAATCCTCCAGGAATCCCAAGGCAGATCCATACTTCTGTGAGGGCGATGCTGGGTCTGAATTCTTTAATAGTATGGCCCCGTTGATGGATTCTACTTTCTTGTACATAACACTCATCTTGACCCTTTCATCCTTCAATTCTCACTAGCACTAGGTGCTAATTAACTTTTCCTGGCTCATCTTCTTGGTAAATGTAGTTAGCTCTTCCTCTTTCTCCTTTAGCTCCCCTTCTAGATCCCTAATCCTATCATTTCTCCCGAAGAGTATAGCCTCTATCTCAATGGATAATTTGTTAAGTGTGTTGCATAGTTTTTCATCCGAGAGCTGCTGGGTATCCACCACTGGGTTATCTTCTCTTGGTCCTGGAAATGTTATTATTGCCCCATGGCTTACCTCAAACTCTATCTCATCAAGGTGGGACTCAATTTCCCAAGAGATCATCTTCCTTGTTCGCAGGTAGGCAGCCTCTTTGTCAAAAGATGACATGCATACAAGCTCCTCTACTAGAAGTGTACTTTAGAAGTGCACACAAAACACCTACTTAGGGTCATCAATATAACCCATCTCTAGCCTTCCCCCCTCTACACATCTTCCTCCCATGTTTGTACCTTTGGGTATAATTACAGTTAAAACCAGGCCTCTAGTGATACCATGTTCCTCTTTAGCACTCTCCTTCTCTTTTCTCAACACTGGATCAGCACCGCGTTCCACTTTGTCCTCTGTCAGGGTCTCAATATCCCTTTTCTCTCCTCTTTTTCTACCACCTTGGCCATCTGCTCTTATGCAAATCTTAGACCCTCTTGCTTTTGCATGCTAGGCTCTTCATCTTTTCACATGTCCTGGGCACTTCCTCCTACATGGCTATCCTTGCACCGCACAAAAAGGAACCCTTGTTCTTCTTCTCTGCCTTCCTCCTCTGAATCATGTATATTAAAAATAGGTGGCCCTTGATCTTTCCCAGGGTCCTCTTCCCCACTTACTTCTTCTCCACTACCATCCTTCTCTCCTATGCACTTGTCCAAACTTCCAACTTCTTTCGAGGTGGTCTCCTTTTCTACCCTCTGCTTCTTCCTAACTGGAGATTCCGGTGTAGGTGACTCTATTTCTTCTTCTTCTGATGACTCCTTATCTGATGGCTCTTTTGGCTCTGGAGTCTTCTCTTTTACTATGGGATTTTTCTTGCACATGTACATGTTGGTTCTGGTGCTTTTCCTAGGGGAACCTATTGCCTGTGTCTCCACCACACTATGGATTTTATTTTTTGGTTTCTTTTCCTCCCGTTTGGGTGTGGGTATTTTCTTCCCAGTTGGATCTTGAGGTAAAGATACCTCTTTCTCCAAATATTTGCCCTTCTCTGACTTGGGTCTTATACGAATGTATACGCGCACTACGGATCCTTCTCTAATGGGAAGAGTCATGAGCCTTGTCATTTTTACCTCATGTAATATGTACTGCTCCACGTACTTGTGCTTATTGGGGTACACCAACCTTTGCCCATTTCCCTATGGTCATGGTCCAGATTACCAAGGTCCAACTTTAAATGTTTGGTCTCCTTGAACTTGTTTACTCCCGCTTGGAAGTATTAAGCTGTGAAGGAAAAGGGGAGGTTACACCATGGGCTCCATGTCCCATCTAATAGTTTGAATCTACCCAAATAGAAATGCCGATACATAGAAAATTCCACTTCTCCCCTGGTGGTTGTTGACAGTTGTTTGGGAATTATCCATTCTACCCCAAATGTATTCCTTAGGTGCGTGTACCACATTTCTAAGTGCACTGTTTTCATAGTGTCACAAGTGTATTTCTCAAACCTTTTGGCGAGTGAGGGGTATTTAATAGGGTACTCCCATACAAACTTATATGATGCATCTGGTACCTTGATCTCTAAAAACATGATGGTTAGCAGAACATTTCTAAAAATGATCCTATCACCTTCCTTCGCACAATTGATAATTTCATCCACGATGAATGCAAAAAAATTATAGATGGTGCCCTCTGAAATCTTTTAGTAAACATTCAAACCATGGCTTATTGACTTGGGTTCATCTCTCCTGGCCATTTAGCTTTGACACCAAGTGTGTGGCCATCTTCATCACTTGATCCTTGATGTCTACGACATCATAATACCATGACCCATTTTTACATGTGAAAGCAGTGATAGTTTCTTTAATTGCTTCTTTGTCAGTCAAGTCATCCTCCAACCCATCTCCTTCATAGATGAGGCCTGTGAAATGTGAAATTAGTTGAGGAGTTATGTCCATCTTGCACCCCATGAAGTGGAAATAGTCCTCATGCTATGCGCAACATCAACCACTGATATAGTCACTCAGGTTTTCCGAAGTAGGACAAATCAAAGAGTTGTAATAACCGTGCCTTATCCAACTTGGCCTTCACATCATCATTATAAATGGGCAAACCCTCTGGTGTCCTATTATTTATTGGGTGCACTAATTCCAGCACCAACTCATTTTCGATTGTGCTTGTACGATGATTATAATCATTTACGGACATGTCCCTAAGATGGGACTCCCACTCCTTTCCCAACAACACTCCATTTGGGTATTACATTTCTGTATACCAATCTTCATTTTTGCTTGCTTCAATTTCTTGTTGCTTGCCCTTGCCCTTTCCCTTGCCCTTCTTACATGTACTAACTGGTTTCTTGGGTGCCATTTTTTAGGTCTTCTTCCTACTTCAATCAATCTGTCTTACTTTGTTCTTCCACTCTCTCTAATCTTAGATCTTGAACTTGTGAAGAAAATTTCTTAAAAACCATGCCCTATTTATTTAAACCCTAACTGGAATACTCCCTTCACAAGACGTCACCTTCTAAAAACTTCTCCTACGGCCGTGAAATACCTTCCTCCTAGTTCGCAAATATGAACTAGTTACCCATGCTTCAATCTCTCCAAGTTTTTCTTCACATGGATCAGTTTTTTGGAAGCCTCTAGTTTACAAAGGTGCAAAAAGTGCTTCATTCTCCTTATATGCAAAGTGAAAAATGAAGTGCCCCGACCCCTTTATTTATAGTTTTTCCCTTTTTGATCATTAAGTGCTACTTCATCTACCACAATACCTTTTTCATTTAATGCATATTTTTCAAACAAATCCCATCTTCAGTGCTTTCACTCATGTGCCCAACCTACGTGGAAAACCCTCCAACCTTCTAGCGCGTAACCAATCCAACATGACAGGAGGACTCTTGCGTGCACGTAACTAGCACCGAAGGCACTTCTTCTGTCCTAATTTTTTTCTCTCACTTACCTCATGTTGCTTAATGCGCTTTCTCCTCCTTTGTACGTGGGATATATAAGTAGCTTTATCTTGAAACCAACCATCCTTTTTCCATTTTTTCTCTCCATACACCTCTTTCACTCAGGCCATTCAACTGGGCTTTGTAACATAAACTCCCTTGACACTTTATCTATGCATTTCTTCACATTAATCCACCCCACACTAAAATGATGCGTGGTCCTCTGTGCACTCACAAATTCTCAAAAAGTAGCAATAAGGCTATTGGTGCCTAAGGCACAAAACAAACCAACAACGTGAAAGGGAAACACAAGAAAAGAAATGTGTAAAAGAAAATTCTAAACTAATTGGCAAAACTACCTTATTTACAAACACCAAGAATACTTATTTATAGTAGGGCTTCAGCCTACTCCTATTGAAGTGTCTAGGAAACTTTGTCTCATCCAGTGCTTGTAACTGGCACATGCCCGAATCAAGGATGTATGAGAATGTGTAAGGACCCAACCAATGGACTTTTAACTTTCCAGGATGGTGCAAAAATTTAGAATCATAAAGAAAGACCATCTACCCAACCTCAAACTTCTTGTTTCTTATGTGGTGATCATGCCAAGCCTTCTACTTTACTTTCTCTATTGTTTGGCTCCACCTGGTGAGTGATCATCTCTCATCTAGATTCATTAACTCATCAATTATTTCTTCCAGTGCTTGTTCATTAGCTAACCCTTTTGCAGAATAATTTCTGCACCAAACACCAACTGAAATGGTGTGGCTTTGTTTAACCTTTTATAAGTTGTCTTGTAAGCCCACAGTACTATTGATACTTTGTCATCCCAATATTGTCTTCTGACATCACAAATTTTTGTCAAGGTATGAATCAGTATTATTTGAATGCTTGCATGGTTCCATTTGCTTATGGGTGATAGGGCATAGTCTTGTGATGAGCCACCATGAATTTTTCTAACAGGATCCTTATGGTCTCATTCAAGAAATGCATACCTCTATCACTGGTTAAACTCAAAGGACATCCATACCTTGTGATAATGTTCTTCCACAAGAATCTTGCCGTTGTGGCTACCATACAATCTTTAGTTAGGGTTGCTTCTACCCACCTTTTCAGATAATCCATGTAAGTAATGACATAGCGTGAACCATTCCTACACGCTGCTGGTGCAATAACGCCTAAAAATTATATTAAACACTTTTCAAAAGGCTCCGCACTAGGGATAGGGTGCAAAGGTATTTCATCTTTGTTTCCTAGCTTTCCAATGCACTGACAATGGTCACATGCTTTACAATAGTATTTACAATACTTATACAGGGTTTCCCAACACAAACCTTCCATTAATATCTTACGCATGGTGGCATAACCTGCATAATGTCCACCCAAACTTCCTTCATGTGCTTCCTCCATGATGGTGAGGCACTCATTCTCTAATACACACCTACGTAAAACTTCATCATGTCCCAACTTGTATAAGTCTCCACTGACTAGTATGTAGGGCGTGCCAAATATGGCTAGTTGTTTCTTCTCTAATGCCTTCATTACTTCTAGTGCCACACCTTCCTTTAAAAATACCACAATATCCTCTAAATTCAAGTGCACACACTATAACCTAAATAGTTGTGCATAATACTCTGCGTGTCCTCCCCTGAATCAATTCTTAAGAGATGATCAGGTCCATAATTAATTTTTCCAAGCTTCACTACTACAGTGAACTCAAACTCTTTAACTAATAATACCCACCAACATATGTGCCCTTATAGAATGCATATGTCAGTGTGAATTCTAGTGCCACACCTTCCTTTAAAAATACCAAAATCTCCTTCAAATTCAAGAGCACGCACTGCAACCTAAATAGTTATGTGTCTGTCATTATCTCCTCAATACTCTACATGTCCTCCCCTAAATCAATTCTTGACAGATGATCAGGTCCACAATTTCTTTTTCCAAGCTTCACTACTACGGTGAACTCAAAATATTTGAATAACAATACCCACTGACATATGCACCATTGTAGAACAGGCTTGTTCACCGAATACTTTAGTGCCATGTGGTTGGTGTAAAAACATGAAGGGTGTTTCCAGTAGATACTATCTAAACTTGAAAAGCATGTAGATAATTGACAATGCCTCACACTTAGTTGTGGTGTAATTCTACTCTACTAGTGTCAGCTTGCTACTTGTAAAACACAGAGGATGATCAAAAATTCCTTCACCTAACTATGCAAGCTCTACTCCAATAGCAGTTCTTGAGGAATCTACATGGACATGGAAGGGCTTGTCCCAAGAGGGAAAATGTAATATAGGCACTGTGACAAGCCTATCCTTTAATGTATCAAATGCCCTCTACTATGCCTCTCCTCAATGGAAGGCACTTTTATGTCTAAGAAGATCCTTTAAAGGTGCAGAAATCTTTGCATACCCCTTGATGAATTTCCTATAATAACCCATATGCCCAAGGAATCCACACATGACGCTCTAGCTAGTAGGCTCCCCTAACCCCACAATAACTGTAACTTTAGTGGGATCTACCTGTAAACCCTCCTTGCATTTGATATGACCCAATAACATGCCAAAGGGTGTAGCAAATACGCATTTCTTAATATTGAGGGATATCCTCAACTACCTAAACCTCTCAAACATTAACCTCAAATTGTCACAATGGTATTTGACTAGACCATACAATGTCCAATATTTCAAATAGACCTAAAGAAAATTATGGATGAAGTCCTGGAACGCTTACACCACGATGCGTGAAAAAACAACAAACACATTCTTTAACCCAAATAACATGACTGTATATGTAAAACTTCCCCACTCAGTGGAAAAAGTTGTCTTCTCCTGGTCCCTCCTTTGCAATCTAGACTTGGTGGTACTCTGAAAATCCATCTGTAAAGGAATAGATTTCACACCCAGTGACTCCTTCCAAAATTTCTTCAGTGAAGGGGTTTGGAAAAGGATTGATGAAAAAAACAACATTCAACTCCCTATTATCCACACAGATCCTAATACGCCCATCCTTCTTGATACTGATTAGCATCGGAATTATCCATTCTGATTCCTCCACTACTTCAATGATCCCAGAAGCTGTCATTTTGTCTATCTCCTCCTTAACCTTTATGCGTAAATTGGGATTCATCTAGTAGGGCCCTCTTCCTGACCATGTGCACACCATCCTTCAGTTTTATCTTCATCTCCCCTAAGGAATGGTGAATGCCTTTGAGCTCATGGTACCCACATGGAAATAAATCCTTAAATTCATGCAACAGATCAATGATCTTAGAGACTTCTTTCTCCGACAAGTAATATCCAATAATAACTTGCTTAGGTTCTTCTCCTCAATTGATGTTAACCTTCTTTGTCTGTAAATGCTCATGGTAGGTGTGCACGCGACTATCAGCACTGTCCACTACCTCGTGCATCCCTACAGAATGGTTAACATCAAAATTTTCTACTTCCTTCCCATCAATTACATACACTAAATTCCCTTTCTCATTTTCCAAACACGTGCGCTCAAGATGTAACTCTTCTATTTCCTCTACTTTTTTAAAGCACACCTCCAAACCTGTTCCACCCAGTAACTCCAACAACCTACCTTCCACCATGACACTATCCCTTATGGTAAGGAAATTGATACCCTATAAGGCCTTATCAACTGATGGCTTGGTACTCCGATACTCAAAGATTTGAATGAGGTCAGCCACGAGCTCTTGCCAATTCCCTATCTGGTAGTGTGTCTCTGAATGAATGTACCATGTGTGAGCAACCCTGTAATGTAGAGTACAACTTGTGTACCCAGAGGGATAATGGAAAATCTTCCACACCTTATTTCTAGATCATTTCAAACTCCTAGATATGGAAAGAGGCAAGATCCTTCCCATGGTAGCCCTTGATGGTGGTGGGCACGTTGCTCCTAGAGAATCTTACAGAGAGATAAATTCTTACCTCACGCCATTCCAAAAGGCTCTCCTAATGTGTAGCCCACCACCATGAAACTATGCCAAGTAGGACATAACTTAACATCCCCATTTTTTCCTTCTCATTCTTCCACTGAGCTTCCATTTCTTGCAAAAATATCTCAGGGAAGGATCCTCCTGAATACTTAGGTAACTCCTTTTCTTCTAGGTGCTGGACTGTGTGCACCCTTCTCACCTTGGTCACTGACCCTCTCAACTTTCGTCCCACCAATTCATAAGTTCCATGTGCCAAATTGTCACATGCTAGACTAGTGGTATCACTTAATGACTGATCATCCTCAAAATGGATAACTACATTGGTAGGATGCATTATCTCTGGGTCCCTAATTGAGCACACTTATATCCTGTCTAGAAGTTCTTCCCCCAAAGGTTCAATATAGGGTGTCAACTTCTCATCAGCCAAGGGTATAATGAATGTTCCTCCTTATTTTCAAATTTGATGTACCCTTTGTTGAACTAAAGGTACATGTTGTTTTTAGTACACCATGGGCACCTAAGTAGTGCTGGGAAATTATCTACCTTGGCGAGCATCAAGACTTCGAAGTCCCTAGTAAAATTATCTCCCTAGATAGTGATAGATGCATCCTTTAAGACATCGATGGGCATCGCCTTAGTCTTATTTTACATAGACAACACATTCAAAGATGGATGGAATGTAGGTCTTCCCATATGATGCCATGCATTCAAAGTTAGAACATTAACCTCCACGCCTATGTCAATGAGGATAGTACTAAGGAGCCATCCATCTACAATTGCATTCAATGTGATCTCATTGTCATAGTCAAGGCTATGAGGGGGAAGGTTTACATGCAATACCTGCCTCTCATGCTCTTCTCTGACATGTGGTTCCTTCTCTCTCAACCATGATCCTAGCAAGGGAATGATATTCTCTTGACTTAACATTTTACACACCTCCATGACCTCATCTAGGTAATCCTTTGGTGCCTCGACTCTCCTCCCTTGTTCCTCCCTCCTGGATTGTTCCTTTAGACACCTGATTTCCTCTTGTAAACTTTGAATGACATCCATGGTGTCCTGATACACCTACTTTTCATGCATGGGATCTAGGTACTTTCCATGAACTACTTCCTCCCTTGAAACTAGGTTCTTTTGTCTTGGTATCTCTCTTACACGCATAGTTTCTACCCTTGTTACCAAGATAAGCTCTAAACCTACATCCCGTGTTACCCAAGGAATCCACTATATATCCACTTTCTTAATGTTGACCATTACAGTGCCCTTGTCTTTTCGATTCTACTGATTCATGAGCTCAAACACTCTGAGCACTCCTTGTACTTATGCTTCTTCCCACACCATGAACACTGCAATAGGTCTAGGCACTCTTTTTTGTAATGCTCCATAGATCCACAATTGAAACAAGTTCCATGTGGGAACTCACTCCTTCCTCCTCCATGGTTACCATGACCCTAAAATCCTCCTCAAAAACCTCTTGCATGTGTGTCTCCATCTACGCACTCCTCATAATGGAAATCATCACCCTTGGAACTACTAATAATGTTGGTCTGACACACCCCATGATCAATGGCCTCATAGTTATGATCAATGAGCCTACAATCATTAGTATCATGGGTTATAGAGGTGTAAATATTGTAGTAACAAGATACATTCTTCTAGATTGCACACTACAGCAAGGGCCACCTATTCACATCATGGCCCCCATGACAAATTTCACAATCTACTGCCATGACGTGTACTATCCTTTGGGGGAAATAATCCTTAACATGCCCCTCTACTTAACAATCTGTCCACCACAAACCACTGCGAGTCTCATGGGATGAGTTCATAGATAAATTTTCCAACTACTTGGCCATAGCAGCAATCTAAGCCTTCAGGAATGGCTAATGCCAGTATCAACACTACCAATAGCCTCGGCACGGAGAGTAGTTTCCAATGGCTCACATGGGTCTGTAAAAGTCTTATGAGATAAGGCCCTTCTCAAAGGAGTTATCAACCCTCAAAAAAGAAATTGAGCATGATGTGAAGGGTGAATATCATATGATAATTTAGACAAGAGAGTTTTAAAGCACGCATCATACTCCTACATAGTTTCTACCATTCCTTGCTAAAGCTCCTTCAGAGCATTGATGCTCTTCTACTCAAACTTAAGAATGTGGATTTCTACTAAGAATGCATTCTTTAAAGCAGTATAGTCCACCACTGTTTGATGAGGGTCATACTTCCTATACCAGCTATGTTCGTGCCCTTGAAATGTGGTTACAAACTAACTAGCCTTCTGTTTTGGGGTTTAGATACGCTTTGTGTGCCATAGCAGTTCACACTTGTGAACATGTTTCACAACATCCTCAATACCTCTATAATCACTAAAATGTAGAGACATTTCAAAGAAATCTTGTGTGTGTGGTTTACACCTATGTTTCCTCCACCACCTAATCCACCAGGTCTATCGAGTCGTAAACCACCAAATCCACTAGGTCCACCAGGTCCTGAACCACCAAATCTACCAAACCCACCAGCTTCTGTTTTTCCTAAACCACTAGACCCACCGAGTCCTAAACCATTGGAGCCACTAGATCCACCATGTCCTAAACTACCAGAGCCACCAGATCCACCAGGTCCTAAAGTGGTCGTGCCAAGGGTCCCCACAGTTCCACTGAGCTACACGCCTATGGTCTACGACAATGCCCCACTACCAATAGTATACCGCATGCCACTCTCAGATGTGAGACTAAAATCTTTTGTGTCCATACCTTTCCTGAAAATTCCTAACACTAGGTTGGTGTTTGCAGCCATAGAAGGCCCAAATGAGAAATTATACCTCTTGGGTGTAGAACGATCACCTCTAATGTAACCAATTAGACTAGCAATATTTTCCCCCTAATCTAGAAAACCAAGTGCCAGGGTCTAGTCGCTAGGTGGGCTCAAATGCACACCAATGGTTCTTCTTTCTCTGTGTGATGAACTCTCATCAGAAGCCGAAGGGGTCTCTCTTACAAACTTGCCAAGATGGGGTCACACAGACCGATTAGGTTCCACATCCTCTGCATGAACCTCAAATCCTTCCCACAATGTCTGCCACCATACATCCATCACAACTACAACCTTGTGTGTCTAGTAATCTCCCTTTCACATGCTTCACCATACTTCATTTGTCTCTCCTCCCTTTCTTTCTCCATTACAACATCTGCCATCTTCCTCCACCCTAACTTCCTCACCTAGCACTCAGAATGGTTTAGCCGTCCATTGGGAATGCCTCTAAACTCATTGTAACCATCAATATTTTCATAGCCAAAGGGACAACATGTAGAAACAATCATCTGGGATCCCACAGAAGCTCAAAATCAATAACCTACAGATAAGAATATGTGGAAATGGCGTACTCAAGAGTGTAGGTAGCCAATACTCCTTTCCACTAATGATCCACAACATGGGTCCACTTCAGATCTACATCCTGTAGCCTTTGGTATTCTTCTTGGGTCCACACACATGATCCATAATGCCAACTTGATCTAGATACATAGGTTGAGATCCATTCATATAGTTCCACCGGGAAGATTTTTTTTTTTTTTTTTTTCATACAAATCATGGTAGAGGTTCTCTTCTACCCATCTATGTGCATCAAAATTACGTCTGGTGTTGAATCTATGAGAAAATTCATCCTCCATGCTCTTGAACCATGATTCAACACTTTCTAATGTTAACCACTTTGTCATTACTCATTACACAGATCATGATGAATGTTATTTCCCACTACAACTTCAAAAATAGGTCGTGGCAACGGAACCAAGATGTAGTCATTTTTACCCCAATCACAAAAGAAAGGAACCCCATGCACACCGGCCTATCACCCTGTGGAAGCTGGGTGCTCACTCGAGGCACTCATGGGTACCAAGTCTCTCTTTTATGTGAGTTTAGTGGGAAACATCATCTATGATTTTTGTTTAAGAGATTTCAAAAGGATTTAAGACATACAAGAACCATAGATCTCAGAATGGCCTCTAGATCCTTGCATTCATTCCAGACAGTGTACCTAACAGATTATATAACTTGTATCATAATAGAAAGAAGTATACAAACATCCATACTTAACATAAACATAAATGAAAGAAGACCTATGAGAAAGATGTATTCATTAGAAACATTGATATTCATATATATATAACCGATAACCTCATTATATTCATGGAGCCCTTACAAAGTGTCAAAGAAAAGTAGACCGCAGTCATGCATTACAACTGGACTAATGTAACTATGCTACCAAAAATAAAAATTACAATCCCCCTGCCACATGCATCCTTTCCCTAGAGTTCTTATAGTATTTCTGTAGATCTCCTCTCACTCTCTAAGTATATGTGTTTACTCTGCAGGTGCTTGTATTTATAGATTTTTTGGGATGCCAACTCATCCTCTAGCACCCTCAGATCTGATGCCAAGTGTCTGAATGTGGTCCTCTATGTGAGCATACTCCTCTAGGCCTAAACCCTCCACTTTATACCATGATGTGGTTCTAGAAGCTTCTACCACAGGCATGCTCCTTCCTGGGCCAACCCGTCGCCAAGATGGCACCTTATCTATGTACAACTAGGTCATGCTTTCTGTGTGTTCTACCCCAAACTTCCAATTTGACTAAGTCTCGAACCCTTGGTTTTGTCCATGCATGTCACGCACACCACGGGCTTCCATAAACCATTTTCTTAAACCCTTCCTTGAACGCTTTGTCCTTGTGTGCCTTTCCTTAATTAGGACCTTACGTGCCTACACGCCTTTTGTACTTAGTCAATATTCTAGGGGCCCAACATTGAAAATTTCTTTGAGCATATGTGGAATATAATTCAAAACCCTAAAAAAAGGTAAGATATAAGAAGGTAGGTTTTTAGAGGATGATGTTGGAGGGAGGATATTTTGCTCTAGAGGTAGCTAAGAGAAGGGCGAGAAGCTTTTAAGGAAAGAAAAGGGTGGAGGAAATTTGCAGAGGAACTAAATATGTAGAAAAGGCACTAGGATTGGGTGAAGGTTGTATTTGTGTAACCAAATCATTGGGAATTAGTATTTAAGATGATTTCATTTTGTACAATCATTAATGGGATTTGAGAGCATTAATATATGTTTCCCTTGTATTTTTCTAAGTTTGATGGTTTTAACTTAGTAGATTCATCAAGATCCATTGCACCAATTAGTGTTGTTACAAAATGGTGTTTAGGATGAAATAATTTACGTACCCTTGTTATAATTATGTGTGAATCATTACTATAGTTTAATTTATTACATAGCCTGCACTTGTTTATCTCTCATCTAGGAATGGTACGAGTATCTGATGTTATCTAGGTGTACCTAAAAAACTTCATTTCTGAAACCTATAAAAATCTCTGTGCAGACTAAATGAGGTTTGGGGGTATGAATTGTAATTTATTGGGGATCCCTTAATTCATACTTTCTAGTATTATTCACACGAGATGATGTAACCTTAGGTTTACTAAGATGGATTATTAAGAATATAGACCTTGGTTTTCCTGGAGCTTTCCCTATAGGTCAATCTCTTATAAAAGGACCATTCAATTTATACTGTGTTCAATGAAAAGTTGTAAAAGCCATGGATTTTGGGTAAGAATATCTAAAAAAACCCCAAATGCTTTTAACAATCTGATCAATGGACCATGTGATAAGAAATGAGCAAGGTTCTCTTCTTTGCATACATTAATTTGAAATAAACATGTAAACTAAGCAAATGAATTTAATATATATCCTTTGAAAGCTTGAAATAATGAACCTAAGAGGATCTAGGAATTTAGTTTATGTTTTGAGAGAAAGGGATCTCCCCATTAATGGCTTCAAGGCCAATGGATCTTCCCTTTTAATCCATGTTAATGTTATGAAATACAAGATTAAATGATTTTAGCTCAAATGAAAGAAGATGAAATACAAACTAAAGCCTAAAAAAATTTCTATAATTTGTGCTAGGAAGAAGAGAGAATTCTTTGGAAATGAGGGAGGGGGTATAGCCCTATTTATAGTTTTTGGTTTGGAAGAAAAGGGAGAATTGGGTGCATATGGGACAAAGGCTAAATTCCAAAAAGCACTTTTAGCAAGTCAAAGTGTGATTTGACTATGTTTAGGGTAATTAACCTAGGTTAGATTAATTAATCTCTCTTAGAGAGTAATTAGGATTCTGGAAGGGTTTTGAAGGGCTTAATGTTATGTTTGTGGAGCCTATTTTCATGTTAGAGTGTGGTAAACCTTCCATGTGTTACACTCAAGTATTTTTACGGTGGTCCTGCTCGCCGGTGAGTGGGTCAGGGGGGTTCGGGGGTGAAGCCCCCGAAGCAAATTTTCATGGGTGGTTTATTAACCCATGGGTAATGGGTAACCGTTATGGGCTGTTTTTGGGCCCATGGTTTTTCGGTACCCATTGTTTTGTAAAACCGCCTCTTTAGCTACCCATAGGTTTATGGGATAGTTTTATTTTTTCCCATTGTTTGATACCCATGGTTTTGTAAATTTGCTTAAGTAGTTGTCTATTTATATGGTCTTATGCATATGATAGATGGAAAAGCAAATGTATTGCAGATGTGTTTTGAATTCGGGTGTGAATTCTGTAGAGTTTGTTGAGCATAGCTCCAAATGGATCTGGGTATTGTATTGAGAGAGTGGAGGCTTGTAATAAAATATGAGCAAGTGATTCTTGGTGGACATAGCCCAAATTGGGTGAACCACGTTAAATCTTGTCCCTCTGTGTTGTGTTATTTATTCTACACTTTTATTTGAGATCTATAATATTTTCTGCATATTTTCTACTATTGCGATTTTGTAAGGGATTATTCCGCATATTTTATCTCTTATTTCCTAACACTTAATCAATCCAACGAAGTGGATTGATCTTCTGGGGAGCTAATAAAAGCAAGATAGAAGAGAATAAAAAACTAATGTAGTTAGAACAAGGCTATAACTGCTTGTTTAAATGGTTTATAAGAGGAAAAATGACCAAAAAGGGGGTCGTAAGGAGGAAGTTAGATAGGTCAAATTGGTGGTGTGTCATCAATTTGCAAAGGGATGTAGTGTTAGTGCACCATTAGAAATAATAGTGTATTGATCAAACTACAGGTGTCTATATTTTCCCCTCTTCGAGGTGTCGTATGTGACGTCACTTCAAAGAAAGTAGATAAACATAAACAAGTATATTTTTTTTTTGAAGGGATAGAAGAAAAATTAATAAGACGAAGGATGATGAATTCCCCCTTGAGTGTCGATAGGGTTGTGAAGAAACTCGATCGACGATTAAAAAAAATAAACAAATAGAAAGAAAAGTGTTCAGAGAAGATGAGAAACTAAAAGAAAAATGGATATTGAGCTATCCGCAAATCAATTGCTAACAATACTTAATCATCATAATGCTTAGAATCCTCCTCATGGGTTCTTATTAAAATGTGAGCATGTGACAGAAGCATAAAATGACATGAAAAGCAAAGATACAAACAACCGTCTTATGCTAGAAATGACCAACTCCATGCAACATACACAAATGCAATGCAATACGAGAAATAAACAAAGTCACCTGACAGGGAAATAAGTACATTCACACACACTTAAACCAACAATGTTCAAGATAGTTGCACAAATATTTTCTTATCGAGATGAAGTCCCAAATGTTATGATAAATGAAAAGGGTGAAGAATGATGCCCCAAGCAAGGTGTATTATACAAGGGGGAAGATGGAGGACACTTCCGTCCTACTCAAAAGCAATGTGCACAACAAAAATAGTACCAGGCAATTGATAGTGCCCTAAAGTATAGACGAAGTAAGAAACATAGCTTGTGTAGGTGTTTGAAGATTTTGGTGATGCGCAAGTATTGTTTCAAAACATTTGAAAACTTCAGCAAGATCTAGGATGAGTGCCATGTAATAGACATAGATTTCAGCCATAGATGATTGGTTTTAACCAATTTTTAGCCATTTTTGATGTATTGAATATTTTTGTTGTTTTAAGATATTTTTGTGATTTTTTTCTTTTTTTAGGTTTTTGATCAGTCAAAAGAATTTCAAAGGATCAAATATCTTCTAAAAATATGCATGAGGGTGATAGTTTGAAGGCAAATCTTTTTCAGAAAGCTTAGAATATACGCCCACAAGGAAAAAGATGGGTCGATAATATATATTTAAAATAAATTAGTAAATAATTATCATAATGGGGGAAATAGATGAAATAGAGAGGAAAAGGGAGGAAAAGGTGCTTGGAAGTTTTGTAAATTACCTTAGTGTGACAAAGAAGTGATTTTTGGATGGCACGAAGTGCCCTAGCATGTGAAAATTTGTAAAAAGAATTATTTTAATACAAAAATAATTGTCATAATGGGTAGAAGAAGGTTAGAATGATCACGGTGGAGAAAACATGCCCTAGGGGCATCGCAATGGGTTAATATACTTACCCAGGGTCGGTAAAACAATCACAACCAATTCATTTCTACCATATCCTTTGTAAATTTTTACCATGAGTGATATTGAGATCCCTAGAGTGAGATGGTAAGGATACCAAGGAGGACGAGGTGCGCAGAATCCAAGAGTACATGTGAGACCCAACAAATGGACCATTCGTGAGTGCCCTAACCCCCTATTAATTATGCATTTAATGCATTTTTTAGGGTTTTCAAGGGTAGGTAGAATACATTTTTATGCATACATGTGGGCGTATGTGTCGGATTGACAGGTATGAACATGTGCATGCGTCAAAATAGACACAAACGTGCACGTGCATCCATTCACAGGGGACAGGGATGCGTACACGTACCTACATGGCAGAAGTGGGTACATGAACACGTACCCATAGAAAATACTAAAGGGGGTACATATATGTTAGTTAGGATTGGAACGGACACGCGCACACATGTGCATTGAAGTGGGTGCGTAAGCATCATACTAGGCACATATGCATCCTGTATGGCCTATGAAAAATAGGAGAAGAAAGGTTTGCATGCATATTCATTTGAAAGGGTGCATACACATTGGTTAGGGCATGCAGGTGCCAAAGGTGATACATACATGCTAAAGTGAAGTAAGAAAAGACATTTGGCTGGAAAACTGCCAAGTATAGAAGAATATAGGTGAAAATATTTTAGAAGAAAATAATAGTTAGTAAATTAGATGTATTAAAAGCATTATTTTTCCTTATAAAAATATATAGAAGTGTTAGATGCCTAACACTTGCATTGATTTTATAGCATATGTTACCTATTCTTCAGACTCACGAATGCTACAGTTGATTAGCTGTGATAGAGGCACAATTTGATGAGGATGATAGAGAAACCCTAGTGAGCCTTTTGCACATGACGAGACTAGATCATGTGGCCAAGATGCCCCAGATCACTTTAGATCATGAACTTTTGATGACCATAGAAGAGTAGTGGAACAATGAGAGCCAGTGCTTTTGCCTCCCGACTAGGGAGATGACCATTACCTTGGAGGATGTATGGTGCATCATGTGGGTCCTGATTCAGGGACACCCTATCGAGACTACGAGCCACTGGACAAACATTCAACATCATATCACACATTTATTTTGTGTTCCTACTATACCATGGTGTGGGATGTCCATCATAATCTCCTAATCTATAGATGATCTAGAGTTAGACTATGTAGTGGTCTATATGATGGCTCTTTTTAGTGGAGTTCTACTCCCTGACAAGACTGGTGCTTCATTTTTGTTTGGACTCCTCAGAGTGATTCTTGGTTTGGTGGAGGGAAAAACCTACTACTGGGGTCAATGTAATCTAGCAAACCTATACTGGGACCTTCATTTGATTATATACTACTATCAGAAGATGGTAGGACCTACTTGCTTGCTACATATTTGGGTGTGGGACCACATTATCATTAGTCACCCCTTAGGTATTCTGAGAGTTCAGGCTCCCAACGAGCCCTGTACGATGGGTTGGGTCCCAGTATAGGATGATGTGTGACCCTTCATGGGAGTTACATACCACTACAAGTGTGAGTTAGATGAGTTGTGCCAGGATTCCATTGTATTGAGGCCTTGCAGACATTTTCAGTGGCTAGAGGATGGCTTAGAGCTTAGCGTTGCTACCATTGAGCACTTTATCCTGGGTAGCCATAGCTATATGCAGGAGTTATATAGAGTAGATTGGTGCCAGAGGTAGCTTGGCCTTACCCAAGATGTTCCTGGGCTAGATAGATGGTATGCTCGTAGAGCTAGAGAGAATTTTGATACATGGGTCCATAGATTTCCTGTGATAGAGCACTGGGTAGTTTTTGATAGGTGGCACCCACTATTTGGGTGCCACTAAGATAGATTAGAGATCCAGACACTACGATGGCGTATGGGCCATAGTACCATGGTGTGCTCACATGCCATTTGAGCATTCCCAGAGTGGCATATGATGTCAGAGTGAGACCTCCTACAATGGGGCCTCCAAAAGCTGAGATACTCCCAAAATAGTCATTGCAACGTTTTGGGTAAATTGCACCTCGCTCTTAGACAACCTTGTAACACGTAGTTGAGAGAACTTGTTAGGGAAGCCATTTTTTCAAGGATCCCACTTTACTAGTCCTTGATGTGTCAAGCCATCACAAAGTGACAGCTCATCTGGAATCTAAACTTTGTTTGTTGAAACAAGGAAAAGAACCCTTGTGAGTTCCAACTGAGTGTCTTTTCATCACGGAACTAAGCTACATACCACTGGGTGTGCCAAATGTGTTCAATGAAAATTTGTAAAAGCCATGGATTTGGGGTAAAAATCTCTAAAAATACCCCAAAGGATTTTAACAATCTGATCAATGGACCATGTGATAAGAAATGAGCAAGGTTCTCTTCTTTGCATACATTAATTTGAAATAAACATGCAAACTAAGCAAATGAAGTTAATCTCTATTCTTTGAAATCTTGAAATAATGAACCTAAGAGGATCTAAGCATTCAGTTTATGTGTTAAGAGAAAGGGATCTCCCCATTAATGGCTTCAAGGCCAATGGATCTTCCATTTTAGTCCATGTTAATGCTATGAAATACAAGATTAAATGCTTTTAGCTCAAATGAAAGAAGATGGAATACAAACTAAATCCTAAACAAATTGCTATAATTTGTGCTAGGAAGAAGAGATAATTCTTAGGAAATTAGGGAGGGGGTATAACCGTATTTATAGTTTTTGGTTTGGAATAAAAGGGAGAATTGGGTGAATGTGGGACAAAGGCTAAAGTCCAAAAAACAATTTTAGCAACTCAAAGTGTGATTTGACTATGTTTAGGGTAATTAACCTAGGTTAGATTAATTAATATCTCTTAGAGAGTAATTAGGGTTCTGAAGGACTTAATCAATCCAACGAAGTGGATTGATCTTCTAGGGAGCTAATAGAAGCAAGTTAGAAGAGAATAAAAATATAATGTAGTTAGAACGAGGCTATAACGGTCTGTTTACAAGGTTTATAAGAGGAAGAACAACCAAAAAGGGGCTCGTAAGGAGGAAGTTAGATAAGTCCAAATGGTGGTGTGTCATCAATTTGTAAAGGGAAGGAGCGTTAGTGCACCATTAGAAAGAATAGTGTATTAATCAAACTACAAGTGTGTACATATAACTTGCATTCATGTAGTAGCTAGAAACACATGATGGTTTTTCTTTATTTCTAAGTTCTCTCCACGTCTCCTGTGAATATTTTTACCCATCATTCATGCCATGTGAATCAAAATTTTCCTCTATCCCCACATAAAAATCTATAATACCTTGTGAAAAAATCTTAACTCATTACGTGGGTCCCAGTTTTCTTATTAAATATCTAATCGACCCGTTGGGGAGGAAAAACTAATGAATCCTTCACTGAGCATGTTCTCATCCCCAAATCAAAGATGCCCTTCATTTATAAACATATAACATGTGAAAAACTTTGAGGTATGCTTACCGGTCGAACCAACATTTTCCTTAGTGGTCCACATGAGATCCTTGGATGCATATATCATTTGGTGACCACTCCTTTGAGTGAAAATTATATCTAGTGGTTATACTTGACATCGATCTAAATTCCTTATAATATCAAGACCTCACCTTGAATCCATGCCCATAACCTCAGTGCACCCAGATCACAATCTCAGGTTCTCTCACCCTGACCAAGACAGAGTCAAAATTAGCAGGGATCGCAGCCATGCGATTTGTTTGGGTGCCTCCCCATCACTCCACATGGAGGGGTAGATGGGCCATCAGGAGGGGACCTCACTCCCAGCCACATAATGATGATTTAATGAGGGTCCCTCTTCATCACCCATAACATATCCCCAACTCACCCCTCTTTCCCTTTGAGGTGTAAATCTGGGAGCCAATAGGAGTGAAAGTTGAATTGTAACTCATATAGGTGGATTCCCAATTTTAGTCCTTAGTTTATTTAAGGTAGTAGGAGCATCATGGTTATAATTTTTGAGTAATTGTTCCAGTTTCTCATTCAGTTACATAACTAGAAGAAAAAAGAAATGGTGATGCTTCATTGCTTGGAATGGTGTTTTCATGTTTATAGAATGGGAACTCTTAATTGTTGTGAATGGGGTACTCATCAGTGTTAATTTATTACTTTCCTAATGAGTACATGAAAATTAATCATTCCAAGATCAATCTTTGTCAGTGGAACATGACAGGGTCAGTTTCAATCTTCATCTTCTTCAGAGAAGATATTCATGAGCATCACCTATAGCCATCAAGGTAATATTTCAAAATTGTTTCTAAACACTTAGTTCGAGGTGTCTGTGTATCATCCAAAGGAGACAAATTTCATCATCAACATAATGTTAAAATTAGGCTTCATCAATGCTTCCTCTTAGTGTAGTAGTGTTGTAGAGGTCATCAGGGGAAAATACTCTTGTCTTCAACTTCTTCAGGGTAGGTCTTCACCAATGACAAAGATATCTTCATCCTTCAGAGCATTTCTTTGTCAGAGTAGCATTCACTCCCCTTTTCCCTTCTTCTTTCATTCTTTCTCTTCTTCTCTACCCCTTTCTATATCTTCATTGTGAGAAATCATGATGTTCGTCCTATTCATTTAAAAGTGACTTTAGAAAACATTGTAATAAGTCACCTTTAATTAATAAAAGGGGACTTAAATTCTGTTCCTAAGGATTTGACAAGTCACATGTTGTGGAAGGAAAAATGAAATATTACATGAGGGGTAGTCAAAGATTATTCTCAAGTTCTATAAATTATAATAGAACCCTCATTCCTAAGGGTTTTCAATTTTGTATACTTATAAGAGATTACAACTCATGATGAAACAAAAGAGATAGATAATTCCTATTTACCCATCTCTTTATGTTCTTCTTGTTCTCACTATATACAATTTTTTCAAAGCATAAATGAAGAAAGAAGGGGTTTATTTCCTTTTTTGATGAGGATATTTTTTAAACCTTGTGTTCTAAATCTTAGCTTGTCTTGTTTATAATTACAAAATTAATTTTCTTCTAGATTCACGTGTGTTGAAATAATCCTATAAATGGTTGTAGGAATATGATTTTATACCTGTAATGTTAATCCCCCCTCTCATTCTCCCACTCCCTTTCCTACCCCCTAAGAAATTTCCTCCCTTGCAAGTAATTGCAATATTTTACCAAAGGTTCAATGAAGTGTTCCTATTAGACGTGCATAATAATATGGAGATGCACCATTCAAGTAGAGGGACTTATATTCCTAGAGTATTGGTAGATACCCATCATTTTATCCACCTAAAAAAAATCTCACCAATAGTTTTTAGCACCCACTATGGGGCAGACGTGGTAGTAATAAGTACCCAAAATACAATCACAAGAATCTAGAAAAATAAAATATTCCGAAAATAAATCAAAAATTAAAAAATTAAAAATTAAGAAAACAAAAAAAAGAGTTGATTGAAATCCTTTACTAGAAAACCCACTGTTGATCCCTGTGAATGACCCTTCATATTCCATATTATCTTTTCATATTCCCATTGTAATATTTTCTCAAAACTAGCTGAAAAAGAAATATACCAGGTTGAATAGGATAAGAGGAGTTGTTGATACCATTTTTGAGGCTTTGCAAAACCCACAAGAAAAAATTAGAGATAACCCCTACTTTATCTCTCAATCTTAATCCCCATCTGATTCTTAAAGTGGTCCACTTAGTAATCCTATTCAAACTCTTGTTGATACTCATCCTACAAATTCTCCCTTTTTCTAACCACAATTAAACATTGAATTCCCTAGTGTAGAAGAACTAGAACCAAAAGAAGAATTAGGAGAAGAGTTTGTAGAATCTGAAGCTTAAGGAATAATGGCTAATGTAGAAGAAATACCCCAACCCATTATTCCATGGGGAAGGACCAATTTCTCTTACACCTCCTCTTCATGATCTACCGACATGTTCCCGTAAGAACTTTCCAAATTTTAAAGGTGATGACACATTGCTTCCTGTAGAACACATCTTGTCCTTCATAACGTCATGTGGAATCCTCATCATCAAACTTAAGGATGTTTCCATGAGATTTTTTAGGGAATAAATTCAAGATAAAACAACAAAATTGTTTATCTCCTACCGTCCAGATCTATCACTTGTTGAGATGATATAAAAATGGTTTTTAAGGAAAAATTCAAATTCACTGAGGACTATCAATAATTCCAAGCTCAAATAAATAAGGAATGTAATAAGAATATGAGAGACTTTGTATCCCATTATAACAAGTTACTCAAAAGGATACCTCTTGAAGATGTTCCCTTTGATAAGAACATAAAAATATTCTTCATAAATGATCAAATGTTAGAGGTAGGATTCTTTCTCTAGAGGGTTAAACCAAGGAATACAAGAAAAAATAATGGCAATTGAAGTTGAAGGTTACCTCATCCTATCAAGAAAAATAAGGAATCCCTCAAGAAAGGATAAATCCCAACATCCTAAAGATGAGAGAACTAATATGATGTTTCTAAAATTGGTGAACGAAGTGACAAGGTTTAAGAGAGAAGTTTCCCAATTAGAATACCATCAAAATTTGTAGCAGAAATTAGATCATAGAAGCACCCCAGAGGGTTTCCTTAGAATCTACATCTATCAATGCAAGTTATAGAACGTGATAAGATGAAGAAGAATTTGAACAAGAAAATTAAGAAAGTGATTTTCTAGAGGTTGAAGAAGCATATAATGATGCAAAAATAAAATTGTATGAATATTTTGGAGGTTATGAAGATGATGAAAAAGATGCACACAATTTATCATGTGTGGTATTCACTTGTTCTCTGTCTAAAAAAGAATCTTCTCCCTCCGTTGTTGTTGCAAATAAGAAGGATGAATATCCTCATGTGGTGACTCTACAAAAGAAAATAATCACTCAAGGATCTCCAATTCTACCCTCCATGGACTATGTATTGGAGAAAACTAATCCCTTAGAAAGAAAGAAGTCACCTACTAGTCCAATTAAGTTTTCTAAGGCCCCTTCTAAAACTAACTTTGATCCTACAAAATCATTTCTTTTAAGAGTGTTTAATATATCTCCAAAATCAACCTCTTTTTCCCAAAATTATACTCCCTTCTCTAATACTATCTTGACGTAAAAAGTAGTTCCTTCATCCCCCTGACCACACCTAATCCATTTTATTATGTTGAACATGTAGAAAACACCAAAGATTAGATTACTCAAATTGAATATTTGCGAACACACCTAGAGAAATTCAAGAGGTTGGTTGATACTATCTAGAGTGGTTTCCCAAAATCCAACACTGTGAATACCAATCCTAAGGTCCTACTACCAACACCACATAAATCTCCTACACAAAAAATTCTTGCCTTGAGTGCATCAAAGAATGATAATATTGACCCTTTTTATGTTACCCTTCTTGTTGGAAGATACCAGTTGAATAATTGGATAATAGATTTAGGTTCTTCTAACAATGTGATGCCTATAAAGGTGGCCAATGATATTGGAATCACCTTGACTCAAATTGGTGGCTCATGCTACTCCATGAAATCAAACGAGGTCCTACTAGTGGGAAAGATCAATGATGCAGAGGATGTTCTTGCCAAATTTCCAGATAAGAAGATGTCATTGACTATCTTAGTAGCAGACATCCCAACTACATTTGGAATGTTGGTAGGTAGAATCTTATGAAGAGATTTTGGAGGGAAAATTCAAATGAATTTGTCTTCTACAACCATTCTAGTTAAAGGAGATATGGAAAAGTTTCTTCTAGAGAATAAGATGAGGTATACAGTGCAAAAGGAAAGAAATCTAGGAGCTAAGGTTCTATACTAAAGTAGCAGGTAGATGAATCATTTCATGAGAACCAAACGAGAGGAATATATTCCCATCTTGATATGACGAAGAATCAATTTTTTAGGAGGTATTACTCTCAAATAAGTGTTGAAAAATTTTGAATCAAAAGAAGATAACCCCGAGTTTCCAGATGATGTGAGCCATAAAGAAGAGAAGATGGTTCTTGATGAATATCAAGAGGAGAAATAAAATAATGTGTTTAACCATGATGAGGAAGTTTTATCATTCCCATTTGAAGATGAATATTATCTTGATCATGCCATCCATGAAGATTACAACCCAACTTGTGATGAGCTCTTGAACGGTTTGAAAGAACAGTCTTTGTAAGAACTTCTAAGAACTATAGAAGAAACAAAATACCTTGAGCTCATCCTTGAACTCCTGATTCAAGCTATGGATTTTTAAGAAAAACGTGAATGAAACTATAATTTCTCAACTTATTTAAAAGGTGGTCATGATGAAGAAAATAAAGGTGAAAATTTTGATGTCCCTTCTGAGCCAATGGGTGATGGATGCAATGATGAAATTGATGTTTTCTACTTTCCTTTTGAAGAAGAATATTCTTTCTATGGTGAAAAAATTTAAATGAAAAGTTTTGAGGTCTTTAAGTCAAGGCTTCCCTTGAAAAAGAAGTGATAGAATAAAATGAACTCTAAGATGGTGAAACACTTCCCCAAAAATGTTTCCTCTATTTTCAAATAAAATATCCTTCAAATGAATGTAATGGTGAGATTTTAGTAAACCCAATAGAAGGATTCAGTACAAGAGATCTTGGAAGCAACAGAAGATACAAAAGACCCCAAGTTGAGTCTTAATCTCTTGAATTGTGCTATGGAAATAACATGATGGGCATGATGTTAGTATTGATCCCCTATTTCATTTTCAAGCATCACATGTTGGAATGGAACAAAAAGATGAATTCAATGTTTCTTATGAAAAAGGTGTCGATAAATATGAATATGGGAAAGGTGAAAAACTCACGATATTCAAGTAACCTAAAAAAAATCATCCCTAGAGAAATGATGATATGGTAAATGACGAATCAATAATGCAGATGAGAAGGGAATGCAATACACACTCTGAAACATATTTCAAAGATAACAAGAGAAATTTACTTTTCACGTAAAGCTTTAAACATCAAGAAGCTCATATAGACTCACTCCTCCCAAGTGTACAAGAAGTTATGAAAGAACATAACTTTCATAATTAGTTAAGGAAGGTAGGATACTTTATTGATCCTATAAATTTCTTTGTGGAGCATCATCATTCAATGTTACCTCTTTTGAGGTAACTTCTAAAAAGGAAAAGTGCTTCAGTGAAAGTGGGTTGTCCCCTACATTGTATCATAGCTGATTTATGTGTATGTTTCCCTTTCTTGTTGTTTTTTTTTTCCTTTTGTGTGTGGTGTGTTTCCTTTTCCCTATTGTGTGTGTGTGTCTGTGTCCTCCTTCAAGTCCATCTCTTGCTAGTAAAATAAATCTGTGTATCCGAATGGATAAGACACTAGTATTAGTTATCAAATAATATTTTTGAGTTCCTTCTCATCCTACCATCACTTTGTTTGATCTAGAATGAGTCCCTAAGTGAGAGCCATTTGTTTTCCTATGTTGTTTCAAGGGAAAAATTCAACTTGAAAAAAAGACAACTATACCCGAGTGTCAAAATTTTACATTATAGACCCTCGCAGACACCCCTCCAGATCAACCTATCCCCTGTATCAAGACTATATTACCATTCTAAGTGTTCCAATGTGTTGTGGAAACATTTCCATAGGCAATTTAGTGAAATCAATATCATTCAAGTTCTCTGGAGATGATAGCTTTCAAGATAAGCTTTGTAAGAGACTTAGGAATGGATATTTTTAGCTTTTCTGAGGATGATGCACACCATCTGGGACAAAGGTGAAGGATTAAATTCATCATAATGTGGTAAGGAGGAGAGTGGAAAATTTTAAAACATATTTTGGAAGATTTAGGTAAGATTTAGTGATTTTGGAGCAAGTTTATCAAAAGTAGACTTTTGAAGTCAAGGGAGCTTACACTATGAAAAGGTACCTAAACTTCAAGAGTTGATTTTGGGAGCTCTAGAATGATTTAAGAGCCAAAAATTATATAAATATAAATATATTTTAATCCTCTATGTGGTGGCAATCTTAGATTCTTCTCAAGACCCATGAATTTTTATATGTTACTCATTCTTTAGAGGAATAGTTGGTGATCCCGAGACAAAATGGATTGTTTGAGAGTGTTGAAAGTAAAATAAAGGAATGATACCCATCCCATTCTTATAAAAATTCCATTTCTAGTCAATATCATATAAATAAGTATCAAAACATTCATTTGGGAGCTCAAGATACGCCATTTTCAAGGCGCTTCCCCGAGGTATAATGCTTGATAGTTATACAATTTTTTTTAGGACACATGTCATCATGGAACTCAAAGAACTATTTTATTTCCCAATTTTCTGTTTGCAAGGGGACATGGGGGATAAAAAAAATTTACCCTCCCACCTTGAACCTCTTGGACCTACCACTGTTTCACCACAATGTAGAGATAAAACAGATAAGAGGTAAAGATGAGGAGGTTTACCTATGATAGTTAAAGAAGGTTGTGCACCATTAAATGTTGACCAAGATGATTGTTAAGATATTCCCTTTAGATAGGAGGAATGAATTGTAGAAGAAACATAATACCACCAAATAATATTAAATAACTTACGACAGTGGACTGCTTAGCGTATGCTAGTTCCGGGAAGTGTGTAACTTCCTAGAAGATTGTCAATCCACTATTTTTAAAAAATTTAATTCAAGGAAAGAGCATAAAAAAATTAATCCTACTGTGGTTAATATGATTTATGCATGTCATAGAAAACTCAATAAGCGAATCTAATCTAAACGGCTAGTTATGATTAAATTTGGAGGCTTGGTAGGTTGGTTTGGACTTACAAATTTGATAGAGGCTATAAATGAGATTTGGGAGATATTTGGTGAGGTTGTGGGTTGTTGGGAAGAAATTATTATCTCGGTGGTTTAATAGATCTTACCAGTCACAAAGACTGTATCGATTAGGTGAATGATGCCGACTACTGGTAAGTGACTGATGCTAGTTGGGTGACTGGTGTCGATAGGGGAAATTTGGTGGAATTGTTAAAAATGAGAGGTTTGGAACTCTTTATGATTTCACAAAGAATGATGGAAGCTTAGGGAAGGTCATCAAATTTTTACATAGACTCAGAGATAATAAAATAGGTGTTCAGACAAGGTATGAAGGTTCTTTGGGAAGATGGTTAGATGGAGGTGTTGTAGGAGAGATCTGGGTATGGTAGAGGGTGAAATGAAATAGATAATTAATAAATAACTAATCTATTGAAATGAAAAAGAAAAAGATTATTTACTTGTGAAATGGATGTGGATAGTAGGAGGTGGTGATGGTTGTAGGAGAAATATGTCTCGAATGAATGCATTAGTAATAGGAAGGCATGATGCTTCACTATGAGTGCATTGGAGCTCTGTATTAATATTTTGATGAATGGTGTGGTGTCTAAACACTATAAGGGCCTCTTATATGTCACAAGATCGCTGCAAAACTTGAGAGTTCGGATACAAGGTCACAAGATCTAGGAAGAGATATTCTAGAACCCAGGTAAAGGATTGGAAATCCTTATTTAAGGTAACCAATGGTGGTTAGGTGAATGACGCCAACTAAGGAATAACCATTGTTGATTAGGGATAAAATGTCATAAGTTTCCAAAAATAGATATTTCTTCCCTAGTTTTGGCATGATTTAGAATTGATTCGAAGTCAAGAGTGTGAAATGGGGCTAAATGGAGCATGAAGTTGGTTGGAATAATGATAGGTAATAAAGGTTAAGGTTAGAACAAGTTCTAGTTAGTTAAGGAGAGAGGGGACTTAGTCTAGGTTAATTAATAGGCTTAGAATAGGTCTAGGATGAGGTGGAGAGATGAAGTGGATAGGTGAGGTGGGAATTAATTAAATTTAGGTAATTAAATTAATGATAATGTGAGTAGCGGTCATGGTTAGATGTATGTTAATTGAAGGGGACTTGGGAGGGTGTGACCTAATTTAGGTGTCTAAAATTGCCCCTTTTTTAATCACGTAGCTTGTATTGATAAGAAATGATGAAAAAAATAGGAGGTGTTTACCCTAGGTATGAGTGAAGGTTAGGTTGCCCCATGTGTGGGTTGAGGTGATCCCCCTCAAACCAAGAACTGATGAAGTAGTAGGTAGAATTAGTAATGGGTTTAATAAATTTGTAAGTGATGAAAAAGGTGGTAAGGTGTAGGTGTTAGTAATTGTGATATTGGTGTGGGTGATAGGTGGGGGAATTCAAACACAAGTACATGTGTATAATTTGATAAGACACCAGGTTGAAGAGCTCACAAACTCTACATCGTCAAAGGTCAATAGTTTATCCAAACAAGGTTAATGTGGTTGAGGTATCCAAGGTATAGGATATGGTCCTGGGAACACAACAAGGCTAGGTGTAGGAATAAGCACTTGGTGTGTTTCAAAGCACTAAAAGGTTTTGTCTCATTAAGATAAACATCATGGCTTAATGCAAGGAAATTTCCATAGGCTAAACAATACGAGTAGTGTCATTGCAAGGTATAATGAGGAAGTGAATTCGAGTTTCTAATGGGCAAGGTTGGTGTGGGTGTATAAGTAAGGATATGGATAAGGCTGAGGTGTAGGCAAAAATGTGCCCCTAAGTATAATTAGAGAGATGACTAGGCTGGTCAAGCTATTAGTTGACCTTGTAGGGTTGTGGTAAGGTTGTGTTTGTTTCAATTTGATTTCCACATTATTTCTATTATAGAAAGTAAATGATGATGAGTATGTGTCATGTTTGGTTTGTTTTGTGTTTCAAAGTTTTAGGTTTTATTGAAACTAAATAACAAGGGTTGTTTATGGGGGGGAAAATGGTGGGCGAAAAGAGTGACCGAGCAAACCTTTGAGGGCTCTATAGCCCTTGTAAAAGGGGCCTCAGGCCGATGTAGTTTTCCCTTAAACCAGGGAAGGATGAGATTGGATTAGGTAAGTTGAGTAGGTAGGTTGGGTAGGTAAGTGGGGAAATTAGGTTAGAATAAGTTAGCTGGGTAAGGTATGTTTGAAAATAGGAATCGTCGAATCTTGAATAGGTAATAGGAAAGGTTAATTAAACATAGGCATAGAGGAAGGTGTCATGGTTGATTTAAATTCATTGTTCTTTTTCTATTTGAAGAAATAATGAGTAAAAATATAAGAAATTAAATGAGGAAGTATGTGCATATTTGGCAAGGACCATAAGTGTCATACCCCTAGAGTTATTGAATATAATTCACTAGATACACTACATGAGTGATAGGTATATAGGTGAAATAATTTGCATGATCACAATGTGTAGAATACACACCACATTCCTTGAGTTGATTTAGAAGATAATAAATAGAAGGTAAGATGGAAGAATTTGTTAAGCATAACTTTGTTTTGGGATAACATGTCCATTCTACAAGATACCCAAAACTAGAGTAGATAAGTCCATGACCAAAAGTTTATATTTTTCTTGATTTTTTTACCTTTTTATTTGTATATAATGATCGACGCAGGAAGTCTATATTGAGATAAAAATATTCTCCTTGAGGTCTTTGTGAAGCTAATCGATGTAGGAATCTATAAAGTTCAATTCAGTCAATCAAGATAATAACGTAATAATATATTTCATACCCATATTATTATGCATATATGAGATACAATTATATAAGAGAGGTAGCTCCTATATCTAAGGAAAACCACCTCCAAAAATATCTCCCCTACCTCCTATATACGAGTGTGGTTATAAGCACCACAATTCACATATAATTAAATAATAACATTATTGTTATAAAAATAATATAACAACCTAACTATAATATTTACCACATTGTAAATATCATCTAGTAAATACTCATGTAAATACTAATATTCTAAAATTCCCCCCTTAGTGTTTACATGGTGAAAAAAATATAATTATTTGATTGTAGCGTGCCACCTTTGTGTGCTTATGATTAGCTCATCAACTGTGCAGCATAGGGCTTGCACGAAAACCATACATGTGCCAATGCACATTTCTTCCACTTATGGTTTTCTCTAGCTTCTACCAACAACCTTACCAAATTAGTTTTCAGGTGTACCAATAACCTTTCATAATTGGTTTTACAGGTTTACCAAAAACCTTACAGAATTGGTGTTACAGGTTTACTAAAAACCTTACAAAATTTGTTTTATAGGTTTACCAAAAACCTTACAAAATTGGTTTTCCTAGTTTACCAAAAACCTTCACATCATGATTGCTCTAATACATTTTGACCAACATTCTAGAATGTTTTAACAAAAGGGGAGAAATGAGAAATACACACAAGATAACAAAAATTTACATCATCTATTCTTATCTTCCATGCCACACTAAAAATTGAAAAACTAAAATCCACACCACACAACTGAAACAAATGCCATCATACAAAAAGTGCGGCCCCATCATTGATGACTAACGAGAGGTACTGATCACCCTCCATCCTCTGAAGCCTCCATCCTCCAATAGGAAAATTATCTAGTAGAGGAAATCTTCATCACTTTGATTTTTTGCATGAGTAGTATTTTCTTCCTCTTCATTCTCTCCTTCATCAACAAGCATAACATTGTCTTGCAGTTTCCCATCAAGTAAATCTTGTGCTCTTTTCCTACAATTTGTATATATATGACTGATTTGTTTAGAATAGTAGCATGTAAGTTATTTCTTTGTACCTTTTGAAGTTAAACCATATTTTGATTTCTTAAAAACATTTTATTTCTTATTTCTACCGTACATTGTAGTTTCTTCTGGATCAACAATCATAATTATTTTTTATTCTTATTCTAAAGAAGAAATGAGATATTCTAAAAAAGGATTAATTTTACTTGATGTAAAAACCATATTAGAATAACATGTTGGTATGCTATTCAATAAAACAACCTTTGTATCATCATCAGGTACATCTATTTTGATCCCAGCTAAGTATTTTGAGATGGATCAAAACTTACTAATGTGCTCCACCATGTTGTCACCTTTTTCCATTTTGAGACCAAATTTTCTTGAGGATTATGATGCGTTTCAAAGGCTGGTAAAAAGATTTAAAGGGCATGTTGAAGCAAGGCAACAACATGACACGTTGGTGGAGAAGGTGGAAAAACGGGAACCAAAAATGGAGGGACTCAGGATGAAAGTAGAAAATATGTATGATCTTTCTACTAGGATTTTAGAATGCAGACCTCCACCACGAGTATATGCCCTATATCTGTAAGAGAAATGGTTGCATTTTAGATATGATAACATATATAATAACCTTCCCTATGTTGTGGATGACCCCAAAACATTCTTTAACATGTATATATTATCTGATCCTGACACTCAGGCATAGCTGAGTGAGTTTTATATTCATAACTTTGTTGTTCCTTCTAATGTCAAATGGAATCCTAACATGTACTTGGGTGACATACTTCTGGATACCTTCACATCTTACCTGCAAAATGAGAAGAGAAGGAAAGAACAGGCAGATGAGTATTTAGAAATGGAAAAATAGTCTACCTTAATGATAAGGGGAGAAAGTGGTTACCCTAAGGAAATTGTGCAAGAATGGGAAGAGTTTGTATCAGAGGATAGATTGGCTACATGGGTCACAAAAAGGTGGATAGCTATCCAGAACCGATATTTGATATCCCTAGATAAAGAAGGTAAAACAACTTATGTATCTTGCAAATCAAGATGGGATGAGTTACCCACTATACTGAGAAATAAAGAGCCAAACTCACCTGTAAATTTTAATCAGGCCTTAAAAAGGGTGCATGATTACATAGCACTGGTAAGAATGAAAAAGGAAGGATGGATAGGATTGAGGTTTCATCCTCCCATCATCTAGTATCCCATTCCAGATTAGAGGGAAATAGTACCTTTGGACAAAGAAAAAGAGATAGCCTTATGGCATGAGCTTGGGATAAGGGGAGGTCTCTATGGATATGGCTAGATAGGAAATCGAGACCCTTATGACTACATCAAATATTGTGCCTTCAAGATAAGCCAGCTTGCTCAGGGACAAGCAAGAAGATAAGTTGGGGGGTGTGATGAGGCCACATATTGGCATGTTTTGGCCTCATCTAAATCCTTTTTAAAGCCTCTTAAACATAGAGTTTTGAAGAATTTGATCTCCTCTTGATGGTTAATATGAGATAAAGTTATGATTTTGCATATATTTAGTTTTATATGTTCATTAAAATTTAATATAATTATTTACTGTGGTAAATCTTATCTCTTGTGCAAACTGATGTTTCTGATGTCCCCATGAAAAAAATACAAAATGCCATAAGAATTTGAATTAGTAGGCCCCAGCCCATAACAACTATGGCAGTACTCCTGCAGCAGTCCGTAGCCACTGGTTGTGTTCCTACAGCAGCATGTAGCCACTAGTTGGGAAATTTTAAGAGGGGATCGTGGCATTCAAAAAATAATGAGGCATCATGAAGGATATGTAGCTGAGCATATGGAGCTGGAGAATGAGTTTACCAAGTGGTAGCATTGATTGGACAAGTCTAAAAAGTCTTTGGGTGATTTATCTCACTCGTAGTAAGCTCCAGGCCTACCCGTAGCATCTTGTAGAAATACCTGCATCAATAGAGCAATATGCACCTCCAGCTTCCTGTAGCCAAAGAGAACTTTTCCAGCTCACACCATGGCATAAGACAAAAAGTTCTAGCTATCCTAATGCATCATATGTAATATTATGGTTATTTTGTTAAGTAGTTTTGTAATTAGTTCCTATCATGTAAATAAGATAGGAATTAGTTGTCTTCACTTAACGGATATGAAACTAAACAACTATAATCTATTTAAGCGGTTTTTGATCATATTTATAGTATAGAATAAGTTAGTGATCTGTCTATATATATCCAGAGACAAAGGACAAAGGATATATAGATTTGAGGAATGAATTGATAGCTAGTGAGAAAGAAAAAATTATCAATTTGTGAGATAGAATATATTAATGTGAGTTGTGTTCTTAAATTCATTGTAATCTTTATTTGCTATAACAATATTTAAATTGCTACAACTCAATAGATGAATTGTTTATCTTCTTGAGCAGTTCAACGAGTTTGTAGGGTAGGATCGAAACTCACTTCTGCATGAGGAAGGGTCCCCTCAGAAGGAATTGCAGGGAAGATCCTATTCCTCCATTTCCTATTTATTTTGTGTGGATTGATTATTAGTTATTCATTTTATTTCTCAAAGTTCATGAGTGCATAGTGTGTTGAGTTTTAGATGTGCAAATCAACAACTTCCATAGTTTACTTTCCAATTTGCATAAGCATTACTTTCTACTCTTTGATAAATTCCTAGCGTACAGATACTTCAGTCCAAAGTACTGAAGGATATATTTTGTAGGCCCTTTGAAAATATTACGCCCTTGGGTTGAAATTTAATGAACAATAGGGTATGAGACCTAATATCATTGGGTGATTATTCTACACATCAATTTGGTACCATTGCCGGGGAAGGTGTCTAGATAGTACTATAGAAGTGATTCCATTTCCCACTTTCAGTCAATTCATGATTTCATTTCCCTCTTTCTAGAATAACCATTCATACTTTCTAGAATAGCCATCCTATTTTTGAGATTAGCTTTCCTTCCTGTCATTTCAAAAGCTTTCTAAGAGCCAGAATTCCTATTTTCTAGGATAAAATTGTCATTACCCCGCACTACTCAATTTTTGCAAATAGTATTAAGAGCCAACCTCTCATAAAGTTGAAAAAAAGAGAGAAAAAATAGGAAAAGCAAGAGAGAGAGCTGGAAAATTTATGCATAGAGAATGAGATTCATTCGGAAGATTTTTGCCAAAGCAGAAACAAATTACTACAGCAGAGGAGCCACTTATCTCCCAAGACAAGGAGCATACTCCCACATAAAGAAGAAGAGTGGCAGAGGAGCTGCAATGTATTCAAGAAGAAGAACAAAAAGCAGAGAATACCTTGGCCATGCTAGTGGAATAAAAATAAGAGGAGGATTCGAATGAATCGCATACTCCATGAGGAGAAAGAATGCCAGAATACCTACTCAATTCAACAAGTTCTGTTACAACTACTACCACCCACCGTACAATACCTCAAGTGTCTGTACATTATCATACTAAGGGGGAAGTTGATTGGGAATTCAAGGACACTATTATGAAATCTCTTGGGATTCGTATAACAAGGAAATATGCCATGGATCAAGCATCAGGAAATGAAGTTGAAGGTAGAGAACCTTCTACCCCCACTTTTGAATTTCCAATTGTAGAAACCATAGAGGATACTCTTATGAAGAATATCCCACCCTCAGCCCTCCCATACTTAAGGGAAATGTCCAATGAGGATCCAAATACATATCTATTTGAGTATGATGTGTTATGCCGAAGCTATGATTACCGAATGGATGAATAAAAGCTCAAGCGCTTTCTAGTCACCCTGAAGGATGTAGCTCAATTCTTTGGATTAGTATAGACAACAAGCGCTTTAGAACATAGAATTGATATAGTAGCAGTGAATAGGATGGCATGATAGATACATCAAACCTAAGCAGTTCACACACGGAGATTAGGCCCTACTGTTTGATTCAAAATACAAAGATCAAAAAGGGAAATTGTAAACAAGATGGATCAGGCCATATGAGATCAAACATGTCTATGACAATGGTGTAATCCAACTATAAATAATTGATCCAGTGATATTCAAACTCCAAGTTAATGGTCATAGACTCAAACTATACAAGAAACCCTTATCAAAGGAGCAATTTTCACAGCAAGTACAACGGTCCATGCAGACTAACCCTCAGATTGACCCACCTAGTTCAAAGGAAAAGGAGATTTACGAGGAAGGAAGGGAGGATGATCTCTACCTCCCATGGGAAGAAGATTGAAATACTATATATGGACCTTCATAAGGCCATAATAAACATTCTGCTATAGGCAGTAGCAGGATATAAATAAATAAATAAATAAATAAATAAATAAATAAATAAATAAACCAATAATGAAAACCATTTTTGGGCATTGTTGGCAGATTCTGGGTAGAAAAGTAGCTTGCTGGCTACTCAGAACTGTAGAAAAGGGCCTGAATGGAAAACCATCTTGCTGGCCATTCAGGGGCAAAAAAAACAAATAATGGAAAGAAAAACACCTCAGCCAAACCTGCTTTTGCCACTTCCAGTTACTATGGGAAACCTTTTAGTTGCTATGGGAAACCTTCCAGTTACTACAGGTAACCTTTCAGTTACTATGGGAAACCTTCCAATTACTGCAAGTAACCTTTTAGTTGCTATGGGTAACCTTCCAGTTACTACAGGTAACCTTCCTGTTGTTGTGGGTATCCTTCCTGTTACTGAGGGAAACCTTCCAGTTGCTGTAGGAACTTTCTAAAAGTGCTACGGGTCAAGTTTTGGACAGCCACAGGCATATTTAAAATGAGGTAATGAAAAATCTAGGTCACAAAAAATTACACAGAGTAGAATTCATGCTGCAAGTACTCTTTCCCTTCCTGCAAACATTCCTTTCTTGCTACAGGTGAACTCTTGGTTAAATTTGGCTACTTGTCCAATGCTATAGGTCACCTAATGGCTGCTACGGGCACAATTTCAGAGTGCTGCAGCAAAGCAGTGCTACAGGTAGTCAAGACAAGGGATGCAAAATTCCATGGTAGAACTTGCAAGCATCATAAAAAAGAGGAACGAATGTAAGTTTTTAAAAAAATCACAAGCATCATGCAAGGAGGTATCATTTTTGTAGGTTTACACATACTACAGTAGAATAAGGAGAAACAAGGACCTCTACCCAAGTCCAAGAGGAACCTCATTTCTGATATACATAAGCACAAAAATGGATTAAAAAATTCTAGGAAAGCAATCATTTTCAGATGATCCTTGCAATCAAATTACTCATAGGAAGAAGTGTTGCATGCCAAACCCTTCCAAAAATCATATTTTCATAAAAAAGGTGTCACGTGGAGAACAAATAGGTGACACTAAGGTAAAAAGGTAATATCTACAAGTAGTAAGTATTTATTTCTTGAAAATACATGTAAAATTAAATGTACGCCTTAATCATTTACTATTTTTCTATCACCATCATGAGGGGACATTAATAAAGTTCCTTCAACAATAAATATATGACACACATGAAACATTTTTTTCACTCAAGAAGAGTGACAACTATCCGTGGGAGAAGGTAGGATTGGATCCCGCTACGGGTAGACTTGATTACCCTCAGCACAAGAACCAAGGAAGTAATGATGTGCACCTGAATATAGGGGATAATTAAATATTACCCCTGAGATGTGATAAACGTAAAACAAAGAAGGGTGACAAGCAATGTAGAGAGAGAAATAAAAACTTGTCTGCAAAAGCTATGGGAGGAATATTTGTTCATAGAGAGCCCACTAATGTCACACCCTTGAGAAATAACCCTCATTGCTAGGATATATTTGAATGAGCTGGATGGAAAAATTACTTCCAGTTGCTAATCAAGTACTTGAATGAGAGAGCAGAGAAATTTACAAGCACATTCAACAGACAACAAGCCATGGTAGCTGGCATAACATTTCCATTAATAGAAGACTTGATTGGGCAAGTGACAGGACTCCCTCAAGATGGAGAAAATTGGGAGGAGAAACCCAATGCACAGCAAATCATACAACAATTCTTCCAAGGGGAGCAATACAGTCAGACAAATGGGGGTATTGAGACAAGAATCCTACCTGAGGCCTAGAGAGAAATTGTTATATTCATCATCAAATACTTCACATGCGAAGGAAGGTATTCCTTACTCTATACAATGTAATTTAAATTCTTAAATCATTTAAGGCATGGAGTATTAATAAATGTCACAACCCACTTGATGAGTAGCCTAGAGAAAATGGAAAAATAATATCAGAAAGGGGTGAAGAATGCCTTATCTCATCACTATTCGATCTGGCTAATCACCAAGAAAGGCCTTTAAAATATCCAACCTAGGATTGATTTAAACCACATAATTGGGAACCTAGACTAGCCACTTGCAGCATCAGAAGAAGAGAAGAGTCAAGAAAAATCTGAAGAAAGAGTGGAAAAAGAAGAAACACCTGAGAAACAGCCACAACAAGAAAGGATGACAAAAAGAAAGCATATAATAAGGGTCCCTAAAGAGAGAGAAGAGGAGTCTAACATACCCGTAGCAAGAAATACTAGGGGTTCTACTGCTATGGGAAGAAAAAGGAGGAGGCTCATAATTTCTACAAATAAGGAAACCATAGAAGAGGTAGGGAGTAAGAAAAGAAGCCCTCAGAAAGAAACAAATTCCTCTCTATCTGTAGAATCAAAGGGATCTGTCTCTAAGAAGATGAAAGGTATAGAGGCAACATCACCTGCTAGAGAGAATAACATGTAGGAAAAGGAAGAAGAAGCCCCTACACCTATAGTAGAGGATTAACCTGAAGAAACTAAGGCTACCTTAGCACCTAAGAAAAAAGGAAAAGGAAAGGTCATAGAAGAAGTTACCCCCAAGAAGGAATAAAAGAGAAAAATAACAGCTGTAAGAAGATCTCACAGGATAAGGAGGAAAAGAAAAAAACAAACACAGACCATAGAAATTAGTGAAGAAACACCTCCAAATAAGAAAAAGGAAAAATTATTTATCACAAAAGAAGGTGTTGAGATAGTAAGAGAGATGGACAGTTCAGAAGAAGAGGAGAAGTAAGAACAAATACCTCCTCAAATACCATAATAGGTAGAAATTGAAGAGGTGAAAAGTGAAGGGAAACAAGAACCTGAATTCCAAACGCTAGAGAAAGCAGTGGAGGAAATCAATATTTTGAGAAACATCATAAGAAACCTGGAGGGAACAAGAGGATTGGATGCCTTGATAGGAGCAGTAGAAACCTTGGAAAAGACTTCCATGGAAGAAGAGAAAGAAGAACAACTTGTAGAAAAACCTGAACCTGAACCAAAATATGAAGGAAAATACAAAGGAGGAAAGAATGAGTCCTTACTCCAAATGGCTCCATATAAAGCATAGAGACAACTTGTAACAGAGCCTAAGGTAATACATTTTGACCTCACTTCTAAAAATATTTATTCAGTTGGACCTAAGGATGACCTATATGCATTCTTAGAAGAAAATTTTATTGAGAATTATGATGTTTTTCAAAGTCTAGTACAAAGATTTAAAGGGCACAAGGAAGCACCATGAAACGTTGATGGAGAAGGTGGAAAAACAAGAACTAGAAAAAGAGGGACTCAAGATGAAAGTAGAAAATATGTACGATATTTCTATTAGGATTTTAGAATGCAGACCTCCACCATGAGTATATGCCCTATATCTACAAGATAAATGATTACATTTTAGATATGAGAAGGTATATAATAACCTTCCCTATGTTGTGGATGACACCAAAACATTTTTTAACATGTATATAGTATCTGATCCTGACACTCAAGCACATCTGAGTGAGTTTTATATTCATAACTTTGTTGTTCCTTCTAATGTCAAGTGGAATCCTAACATGTACCTGGGTGACATACTTCTAGATGCCTTCACATCTTACCTGCAAAATGATAAGAGAAGGAAAGAAGAGGAAAATGAGTATCTAGAAATGGAAAAACAATCCTCCTTAATGATAAGGGGAGAAAGTGGTTACTCTAAGGAAATTGTGCAAGAATGGTCAGAGTTTGTATTAGAGGATAGATTGGCTACATGGGTCATGAAAAGGTGGATAGCTGTCCAAAAATGATATTTGATATTCCTGGATAAAGAAGGTATAACAGCTTATGTATCCTACAAATCAAGATGGGATGAGTTGCCCACTATATTGAGAAATAAAGAGCCAAACTCACCTACAAATTTTAAGCAGGGGTGCATGATTACATAGAACTGGTAAGAATAAAAAAGGAAGGATGGATAGGATTGAGGTTTCATCCTCCCATCTTTTGGTATCCCATTCCAGATTGGAGGGAAATAGTACCTTTGGAAAAATAAAAAGAGATAGCCTTATGACATGAGCTTGGAATAAGGGGAGGTCTCTATGGATATGGCTAGATAGGAAATCAAGACCCCTATGACTACAAATAATATTGTGCCTTCAAGAGCCAGCTTGCTCAAGGAAAAGCAAGAAGATAAGTTGGGGGGTGTGATGAGGCCACATATTGGCATGTTTTGACCTCATCTAAATCCTTTTTGAAGCCTCTTGCACATATAATTTTGAAGACTTTGATCTCCTCTTGATGGTTGATATGAGATAAAGTTATGATTTTACATATATTTAGTTTTATATGTTCGTTAAGATTTAGTATACTTATTTGATGTGGTAAATATTTTCTCTTGTGCAAACTGATGTTTTCTGATGTCCCCATGAACAAATTACAAGATGCCATAATATTTTTAAGTAGTAGGCCCTAGCCCGTAGCAACTTTGGCAGTGCCCCTACAACATCCTGTAGCCACTGGTTGTGCTCCTACAATAGCCCGTAGCCACTAGATGGGAAATGATAAGAGGGATCATGGCATTAAAAAAAAGGAGGCATCATGAAGAATATGGAGCTGAGCATATGAAGCTAGAGAACAAATTGACCAAGTGGTAGCATTGATTGGATAAGTCTAAAAAGTCTTTAGGTGATTTATCTCACCCATAGCAAGCTCCAGGCCTTCCCGTAGCATCTTCAAGAACTACCTACAGCAACAAATCAGTATGCACCTCTAACTACCCGTAGCCAAAGAGAACTTGTCCAGCTCACACCACAACATAATATAAAAAGTGCCAACTATCCTAATGCATCATATGTAATATTATGGTTATTTTGTCAAGTAGTTTTTTAATTAGTTCCTTTCATGTAAATAAGATAGGAATTAGTTGTCTTCACTTAACAGATATGAAACCAAACAAATATAATCTATTCAAGTAGTTTTTGATCATATTCCTAGTATAAAATAAGTTAGTGATCTGTCTATATATATATATCTAGAGACAAAGGATAGAGGATATATAGATTTGAGGAATGAAGTGATAGCTGGTGAGAAAGACAAAATTGTGAATGTGTGAAGATATAATATATTAATGTGAGTCGTGCTCTTGAATTCATTGTAATCTCTCTTTATTGTAGCAATCTTTAAATTTCTATAACTCAATAGATGAATCGTTTATCTTCTTGAGTAGTTCTATGAGTTTCTAGGGTAGGATCGGAACTCAATTCTGCATGAGGAAGGGCCCCCTCAGAAGGAATTGCAGGGAAGATCCTATTCCTCCATTTCCTATTTATGTTGTGTGGATTGATTATTAGTTATTCATTTTATTTCTCAAAGTTCATGAGTGCATAGTGTGTTGAGTTTAGATCTGTAGATCAAGAACTTCCATAGTTTACTTTCTAATTTACATAAGCATTACTTTCTACTCTTTGATAAATTCCTAGCCTATAGAGACTTCACTCTAAAGTAATGTAGCATATATTTTGTAGGTCCTTTGAAAAGCTTACACCCCTGGGTTGACATTTAATGAACAACAGGGTATACGACCTAATATCATTGGGTGATTATTCTCCACATCAATTCATATTAGAGATACAATTATATAGGATAGGTAGCTTCTATATCTACGGAAAAACCGCCCTCCAGAAATATCTCCCCTACCTCCTATATACGAATGTGGTTACCACCCGCAACAATTCACGTATAATCAAATAATAACATTATTGTTATAAAATAATATAAAAACCTAACCATAATATTTGCCACATTGTAAATATCATCTAGTAAATACTCATGTAAATACTAATATTCTAACAAAATAGTTGAGATAATTTTATTTGAGAGATATAGAGTAGTCTTATTTTTAGTGAATAGGCTAAGTGTAATAAGTGGCTAACTTTTTGATAGCTTTCAGTCGAGGGAGAAGTCTACTTATAACAACATGAGAGAGAGAGAGAGAGAGAGAGAGAGAGAGGAGAGAGAGAGAGATGAGAGAGAGAGAGAGAGGATAAATGTCCTTTTTGAGGAAATCATTTATTTGTAAAATGTTTGACTCAAGGAGTAGTGTTTTTGATATCCCATATATTTATTGCTTTTATTTTTGGACTTGAAGTCATGGAAAAGACTATAAAGGAGTATTGGCCTCTTTTAGGAGGGAAAAAACCGTAAAATGAAAATATTAGTTATATAAGAGAGGTTTCTAGTGAAGAATGACCATGGGATTCCATCCTGAAAAAGGAAAAAAATTAGCCATGAGAATCATGCCATGAGTAGAGCCATGGTACTCATATTTAAGACAAGGCTGAATGGTGGTAGATAATCACACAATTCTATTTGAGTTGTTTATTCCGAAAAAATAGGTAGGTTAAAGGAAAGGGTTGTGCAAGAGATGAGTATATAAGTGACATAAAGTGATGTATTACTTTATTCAACAATAGAATGGTCGAAGATGTAGGGAATTAAGCAGATCAGGTTCGGGTTTACCCTTAAGAGAAGAAAAATGATAAAATATTGATCCATAGGGTATGGGTAATGATGTAGGGTCCAAGCCAATTAAGAGAAAAATTGCCTTATTTACTTTTCTCTAATTTACTTATATGTTGATTTTCCTTGAGCAAAAGGTCACTAATTTTGAAGGTGTGTTCATGAACACATTTTTCATAGGATCACTTCATGTATTTTTGGTAGATTTAGAAATGGTCTAGAGTGTTTAGATGACGTGTGTCTAGTAGCTCAAGTTGTGCCAAAGGTTCTTGGTGGAAATAAATGTCAGAGAGCATATATTTGAGTGATATACGAAGAGATGGAATTACAATTGGACATTAAGAGGCAAGATAGCCTATGTACCATAGACCAAGGAGAAAGGTGTGGCATTGGTAGAGGTATGGATTACTAGTGCAATAATTCCATAAGGAGAAATGAATGTGCATGTGCCAATCCTTACCAATGTCGTCAAAAAATTTCATAAGAATTTTATTGAGGGTTTTATTGCAAGATTAAGCTTGGTCGTTGACCTAGGGATAATAGGGTGAATAAAAACTTAGTTGAATGCCAAAGATATCACATAGTTTATGAAGGGTTTTTTGTTTTGAATTATTCTCCATTATCAGTGATAAGATGACGAGGAACACTAAAATGAAAAATAATATGATGATTGATGAATTGCATGATCTTTTCGGCTTTGGTAGAAATGAGAGGAATGTCCTCAACCCATTTTGTGTAGTATTTAGTCGATGTGATGATCCTTTGATGACATTGAGAAGAATAAGGGTTAATCTCTATGATGAGAATCAAGCCCCATTAAGAGAAAGGCCAAAAATGTCTCTGAAAACTTATAAGGTGTGACTAGGGGTATGATGAATATTAGCATGCTGTTGACACTTCACACAACATTTGACGTATTCATAAGAGTATTAGTTAAGTGTTGGTTAGTAATAGCCAAGGCGAATGATATTTTTAGCAAGGGCAAGGCCACTAAAATTTCCACCATAAAACAGATCATGGATGATAAACAATACCTTCTCCATGGTTGTGCTAACACTACACCAATGGCCATGCCAGAGGCATCGTACATGTATACTGTCAAAGGTTTGTTTATAGAGAAGACCCCACATGAAGATGCATAATGGGCAAAGATAATTTTTATAAAGTCTCGCCATCCATTGCAGGTGAGATCTAAAGGCACTCGTTGATTGGCAGAGGTCAGTCCCAATGGAAATTTCCTTTACTACTTCAACAATTCTTCACAAGGGAATGAAAATCTTGATTCATATCCCTTAAAACTGAAATTCCGGATAAGATAACCTATGGTGATCCTACAATACCATATGCACCTATGAAAAATGATTGGTAGAGCTCCTCTAAGCCCAAGATAACTACAACCTTTGCATGATCTACCATCAAAGCCATGGTCTAATGTGCATATATTCTTAGTCCCAACAAGGTTCCAAAGCGGTGTAGCAAAGATACACTTTTTAGGTGTTGAGAGAGATGCTCAACTATCAGCACCTCTCAAATGATAAGTATCAAACTTTTCACAGTGATCTCATTACTATCCCATATACGGTCCAAACCATTGACTAAGTACAACGACTAGTAAAGAATCTTATCAATAAAGTCTAGAAATGATTGCATATAACATGCATGAAAAAAATGGTAGGCTGATGGTGTTGGGCCTCAAAATATTAGTTTAAGTACCAGAAGGTCATGTGGGCATGCAACATGGGTCTAGTAAAGAAGAAGGGAACACAGAGTGAAAAACACATGCAGACATAGGGTTTAAGAAGGGTTTTAGTGGAAACCACGGTGCGCATGCGAACACAAGGCAATAAAGGGGTCTCATGGGACTTAGCCATATTTAGCATATCCAAGAAGCACTTGAGGTAAAAGTGTGACCCGTCATAGGCATGTTGAGTGGGTAAGGTGATAGCCTGACAAAATGTGGTGGTCAAGGAAAGGAATATCCTATGCATGCGATAGAAGGATTCCCAGAAAGACATCATTGCAGAAGAGTGGAGAGATCGGATCAGAAGAAATCATGCTCCATTGGAGGACCACATGGACACTTGGTAAACTGATCTATTATCCTAGAGGAAGGCATGACGGTGGATATTAAACCTATTTATCTAGAGATGCTCTAGAGTGAGGAAAGACACACCTGAATAGAAGAGAGTTCAATGAGGGAAGCTTCAGGATCATCACAGAGAGGATGAAAGGTGAAGTCCTGGATGAATAATGAGTAGGAGCTTTTAAGGGTTGGGGTTACCATTAAAGGAGCTCCATAGGAATGATGGTCATATCTAGAGGGATGGGTCTGTGAATAATTTATGTATATATGGGAAGCATAGTATCAGGGTCTCTAGATACATGAGTCTATGTCTGTCATTGATACATATTGGTCCTATTATGACCCTTAATGAATGTAATGTGGTTACTAGAACTATGATAACATGGACATAAGGCTATCTGTTCTGAAGTATATATGATGTTCATGGGTGTAAACCCTAGTATCATTTTCATTTATGCCATGACTAAAATTGGTACTTTCTGTGATGACCTGTCTTCTGGTTATCTGAATGGGTATGCATTGATATAATAAATCATCCCATGCTCTTTAGAATCTATGCATGATTCATTTACTTTTCTACATTTAAGCTTGTTATCAGCATGGCATCATCTTCTCATGATGACTCACATAAAGGAGGGGCTCAGATGCCCGCATGTTGGCTCGGGTGATCTACCTAATGCACCCGTTGGGTGATAGGCCGATGCACATGGGATTAGATTGTTGTTCTAAGGGTATAAATATGACTACATCTTGGTTCTATTGCCAGGACCTCTTTTCGAAGTTGTTGTGAGAAATGATATACACTTTGGTTCCTATGATGTGTGATGATAGAGTCCTTGACCTTGGACAGTGTCGAGGCATGGTTTAAAAACACAGAGGATGATTTTTATCAAAGGTTTAGTACCAGATCTAAGTTTGATGCATGTACATGGGTAGAAGAAGATATGTACGATGAGTTATATGAGACATTCTTGTGCCATTTTCCAATAGAACTATATGAATGGATTTAAGCATATGCATCCAGATCAAGCTGGTATTATAAATCATGTGTATGGACCCAAGATGATTACTAGAGGCTGTAGGATGGAGATCTGAGTTGGATGCATGTTGTTGATCACTGGTGGAAAGGAGTCCTGGCCAATTATACTTTGGAAGATGCCATTTCTACGTATTCTTTCCTAGAGGTTACTGAGTTTGAGATTCTGAGGGATCCTAAAGGATCATTTTTACATGTTATCCCTTTGGTAATGAAGATCTTAATCATTACCCTAAGTTTAGAGGCATTCCCTATGGCCGACTAAGATTCCCCTGAGTTCTGGGAAAGGAATCTAAGGTGGTGGAAGATGGCGGAGATTACAGCTAAAAAAGAAAGAGAAGAGAGATGACTTAAATATAGTGAAGCTCGTGAAAGGGAGATGACTAGAAAATGAGAGGTTGTAAATTTGTTGGATCTATGGAGGTAGACATTGCGGGACGGAGTTAAGGTTTTATGCAAAGGACAAGGGACTTGAGTATTCTATGCCACCCCATCTTACCAAGCACAAGAGAGAAGCCTCTTCAATTTTTGATGATGTTTCATTGCATGGAGATAGGTGAGCCATTGGCATGCATCTGAACCCACCTGGTTACCAACCCCTGGTGCTTGGTTTCCAAGATCAAGGAAGAAGTATTGCTAATATTTTTAGTATTAGTGGAAGTAACTAATCTACACCTAGGAGATATAATTTATAATTGGGGACATCTATGGCTATGCAAACCATTCCCATATTTAGAGTATTTTTTTGACAAGGTGTAAATACACAAGGTTTGGGTATCACATTTGGAAGTGGTACAAGAAATACAACCGGAAGTGGGAAAATATCATAAACCATCAACACACAATTTAGTGGGACATTGGGAACACTAGAGATGACCACTTCAGGCCAATTTCTAGCTATAGGAGGTGGATCTGGTAGTATAGGAGCTTGAAGACCTAGTGGACCTAGTGGATCTAAATGGTCTTGTGGGTCAAGAGGAATAGAACCTAGTGATGAGTGCATTGTTTGGCTCATTTATATCATTTCTTCAAACCAGAAATTCTCTTTGTGATATGACTTATTAGTATATGGGGATGTTTTGTGTAGTCATGTCTTAGTAGGTGGATGCATTTTCCTTTCTATTATTTATGAAAACCATTTATCCCATGAAATTCCTACTAACTGCCTTTATGAGATCAAATGTGATGATGTGTGCAGGGAATAATGGAAGTTATTTGTGGATAAGAAGCCTGAGTTTGAAGCATGCGGCTAAAGACTCTTTCCATCGAATTGACCTATTAGCTTGGGCTTGACTCTAATGGCCCCATAGGAATCTATGAGTTTTAATTGATATTTGATGGACAATGTTTTATGTGACCTGATATGGTGGATCTTATAACAAACATTATCTATATGAAGACTTTGTCTTCAGAACTTGAGTACCACTTTTTTTGATTATCAAAGAAGATTTTCTATATACTGTTCTAGATCTGTTTTTGATATGTTATGAAGTCATTTCAAATTTAATGAAAGCTATGGAATTTTGAGAATCAGAAGTTGTTGATCACTCTATCCTGAGGAAGAGCAAGGGCCCACTCAATCGAGGAGATATGAAGTTACTTTGAGTTTTACATGCATACAATCCTTCGATTAATTTTACTGCAATTGTCATTTGATGAGTTTTACCTGTATACAATCCTTCAATTAGTTTTACTGCAATTTTCATCTGATGAGTTTTTCATGCATGCTTTGATTAACTATATCTGCTTTCTCCATTACCACTTTCACTTAGAATAGATGGTTTTGTTATGCAAATCTAGTTCATGAATAGTCTTTCTTTCTGCTAAAAATTCCAGTTATTCAGTTGTGATTTAATTTTTTAAGAATAAGTGTGTGCGTATTTTACTTTACAGTAGAAGATTAGTTGTTGAAATCCCTTTCATTGTAAACAGTTGAATTTTGTAGACTTGTATTCAATTTCTATAGATTTTAACTACACTTCCGTAGAATAGTCACTAAAACTAGGCAACCCCTCAACAAACTCATGTATAACTTGTTCTCCTAGACTCCATTGCATATTTCCTAGGACACAGCTGTGGTTTAGAATGACATTGAAAAAGATTATGTTAGTTAAATGATTGGAAGAATACAATGACCCATCATTTTTGGTGCCATTTTTGGGGAAAATAACCATAAGCTCCATTATTTTATTGCATATGCTATGGGTGTTAATGGAGTTCATATAGGAAACCAGTAGTTCTCTCGGACCGCAATTTAAACCAACCAACCTAGATGCATAGGTCATGAGATAACCAAGGGAGATTTATAGCACGTAATATTCAAAAAATATCTTTAGACACTTCACAAGAGAGAAACACTGAGAGTGATACAAATTCCAATTCAATGCCTAGAACCTTTTCTGAGCATTTTGTATCCTCTTCACATCATTCAGCAATGGGGGATCTTGGGAATGTTGAAGAACAACCTTTAGGATGAACATTTACATACCCCATTGTCCTTGATGTAGATGAGGATGCACCCATAAAAAACATCTCACCATGCATCCTCCCCCTCTTTCGAGGAATGGCCAAAGAAGACCCTGATCAGTTTTTGTTTGAATTTAAAATCCTGTGCCAGACATATGAATACCAAAAATAACAATCAAAAACTCAAATTATTTCCCTCCACTCTCAAAGATTCTACTATGAGATGGTTTATGGGGTTACCATCTAACTCCATTAATTCCTGAGAAGCCATGGAAATAGCCTTACTAGATAAATACCAAGACTATTGTAGAGGAAGGGATAGGAAGGAGGAGTTCTTCCAAATACAGAAAAAGGAAGATGAGAATCTAGAGGATTATCTAGATAGATTCCTCTTTCTCCATAAACGTAGTGGGTAAGAGTTATATACAGACATCACTAAAACAGTCTTTCTGAAAGGACTGGATGAGAAAACCAAGGATTCTCTCCATCTCATGGGAGGTGGAGATGTGCATAAGCTTACCATGGAACAAATTACTGAGCTATGTAGAAGATATTCTAGAACACATGGAGGAATATGAAGGAAATAGACATCCAAGTTTTTGGGTACCTCTGAACTTCTAGAAGAAATGGCCAACATGAAAATAGACATTCTTCTACAATTAACATCCACCATAGATTGACTCAAGCCAAAATCCACCCTTGCTAAAGAACCATTGGACATGTATTTCCCTAAATGTTGGAAGAGACACCCCTTGAGAGAATGTCCTTTGGATGTCATGGATATGTGCTTAATCTGTGAAGTTACTGACCATGACACTAAACATTACACACTTCTACTATAATTGAAGGGAGGTTTGAATGCCATCTCTCAAACAAGTGTTGAATTAAATTTTGTCCAAAGACCAAAAAATCAAGGTGGGTTCCCATCTAGACCAACTCAGAATCCCTAGAGAATGCCATGGCCAAATTAAGCCTCTCAGTCTTCTTGGGGACAACCTGAGTGGGCTAACTCAAACTAGATGAATCATCCATATCCACCACCTTGGAAAAATCCTTACACTCAGCCAGGTTGGGCTCCACCACCTGCAACCAATCCTTGTCACAATCAGTAGTGGGGTCCTCAACAAAATTTTAGCCAAAATTAGTCTTGGGCACCACCACAAAATGGTAATCAACAACGCATGTTCCAGCAACCACATCAAGCTTTAATGCCTCCACCTCAAGCCTACCAAAATCAAGGACAAGCAACACAAACACAACTTTCAGCTCAACTAGTATCTAATCCTAAAAATAAATAGACAACTTCGATTGATGACACAGACATAGGTAACACCATGCAGGTTAACACTATTGGTAATTTATGATTACGATTTAGGAAAATATTGAACCCTCCTATTGTTATCACAGAATTTCCTGATGATGCTAATAAGGAAGAAAAACTTGAGGGTAACATTGGTTCACCAATGATAGATAAATATGATAATCAAATACCCAAACCAACTACAAATCCTTTTCCTAAGTGATTACAAGACACTCAGATTGTAGATGAAACAAAACTAGTTCAGGAATTGAAAAAAGTACATATTGAGGTTCCACTGCTACATGCAATAAGGGAAATCTTTGAACTAAACCAAACCATTAGAAATGAATGTATGAAGACACCAGGAAGAAAAATGAAATACCCAAAGACTGTCATAGTTTAAGGGAATTTAGTTGATTCAGTTGCTGGCACCCTCATCTCACCAAAATATGGGGATCCTAGGAGCCCTGTCTTCACTATTTGTATAAACAACCAGTTAATATCAAATGTTTTGGTGGATCTTGGTGCTGCTATTAATGTCATCACAATAGAAATTTTTAACCTACTATCCTTAACAAGACTTCAACCAACCAAGACTATTCTACAGTAAATAGATCAATCCATTGTTGTACCTGATGGTGTGGTTGAAGATATAATGGTCACTGTTGAATCATGGGAGTACCTAGTTGATTTCATGGTTTTGCAACCTAAATCTTAGAAGTTGGGATATCCAGTCATCTTAGGAAGACCTTGGCTAGCTACAGTTTCTACTTACATTGATTGTAGGTTAGGCAACATGACAATTCTAAATGGGTAGAAATCTAAACACATTTCATTATATCCTCCTGCCCAGCCTTATCTGAACAATTGTGACCAGGTATGGGTGAATTCTTTGGATGCTAACTCTTTAAATTCTTCTTTTCTGGCCATTATTGCAGTACAAAATCATATGATGGAAGCTGCAGAGTCATATGCACTGACTGATTCTAAGGACTCTACAAATATGGAAATCAGCACTACTACTATGGAATTCGGAATATCAGCATTAGACATTACCTCTGCTGAGTCTGGTAGGAAACTCTATGCTTATAATTCTAAACATTTAGTTCCTGATTTATATTGTCCTTTAACTAAGGTTCTATCTTTTGATAACATATCCATCCTGCACATGCTTCGGCCCCATGTTTTCCCATTGAATTATTTTATCACTAGTATAGAGTTATCTCTTGCAAAAGATACTAAATAGGTGCTTGTTAATATGGGTAAAGAGCTGACTATAGGAAGTAACTTAGAGGTCAATCAAGAAGCTAGGGTGCTTAAGGTTTTGAAGAAACATTCTCATGATTTTTCTTGGGATTACATTGATATGAAAGGAATTCATCCTAGCATCTGTACAAATCATATTTACACCGATGACGTCAAACCTATAAGGCAGCCACAATGAAGAATCAATCCAGCATTGAGAGACATAGTCAAAACTGAGATCAAAAAGCTCCTAAAGGTAGGTTTCATCTATCCTATATCTGATAGTCAGTGGGTTTCCCCATTAGTTATTGTTCCCAAGAAGAATGGTAAGTGGTGAATATGTGTTGATTATAGGGAACTTAACAAAGCCACCAAGAAAGATTATTTTCCCCTACCTTTCATTGACCAAGTCCTGAACAATTTGGTTGGTAAGAAATATTTCTCTTTCTTGGATGAGTTTAGTGGGTATAATCAAATTAGTATTGCCCCTGCTGATCAGGATAAGACTACTTTTACGTTCCCTTGGGGTACATTCACTTACAGAGTCTTACCTTTTGGGATTTGTAATGCCCCTGCCACATTTCTCGGGTAGTCTTGGCTATTTTTACAGATCTTGCTAACGACTGTGTTGAGGTTTACATGGATGATTTCACTATCCATGGATCCACTTTTGAAGAATATTTTACTAATCTTGAGAAAGTACTCAGTCTGTGTGAGCAACACCAACTATCTCTGAGTCATGAAAAATGTCTAATGATGGTTGATTATGGAATTGTCTTAGGTCACCATGTTTTAGCCGAAGGTATAAAGGTGGATCCCAAAAAGATATCAGTCATCACCCAATTACCTACACTAGCTAATCAGACTGATATCAAAAGTTTCCTTGGCCATGCAGGTTATTACCACTGAATCATAATTTTTTTTAGCAAAATTACATCCCCAATGTTTTCATTGCTAACCAAAGATTGTGTTTTTGAATGGTCTTCTCAGTGTCAACATGCATTTGATTCTATCAAGGAAAAGCTGACAAAAACCCCTGTCTTACATGGCCTTGACTAGGGACAACCTTTCCATATCCATACTAATGCTTCTAATACATCCATGGGTGCTGTCCTTGGACAAAAAGACTCAGAAGATCATATGTATGCAATTTATTTTATCAACAAAAATCTGAATCCTATGGAAAAGAACTACACTACTACAGAAAAAGAGTTTTTGGCTATGGTATATGCTTTGAATACATTTTGTCATTACATCACTAGATATAAAATTTTTGTTTACACTAACCACTCTTCCATTCGATATTTGATCAACAAACCAGTGGTTGGCAGAAGGCTCATTCACCAGTTACTCTTATTACAAGAATTCAATCTCACCATTATAGATAAGCCTAGGAAATCTAACGTTGTTGCTAAATTTCTTTCCAGAATAAATGTTTCAGGTGATGATGAAGAATTCCAAGACCAATTTCCCGATGAACATTTGTTTGCTATCTCCACTAAGACTCCCTGCTTCACTAATCTTGCAAATTATTTAACAAGGAAGTTTCCTACCTATTTTACTCATAAGGAAAGACAACGATTGGTTATTGTTGTTGCAAATCAGCAGCACCCCTTGATGCAAATCAAGGTTCTAAGTTGATGTTTAGGGCATCCAGTGTGATTGCACAACATTGAAACCTCTCTCCAAGTGTGGGACTTGTAAGATGAGAGAGGAATCTCCTGATTAGAGGCTGGTTCCTAAAACTCCTCTGATTAGATCTATTATTTGCACAACTGCAGAGGTTCAGATCCTAATTTTATCCTAGATTACAAGGAGATAGGGATAAGAAATGCAAAAATTGAAACTAAACTAATGATGGTGATGCACCAAAGGAGTGGTGAATATTTTTGCTCATGAAAATAGACACAAATCAGAAATTACAGCATAAAACATCATGCATAGGTTGATAAGCTATAATCAAAGGTTTGAAATGAAACAAACAACACATACAAAGGACTGAAAGCATTCACAGAGCCTGCATTGTGATTTTCAACATCAAAATCCTTGCATTCCAACACCAAAGAGGAAAAAAAGGCCTATTACAATCCCTGGAAGGTCTGATACTTCTAAAATCACTTGCTGAAGATGAAAATAGAAGCTTGCTGTGCAAAAAAGTGTTCCACCATAAAAAAATGAGCCAAATCTGGCTTTTACAGTGCATGGGTCGAGCCCAGGAGAGAGAAAATGTGAAAACACGTGGGAGCCATTCCTCATTGACCAAAATGCATTAAAAATAGCATGGAGGTCCTTACAAACTCATGCCCTAACATTTTTGACCATAATGGAGAAGAATGCGACCCATTTCGCATTAAAATTGGTTGTTGAAACGTCAGTTCTGTCCATGGGGGCATACCAGAAGCATTTTTTGATTTTCTCCATCCAAACCGAACCAAAATTCAAAATTGACCATGTAATCACGTAGAGAATTTTACCATCTTTGTATTGATATAAAGAACGTGAAAATCTGAGCTCTGGATTGAAAGTTATGGCCGTTTGAAGATTTAGGGCAAAAGCAGGCCCAAAACGGATCAGCGGGAAAAAAATTTGAATTTTTCCTCTTTTTTGCATTTGGAATTTTTTTTCGAAAATCCCCGTGCTCCACCACCTCCTGGGACACGTGGCAACTTCCTATTGGCTGTGGGCTTCCAAGGGGAAAATTTCCCACAAAAACTCCGCCGAGCCATAACTTGAAAAATATGAGTTAGGAGGAAAACTTTACCTTTCTAGAAAGCTGAGAGAGAGCTCTATGCAATGGTGCCATTTACAGAAAGATTTGAGTGCCTAAAAATAAAAAAAATGGAGACTGAGACACAAGAGGGGAAAGAACACAAGGAGTTAGCCATCTAAAATGAGCAGGGGCAAATTTTGGATAACAATTTTGGCGACTCAGAGGGGTCATCTGCCTGCTAGATGAAAATACCAGTTGCCTGAAGCAGTCCATTGGGCATGGAGTCATCAAATTTTCTGTTTGGGACCCCAACTGACTTAGAATGTTGTAAGGAGGAAGATGGAATATCACCTGATGGAAGCAAGGACTACAAAACATCTCCAGGGACAGCAAGATGTGCCAAAGCACTTAGGGAAAGAAAAACTAACCTACAAAAAAACAATGTGCACAAGCACTTGAAGGAATGGAAACCTAAGCTAATATTTACAAGGTGGAGAATTTCCCTTTAGAAGCAATGCTTGAGATAGATTCCACTGACTAGAATCTACAGTTCTTCACCATCCAATGAAGACAATTGGAAAGCATTGTTGTTCTTGCACTTTGTGACCATGTATGGGCCACTCCAAATGGCATCAAATTTTGAATGCCTTCCCGATTTTTCTCTATCTGCATCTCATTTTAACACTAGATCTCCAACCTGGAAAGATCTACTCTTGGCCTTCTTGTCAAAGGTCTTCTTGATCAAAGCTTGATCCTTCTCCATTGCTTGGGATGCCTGATCTCTGATCTCTTGAAGCTCCATCAACTCTACATATCTCACCTCCATGGGCTAAAATTCCAACAGCTCCAACTGTTTCATGAGTTCCAATGTTGGCAACTCAAGAAACATGGGAAAGATTGCTTCTCTTCCATAGACAAGCCTAAATTGAGAGTTACCTGTGGATCTCTTGGGATTTATCCTATCAGCCCATAAGGCTGATTTCAGTTTGGTATGCCAAGACCTCTGATTCTCATCAAGAGTCCTCCTAATGATCCTCAACAAGTTCTTGTTTGTAGACTCAGCCTAGCCATTACCTTGAGGGTAATAGTTTGATGAAGTACTTAGGTAGTTCCCATTCTTGACAGCCCACTCAGTCACCTTGGATCAAATGAATGCCAATGCATTATCTGAGATTATTGTAGCAGGTATGCCAAATCTAGTTATTATGCCCTCATAGAAGTCTAAGATGCTAGACTCATTTGCCTCTTTGAGCGCTACTGCTTTAGTCCAGTTGGTGAAGTAGTCTATGGCTGTCAAAATCCATTTGTGCCCTTGGCTTGAATTGGGATTAATGACTCCAATGAATTCCAAACCCCATTGCATGAATGGCTGGTCAACTGAGATTGGATGCAATGGAAGGGCAACAAGTCTCTCTTTTCCTGTGAAGAATGCACAATTCTTACACCTCTTGATCCATGCAAAGCAATCATTGAAAATCTTGGGCCAATAATAACCAGCCTTCATAATTTTTAGAGCTATCACTCTCAGTGCAAAATGACCCCCAGCTGATCCACCATGGAACTCTTCCAACACCCTATGAATCTAATTTGTGCTAATGCATCTCAGCAGCACTCCATTCACATCTTTCTTGAACAAAACTCCATCAACAATGGCATATGGGACAACCTGCAATCTGAAGTGTCTTATTTGGGTCTTGTTCATCTCTGGAGGGCATAGGCCTGTGCTTAGGAAGTGTATTATACCTTGGGTCCAGCAAGGAGTGGGGACATCATTATTTTCTTCTTGAGTTCCACTTGGTTCATGGCTGTCTTGAACTATCAAAACAACCTCTTCTTCATTGCATACTTCTTTTTGCTTCCCCAAAATCAGCTACTCACATAATCCTTTTCCTCTTACCAGCTTGGTGACCTTGATCTCAATGTCATACTCCATGACACGATTGATCCAACCTGCCCTTTTCTCATTCAAATCCTTGTTGAGGAGGAAGTCTTTAACCCCAGCATGAGAGACCAGCAACTGGACTTTGTTGTTTGAGACTAAATGCTTGAATTTCTTCAAGCTTCTAATTACTACAAGCACATGCTTCTCAATAAAAGAATACCTCACCTCATAGTCATCTAGGCTCTGGTTGAAGAAAGCAATTGGCTATTCATCGTTGTCCTTGTTCTGCTGTAACAAAATGGTAGAAATAGTATCATTACCTCCAAATGCATAGAGGATGAAATCCTTGGAGAAGTCCGGGTTGATGAGAGTTGGTGCTTGAGAGATGGCTTCTTTAATTGCTTCAAAACTCTCGTTGCCTTCTGCTGTCCACTCTAAAGCCATGCTTTTCTTTAACATTTTGGTGATAGGTTTGACAAGGGCTGCAAAGTCTAGGACAAACCTCCGAACAAAGTTTATCCTCCCCAAGAAACTCTGAAGGGCTTTCTTGTGGCTTGGTAATGGTAGTGCTCTTATGGCTCCAACCCTCTTTGGATCAATTGCTAATCCTTCCTTGGAGACAATATGGCCAAGGAGCTTTCCTTCATGTGAAAGAAAGATACACTTCTTAGGATTCAAAGACACTCCAAATATCCTGCACCTCGTGAAGACTTGTCTCAAATGAGATAGGTGGTCTGCTGCATTTTTGGAAAAAAACAGTGATATCATCAAGGTATATCAGCACCATGTTGTTAATCAAACCTTTGAACGCCATGTCCATTGCTCTTTGGAAGGTAGCACCAGCGTTGGACAACCCAAATGGCATTTTCCTATATGCATAAGTTCCCCATTTGGTTGTGAAGGCTATCTTGAACTGGTCTTCTTCCTTCACCATAATCTGATTGTAGCCTGAGTAGTCATCAAGTAGTGAAAACCTCTCGGAGCAAGCCACAACTTGCAATATTTGCTCCATGGAAGGGAGTGGGTAATGGTCCTTGAGAGATGCTCTATTTAAGTCTCTAAATTCAACACACAATCTGATCTTTCCACTCTTCTTTCTGAATGGAACCAAATTGGCAACCCAACTAGAATGCTTAGTTGAGAATATGATCCTTGACTCAATCATCTTGTTTAATTCTTTCCTCATGAGAGGCTCCATGTGTGGATTGACTGGTCTTTGTTTCTGCCTGACAGGCTTAGTATTTGGATCCAATTCAATGGTATGTTGAGCTAAGTTGGGATTGAAACCTTTCAATTCTTCATAGCTCCAAGCAAACACATCAGGGAACTCTTGACACAACTATATGAAATCATACCTTTCTTGTTCAGTTTTCATCTTTCCAATTTGCAATGGTTTGTTCTCTTCCACCAAGAAGGATACAAATCCTCTCTCTTGACCTGAATGTTTGCTTTCTCCTTCCTAAACTGATCATTGGGATTAAAAATGGACTCCAAAGTGATAAGTCCCTTGGGCAGCTTGTTAGTTCTCAGATGTACCACTTGGTCACCATACTGCTGTTCCAATTTTTCTTGATTCTTAGCTGAGAACTCAGCTTCTTCTTGCAAGAAATGGATGATTTTCTGGTCATTCTCAAACACTTGCCAACTTACATTGTTATCCGGCACTGAAGGCCTCACAATCACGTGGATGTTTAGATGTACCTTGTCTTGTTGAATGCTTTCCACAATGTCAAAGGCTGCCCCTACTGCTGCAAGCCTGTCAGCAGCTTTGTTCTCTTTCCTAGGAATGGATTTGATGCCAAAACCCTCAAAATATTCCATGAGGTCCCATACCCTATGCTTGTAGCACTTGAGTAGATCATTCTTGGCAGCATGCTGTCCTTTGACCTAATTTACAATCAATTCATTGTCACCAAATACTTTCAAGTTCTTTATTCCTCTCTTTATTGCCCAATGCATCCCTTACACCAAGGCTTCATATTCAGCAGTGTTATTAGAGCATGCAAACTGAAATCTAAAAGCTGAATAGAACTTTACTCCTTGATGTGAAACAAGCATGGCTCCACCTCCTACACCTTGTCTACTCCTTGATCCATCAAAAAATAGCTGCCATACCTCATTGTCATCCTTATAGTTTGGCTTGGTGATGCTAGGGATGGGCTGATCTTCTTCATGTATGCAATAGACCCCTAGCTCAGATTCTTCTACTTCTTGATAAGGATCAAAATCATGTACCTTGTTTGCCCATTCATCAAGAGTTAGATCCGGGATGCTTCCAACCTTGGTGTCAGCTTCATCAGTGCTTGGGTGATCTTCTTGATCAAATGCTGAACAATTGGCATTGATCTGACTTGGAGTGTAGGGCTCAATGTGGAAGTTTGTAATAGGTTTAGACCTAATTGTAGCTTTGGTTCCATACCTCATTTAGAATAGCATGTGTGACTAATCAGTAGACAAATATCCTCCAATCTTGGCTGTGAAGTCCCTTGACAAGCTTAGGGCAAAGAGTGGTGGAAGGTCTATAACTGATACATCTTGTAAAACAACAAAATTTGGACATGCATGTAAGGTAAGACTCAAGCTTCTAATCACTCCAACTGTTGTTACTGCTGTCCCATTCAGCTGCACTACCCCTTTATATATGGTTTCATACTAGAGCCCTAGCTGATCAGCTATTTGTTTAGGCATCACTGAGCTACTTGCCCCAGAATCTATCATGTAATTGTGCACTAACTGATTTCCAATGATTAATGAAACATAGAAAGGAGGGGGCTTCAACATTTTACCTTGTTGTCCTCCATGATTCCCTTCAGGCTGGGAAGCATTTGTGAGCACTTTCTCTTGCATCTGAACTTGCTGATTCGAAGTTGGCCAGTCCTTCATGGCATCTTGTAGCAAATCTCTTTGGCTTGGGATAGATAAGGATTCCCACATTGATATATTTACATTTGTCTTCTTCATCTGATCAATGATACTGAATGGTGATGAAGGATCTCTTTGCTGTCCCTTGGTTGGCACATTCACTCCTTGCATGTGGGCAGCAACAACTGGTATTTGAGTTGGTATAGGAGTTGTTCTTGGCTGCCCTTGTGCATTTGAAATTGGATTTTCTTTGCCAACCATTTGTGGAGCCATGGAAGGTTGTGGATTGGTTGGAGCTAATGGCTGCTCTTCACCCAAATTCCTTCTTTTTGACCTTGTGTTGGCTGCAACACCTTGAGAGATTGCTTGATTCATGCCACAAAAATATTCTGCTTGCTAGTTTACCAACGTGGTGTCATTTGGGGCTGATTGCTGTTGGAATGTTTCTTGTTGTTGGTTGTTTCTTTGACTTCCCTCACCCTCCACACCAGTAGTTGTCACCATTAATGTTTGATTCAAAGCACCATTGAAGCACATGGATTGGTTGTGAGGTTCATTGCATGGAAAACACCAATCATACTCTTGACCAACATTGTTTTGTGTTGGCACTAATGCCTTAGAGGCAGATATGGCATTAGGATTATAGGGCTGAAATGGTCTATTGGCAGGAGGCCTTGTTTGATTTATATTTGCAACTAGATTAGGAGGTCTTTGTGGTTGGTATGGCTACCTGTTAGGTTGAGCTTGGGGCTGATAAGAAGGTCTAAAACCTTGGGCTTGTTGCCTCTTGAGAGTAACCAACTCATTGCCTAGGTTTTGCAATTGCTTCATGACTTCTTGAATCTCATTTGGGGCACTTGGAGATGAAGTAGAAGCTTCATTTGAACTCTGATTTCTAGGAGTGGGAGAAGGAGCCAAATTAGGTGCTTGATTAGTGTTTGGGCTCTCTAAACTTGGAAACAATGGCATGGGAGGTCTAGGGGCTAGTTTGCCAGCTTGGATCAAACAATTTTCAGCCCTAATGGCAATCCTATAAGCCATAGGGATAGTTATGCCTCCCATGGACTAAATCAACATAGAAATATCAGAATTTAGAGCTTTGAGGTAGTAGAGAAAAGCACCTTCTGCTGCTGGCCTAACTACCACTAGAATTCTCTCCCAAGTCTTTTGAAATCTAAAATTGAAATCAGTCAGCTGCTCATTGGGAGCTCTCTTGATGGTTGTCAGCTGCTCCAAAAGAGACAAGTTGTCTCCCTTCTCTCCAAATTGCTCATGAAGTGCTATACATAGCTGGTTCCAATTTGTGATAGAACCATCTCCAAGGCTCCTAAAACATTGCAATGCCTTCCCTTTGAATGAAGATGCCAGCAATTTGACATCCACTTGCATCTCATTGATTTTATGAATTGCACAAAGGTTGGCAATGTCTTTAACATGATCACCTGGATTAGTCTGATTCTCTCCAGTGAAGTATGGAATGTTCTTCAAGGATGCAATTGGAATTGGATGTTGTGCATTGAGAGCAAGTGGGCTGCTGCCAGTGAAATTAACATAGGGGTTGTTTTGTGCCATTCTAATTGGTCTTAGAACCCTTGTTGATTGAATAAAAGGCCTACTAGGTGGAGGAGTTGAGAGAGTTTTGTTTGGTGAAGATGGAGACCTTTGGATTCTCCTCCCACTTTGCCTTACTCTAGGAGATAACTATAGATATTCAAACAGTGCCTCTTCTTCTGCAGCTCTTGACCTTGTAGTGATTCTTCTCATGAGTTTTCAGGTCTACACTACTAAAACTAGCTGATTCTTCCCCTTGGAGTCGCCAGATGTGCAATTCATAGCTCTTTTGAAGCAAGAAAATTGTAGCAGATGCACATCAACTTTGCTGCAATAAAAATGAGACCTCTAAGGTCCCACAGGGTGTGCCAAAACTATTGTTGCAAATCAGCAGCACCCCTAGATGCAAATCAAGGTTCTAAGTTGATGTTTAGGGCATCCAGTGTGATTACACAACATTGAAACCTGTCTCCAAGTGTGGGACTTGCAAGATGAGAGAGGAATCTCTAGATTAGAGGTTGGTTCCTCAAACTCCTCTGATTAGATCTATTATTTGCACAACTGCAGAGGTTCAGATCCTAATTTTATCCTATATTGCAAGGAGACAGGGATAAGAAATGCAAAAATTGAAACTAAACTAATGATGGTGATGCACCAAAGGAGTGGTAAACATTTTTGCTCATGCAAATAGACACAAATTAGAAATTACAGCATAAAACATCATGCACAGGTTGATAAGATGTAATCAAAGGTTTGAAACAAAACAAACAACACATGCAAACGACCGAAAACATTCACAGAGCCTACATTGTGATTTTTAACATCAAAATCCTTGCATTCCAACACCAAAGAGGGAAAAAAGGCTTGTTACAATCCTTGGAAGGTCTGATACTTCTAAAATCACTTGCTGAAGATGAAAACAGAAGCTTGTTGCACAAAATAGTGTTCCACCATCAAAAAATGAGCCAAATCTGGCTTTTACAGTGCATGGGTCAAGCCCAGGAGAGAGAAAATGTGAAAACACATGGGAGCCATTCCTCATTGACCAAAATTCATTAAAAACAACATGAAGGTCCTTACAAACCCATGCCCTAACATTTTTGACCATATTGGAGAAGAATACGACCCATTTCGCATTAAAATTGGTTGTTGAAACGTCAGTTCTGTCCATGGGGGCATACCAGAAGCATTTTTTGATTTTCTCCATCCAAACCAAACCAAAATTCAAAATTTACCATGTAATCACATAGATAATTTTACCATCTTTGTATTGATATAAAGAACATGAAAATCTGAGCTCTGGATCGAAAGTTATGGCCGTTTGAAGATTTAGGGCAAAAGCAGGCCCAAAACGGATCGGCAGGAAAAAATTTCAATTTTTTCCTCTTTTTTGCATTTGGAATTTTTTTTCAAAAATCCCCGTGCTCCGCCACCTCCTGGGACACGTGGTAGCTTCATATTGGCTACGGGCTTCCAAGGGGAAAATTTCCCACAAAAACTTCGCCGAGCCATAACTTGAAAAAATATGAGGAGTTAGGAGGAAAAATTTACCTTTCTGGAAAGCTGAGAGAGAGCTCTATCCAATGGTGCCATTTACAGAAAGATTTGAGTTCCTAAAAATAAAGAAATGGATACTAAGGCACAAGAGAGGTAAGAACACAAGGAGTTAGCCATCCATAATGAGCAGGGGCACATTTTGGGTAACAGTTATAAATAGTGCAACATATAAATGGTGTAACAGATTCTTATTTAAATGTTGTCATGACATGGTTCTTTATAGGTGTGTTTGAGAGGATGAGGTACATGACATACTACAAGCATTTCATGATGATCTAGGAGGTGGACATTATTTAGTGAAACGAACAATTCACAAGATCCTTGAAGCAGGGTACTATTGGCCTTCCCTCCATAAGATTGTTAAAAAAGTATGTGTGGGCAGTGTGATGCATGCCAACAAATGGGAAAACCTCATTTTCTACAGAAATTCCTCTGAACCCTCAGTTGGTTCTGGGACCATTTGAGAAATGGGGTATTGACTTTGTTGGACCATTTGATCCTCCATCTTTTGGGAAGGAGTATCTCTTGGTATGCATGGACTATGTCACCAAATGGCCTGAAGTTCAAGCATTAGCATTTGCCAATGAGGATGTTGTTGCTGATTTTCTCTACAACTGGATATTGCTGCGATTTGGAGCCCCAAGGGCCATTTCATTTGATCAAGGTCCTCAATTTGTTTCAAATATGATTGAAGCTTTCTTAGGAATCTACAAAATCAGGCATCGGAAATCATCACCATATCACCCCCAATCCAATGGGCAAGTGGAGGTAACTAATTGAGAGCTCAAGAATATTCTAACTAAGGTGGTAAATGTCGATAGAAAGAATTGGGTACCAAAGCTTCCTAAGGCCATCTGGGCCTACAACACGACCTGGAAAACAACTACTGGTTTCTCTCCCTATGAGCTGGTCTTTAGTAAGAAGCCACTGTTACCTATTGAGTTCGAGTTGTGCACCTGGAAAATAGTGTTGGAAGTTGGGATCGATTTGGATGAAGCCTAGCATGAACAAGTGTTGCAGTTGAATGAATTAGATGAAATGTGGATGGAGGCAAAACATCAAACTGAAATTCTACAGCATCAATAGAAAACTTGGCATGATGCTCACATCAAAAAAAGGATATTTCATGAAGGACAGTGGGTTTTTCTCTCTTGATTCCCACTATTAGTAGTTTAAAGGCAAGCTACGTACATGTTGGTTAGGTCTCAATCAGGTAAATCAAGTGTTTGATAATGGATCTATTCGATTGATACCAATTGATGGAGACAAACAGACTCTTCTGGTAAATGGGCACAGGCTCCGAGTTTATCACCAACCATTGGATAAGAACACTTTCACCAATGACATTCTGTTACGAATAGAGATGCATGCTGAGGAGGCTCTTTGCCTCTCATGCATGGAAGTAATCAATCTTTTGCAAAATTCAATAAAGGAAGATGGTCCTTCATTCGATCTTCTTCCCTTAGTTAGCAATTTTTATTGTAATTTCCAATAAATGCAAGAATTTTTGTTATTTCTACTGCCGCTAATCATGTTTCATCCCAAATTACAGGGCGTAGGAATCTACAGATATCGGATGACTAAATGTGGCATGTGTAAGTGCATTTAACTTGCTAATGTTATTTCTATGCGAAACATTTCCCCATGTAGTCATTTGTCATTATGATGCCATCATGAAATGATTGATATGATCATTCTGGATCTATTCCAAATCTAGCTCTATGAATGATGACATAAAGTGAGTAATGGCTCATAAATGTCCACATGATTTGATGTGTCACACTCTCTAATATCAGGAAAGATGGTGCTTGCTCCTCAAGCATGGGATATGTGCTGCCGTAAAAATCTTAATCTCACACAGGTGGCCGGGTCTCATCACTTTTTTTTCACCGTCACCTTCGCTTGATGTTGTGTTACTCAAGGAATATGGTGTCATTTGAAATTTAATGCTCTATAACCACTTCTTCCCATTGTGTTATGCACATCGATCATGACTGGTTTTATCAAACACTCAACGGGAAGTGGAAGAAATGCTCTGCTCTAGTTTTTCTGCTACCATGTATTTCTTACTGTTTGGCTCAGCATGGGACTGCAAAAGACATTAGAACCTGCTTCACCTGACACCTTACTCCGAAATGCCACCCTTTCGAAGGTATTTCATGATTTCAGATGGTTAGATTTCATTCGGGCAATTTGAAGGTTTGGATGAGGGCACTGTGGAAGAGTTCCTTGAATAATTTTGAGTCCACATGCTCGCCAAGTTGGTGGAAGACGAGTTGAAATTACCAATCAGGTCATTTCTAACCTATCTGGCCTGCCAAACTTCAGTTTAAAGGTTATGACAAATGCCCCTTTGCAAATTTTGATTACTTAGTTCCATGACGAAGGAGAGGCACTCCCAGAGGTCATCCTGACTCCATTAGGTGTCTAGAAGGGTGTTAAGCAGACAAGTTTTCCTAGAATCTGGGGTGAGATTGCTAAATGGGTCAACAGGTATTTTATATGGGAATTTCAGGCCTCTATTCTAGGTGGTGATGCACTCAAAATTCTCATTCACATTAAAAAGGGACATATCAACCAAGACCTTTGGGTAAACCTACCAGAGTACCTCACAGACTCCATCATTAAGGTATGCCAAAAACACCGGTCTAGTGGGGGCAAGTCTATGATTAAGCACACAGGGTTGATTCATCTGTTGTGTTCAAACTAAGTTTTTATTTCAACCAAAGCAGAGGCTCGAGGGATGTGTTGGGGGTGAAGGGTCCAAGCCTAAGCAATTAAAATATGATCTCTCTTCTACACCTTGGTCTACCCTTGCATTGGGCCCTTCACATAGTCAAGGCAAAGGCAACTGACGTTCCTAAGCACGCCGACACAGTTGGTACTCCCTGAGGGACCATCCCCATCCATTTATGATTCAAAAGGAAAGTGTCACATGGCCCCATCTTCCTCCATACAACTACGGTCCCGGTGGCTTAGCTCATTTTTACAGACAGGCGGTTTCCAATCGGAGTCCTTTCCTGATGATACCACCCAAATTTGGGAGGAGCTGCATACGAAGGATTCTCTGGCTGCTCCATCATCTGTTGTTCTGTCATCTACAAAAATTCACATTGGAAATTTAGAAATTCTTGACACCCAAGTGGTGCCTTCTCACAACTATCTTGAGGATATCACACTGCTAAAATCTCAGTTACAAGGTATGGAAGAATCCACCCTTTTATTACAAGCTGAATTTACACAAAAGACAGTAGAAAAAGTTCAGGAGATTACTACCCTACAACTTGAAGTGAGTTGTCTAAAGTGACAACATGATAAGAGTCTTACCCTCTTGAATAATTTCCAATAGTTGTCCCTTCAGGAAAGGGAATTGTGGGAAAAAAATAAAAAAATAAAAAAAGAAAAAGAATCTCTGGAAGAGGAAAAAAAAAAAAGTAACATCTATCTTAGACTTTGTTTGTCCTTTAGCCATCAAACTACTGTCCTGTAGGAAACCCTCAGTCTACAACATGTATGTCCAAGAACAATTTTATTGTTGGTAGTTTATTTCAATTATCTTCTCAAGCCCCTCATGAAATTCCTGATGGCCCTAGTTTTTTATCAGTCTACAAGAACAACACTCCGGAAATTCAAAATTTTCTCTGTGAATTTTATCTACATAACACGGTAGTGACCAATGTCCCTAATTTCTTGATCAACCTATTTGTGGGTGATTTTCAAATTAAATCCTTTTAGTCTGTATTGTGGAATCAGATAATTTGGAGGTGGCAAATAGATAGTTTTAATAACACTGCTAAGTCCATTGGATTTTACATTTGCCCAACTCATCATACAGACATTGCCCTATGAAAAAACTTTAGATCATTGTACTATCAGGAAGGGGTTAGGGTGAATAATTCTCAGATTTTGCTTCAGTGTCTTATTGATTTTGAAAATTATAATCAAGAGAATTTTGGGGCTGCTTGGCAAGCTTGTGATAGGAGATGGGATACTTTAAACCTGCCTTTGAAATGTAGGGAGGTCCTCTCTCCCTAGAATTTGAGCTGGAGCATGCGAAGGGGTGATGCCCTCATCACCATTATCAAAAAACTACATAGAAAATCAGCCAGCAATACACTGATGAATGGACAGGCCTCCAAGTGTGGCCACTACTCCTCTTGAGCCCTCTCATTGATGTGGTAGAACAATGCAGCACAATCCCATGATAGTTTCACTGCCTAGGTGGAAATGACCTCCAATACTCAGGGCTGTAAGAATACCACAAAGCAATACTCTGATCAATTCGAGGAGTATGACATGGCTGACCAACTTCGAAGGAGAGCAAGGTGCAGATGAGTTACATTGGGGACATGCAATAGGTAAAGTCAAGGGGAAAATGATGAGTGCATTGTTTAGCTCATTTATATTATTTCTTTAGTCCGGAATGCTCTTTGTGATATGACTTATTAGTATATGGGGATGTTTTGTGTAGTCACGTTTTAGTAGGTTGATGCATTTTCCTTGCTATTATTTATGAAAACCGTTTATCCCATGAACTTCCTACTAATTACCTTTATGAGATCAAATGTGATGATGTGTGTAGGGAATAATGGAAGTTACTGGTGGATAAGAAGCCTGAGTTCGAAGCATGTGGCTGAAGACTGTTTCCATTGAATTGACCTATTAGCTTGGACTTGACTCTAATGACCTATAGGAATCTATGAGTTTTAATTGATATTTGATGGACAATGTTTTATACCACCTGATATGACAGATATTGTAACCGACATTATCTATATGAAGACTTTGTCTTTAGAACTTGAGTACCACTTTTTTGATTATCGAAGAAGATTATCTACATACTATTCTAGATTTGTTTTTGATATTGTTATGAACTCATTTTGAATTTAATGAAAGCTATGACATTTTTAGAATCATAATTTTTTGATCACTCTATCCCAAGGAAGAGCAAGGGCTCACTCAACCGAGGAGATACGAGGTTACTTTGAGTTTTACATGCATATAGTCCTTCGATTAATTTTACTGCAATTGTCATTTGATGAGTTTTACCTGCATATAGTCCTTCGATTATTTTTAATGCAATTTTCATCTGATGATTTTTTCATGCATGATTTGATTAACTATATCTACTTTCTTCCCATTACCACTTTCACTTAGAATAGATTATTTTGTTATGAAAATCTAGTTCATGAATAGTCTTGCTTTTTGCTAAAAATTCCAGTTATTCAGTTGTGATTTAATTTGTTAAGAATAAGTGTGTGCGTATTTTACTTTACAGTAGAAGATTAGTTGTTGAAATCCCTTTCATTACAAATAGTTGAATTCTATAGACTTGTATTTAATTTCTGTAGATTTTAACTACACTTTTGTAGAATAGTCACTAAAACTAGGTAGCCTTCCAACAAACTCACATATAACTGGTTCTCCTAGACTCCATTGCATATTGCTTAGGACACATCCCTAGTTTAGAATTACACTGACAAAGATTATGTCAGTTAAATTATTGGAAGAATACAACAACCCATTACCTGGTGGATCCAAGGGAGAAGGAAACCTCGGAGGGAACCAAGGCTCTGGATCAAGAAGATAAAGGTTTTAGCCACGTCCATAAGTGTTCTTTGAGATGTGTTTTCACTTACCAGACTATAGGGGTATTGAGGATGCTATAGAGCATGTCCACAAGTGTGAATTACTATGGTGCATGAAAGGGATCACTACCCTAGAATGGAAGGTAAGCTAGTTTGTAACGACATTGCAAGGGCACACGTATAGCTAGTATAGGAAGTATGACCCCCATAAAATGGTGGTAGTCTACACTGCACTGAAGAAATCCTTCCTAGCAGAGTTTCATATCCCTGAATTTGAGTAGAAGAGCATCAATGCTGTGAAGGAGATCCAACAAGGAATGGAAGAGAGTGTGCAGGAGTATGATGCATGGTTCAAGAGTCTCTTGTCAAAACTATTCTATGATATTCACCCTTCTCAACATGCTCAATGGTTTTTTGGAGGATTGATAACGCCATTTCAAAGGGAACTATCACACAAGAATTTCACAAACACGCGCGAGGCCTTAGAAGGTGCCATATGTATTGAGGATGTTGGGAGCATTGATACCAAGGATTGTAGACTGATTGACCATATTCATGATGCTATTGATCTTGGTGTGCACTAGACTAGTCTTGCAAGTAGTTCCAAGTATGATGATCATATTTATGAAGGTAACACACATGCAAGAGCACATGGAAGAGGTTTCCGTGGTCACAGTCACCACGTCAGAGGAATAAGTGAGTTCCTGTGAGGGATGTGTTATAATTATGGGTCCACAGAGCATTATAAGCTTGAGTGTTCTAACCTATTGCAGTTCTCATGGTGTGGGAAAAAAATTAATTATGAGGAGTTCCCTATGTTTTTTAAGCACATGAGCTAGTAGCACCAGAAAGAAAAAGGCACTGGGATGGTGAGTATAAAGAAGGCTGACACTTAGTGGATGCCAAGAGTGGCGTATGAGTTAGGATTAATGATGATGCAAGTAGAGGCCACATGTTCTGGAGAGATTCCTAGACAAAAATTGGTTGCTAGGGAAGAAGTGGTACAAAGGAAGCATCTAGACCCTGCTCATCAAAAGGAAGTGTATCAAGAGACTATGGATGTGATTCAGATTTTTCAAGGGAAAATCCAATGTCTAAAGGAGCAGTCAAGGAAGTTGGAGTAAAGGAAGAATTTTTAGGCTCCGCAGAAGGATATGGATGAGGTTAAGGAAGTGTGTAAAATGTTAAAGCAGGAGAATATTATTCCCTTGCTAGGATAATGGCTATGGGAGAAAGTACCATGCACCAGAGAAGAGTGTGAAAGGTAGGTTTTATATGTGAACATTCCTCATCATATCCTTGACTCTGATAAAGAGATTACATTGAATGCAGTTATTGATGGGTGGCTTTATTGAAATATCCTCATTGACATAGGAGCAGAGGTCAATATTCTCACCTTGGATGCATGACATCAAATGGGAAGGTCTGCATTACAACAATCTTTGAATGTATTGTATATGGCAAACACGACAAATACAATGCCTATTAGAGTCTTGAAAGATGTGGTTATCACTATTCAATGGGCCAAGTTCACTGAGGAATTTGAATTCTTGGTGCTTGCTAAGGTGGATAATTTCCCAGCATTACTTGGGCACCCTTGGTGTTACAAGAAAAATACCGATTTGTAGGTTAACAAGGGTTATATTAGTTTTGATAATAAGGAAGTAAGGGTGATCATTACTTTAATGGATGGGAAGTTAGCATCCTATATCGAGCCCTTAGGAGAGGAAGTCCTTGACTGAATCTATGTGCACTCCATTAGATATCCTGAGGTAATTCATCCTACAGAAGGATTCATCCAATTTGAAGATGATCAGTCGATGAGTGATACAACTAGCATAACCTGTGATAATTGGGTGCACAAGACATATTAATTAATTGGGATATAATTGAGGGGATATGTAATAATGGTGAAAAAGGCATGCAAAGTCAAGTGCCTAGGGAGAAAGAAGCTACCAAATTACTCCAGAGGGGGAAGATATGATTATTTTTTATGAGAAATGAAGGCTTAGTGGAAAAATGAGGACAAAAGGATAAGTATGGTCAGTTATAACTTGCTTGGGAATGCAATGCATTTGTGGGAAATAGATCATGGGAGTTTCCTAGAATGGCATGAGGTAAGAATCACATTTTCTATAAGGTTCTCTAGAATCAACACATGTACTATCATACATAACTACCATTATAAGAAACCTACCTCATCCCATATCCAATCTTGTTAAAAGGCCTGGGAGGAGGGCACATAAGTGGTACCACCTTTTTTATGGGTGAATAATTTATATTGCATCTTACAGGGTTGTGTATGTGTATGATATATCCACTCATAGACATGCTATCAGATAGGGAATTAGTAGGTGTTAACGGCTAATCTCATTCAAGATTTTGAGTATCAGAGTACTAAGACATCAGTGGATAAGGCGTTGAAAGTTTTCAAGCACCTTACAAAGCGAGATAGTGCTATGGTAGAAGATAGGCTACTGGAGTTACAGGGTGAGCTTTTGTTAGAGATGCATCACAATGAAGAAGAATAAGAAGAAATATAACTTGAGCACTGTATTGAAAAGGAAAAAGGAAAATGGTCTATATAGTAGATGGTGAAGAGATGGAAAGTTTGGATGTTAACCATTATGAAGGTATGTGTGAAGTCATAGATAACATTGATGACCAAGCACACACCTACCATGATCCCTTGAAAACAAATAAGGTTAACATTGGGATAGAGATAGAACTTAAGGAAGCTATCATTGGGGATTATTGGTTAGATGAAGTTTCAAAGGTCATTGATCTATTACATGAGTTCCAGGATTTTTTCCCTTATTAGTACCATGAACTCAAAGGCATCCACCATTCCTTATAGGAGATTAGGTTCAAGTTAAAGGAAGGGGCATGCCCGATTCGGAAGAGGACTTATCGGATGAATCCAAATTTGTGCATACAAATAAAGGAGGAAATAGACAAGATCATAGCATCTGGTATCATTGAGGCTATGGAAGAACTAGAATGGATAAACCCAATGGTCATTAGTATCAAGAAGGATGCAAGAATAAGGATCTGTGTTGACTACAGGAACCTAAATGTAGTATTTGTCATCGATCCTTTCCCAACCCCCTTTATTGAAGAGATTCTAGAGGGAGTAGATGAGCGTGAGGTCTACTCTTTCATGGATGGCTTCTTAGGGTATCACAAAGTCAAGATTACAAAGGAAGACTAGAGAAAGATAAATTTCACTACTGAGTGGGGAAGATTCTCCTATACAATCATGCCTTTTGGATTAAATAATGCACCTGCTATGTTCTCACACATTATGGTACAAGAATTTTAAGACTTCATCCATAAGTTTCTTCAAGTCTACCTGGATAACTAGACAATGTATGGGTTGGTAAAAGACCATTATGACAATTTGAGGTTGAGGTTTGAGAGATTTTGGTAGTTCAGAGTATCCCTCAACATTAAGAAATTTGTCTTTTATAGCCCATTTGGAACCTTATTATGACATATTATATGTAAGGAATGCCTACTAGTGGATCTCGCTAAAGTTACAATTATTGAGGGATTGGGGGAGCCTACTAGTCAAAGCATAGTATGTGAATTCCTTAGACATATGGGGTACTACAGGAAATTTATCAAGGGGTATGCCAAGATCATGGCACCCTTAGAGGAATTACTAAAGCACAAGAGTGTCTCTCATTGGGGAGAGGAATAGTAGAAGGCATTTGAAACTTTGAAGGGTAGACTTGTCAGTATGCCCATACAATGCTTTCCTTCTTGGGATAATCCTTTCTATGTACATGTTGATGCCTCAGGAATGACCATAGGAGAAGTACTGACATAGCCTAGTGAGGGGATTGTTTATCACCCCTTGTGTTTTGCTAGAAGGAAGTTGACAAAGGCATAATAGAATTACACAACTATTGAGCATAAGGCAGTGCGAATGATCTACACGTTGCATAAGTTTAGATAGTACTTATTGGAAAAACCCTTTATATTCTATACAGACCACATGGAATTGAAAGACTTGGTGAACAAGTCCATTTTGAAAGGGTACATATGTTGTTGGGTCCTATTATTTCAAGAGTTTGAGTTCATGGTGGTTGTAAAACTAGGAAAAATTAATTCAGAACCTAACCACTTATCAAGGATTAACACAAGGGAGGAAACAAAAATTATTAAAGATACCATGTTAGATGCACAATTGTTTAGGTTTTGGTGCATGCCCTTAGACTTTGAAGATATCAGTATATTCTTGAAAACTAGTGTGGTGCCAGACAAGATGAAGACTTTTGAGAGAAAATAATTAGCAATACGTGCCACACCCTACACGTTGATTAGTGGGGATCTATATAAGTTAGGGTGTGATGAGGTTCTATGCCAATGCATATTGGAATATGAGTGTGAGGGAAATTATGGACGAAGCACATCATTGGATTGCAAGAGGACACTATACAGGAAATGCTACCATGGAGAAGATTCTAATGGTAGGAATTTGGTGGGAAACCATCTACTAGGATTGTATTGAGTTTTGAAATGCCTATGACCATTTCTAGCAACTTGGAAAAACTTGAAAGAGGGATGAAATTCCTTTGTAATAAATGGCCAATGTTGAACCATTTGAAAAATGGGAAATAGACTTTGTAGGGCCAAGTTTGCTAGCCGCGCAAAGGAATGGTTCACGGTATATTATTACTTGCATTAATTACTTAACAAGATAGGTAGAGGTAGCACCTGCAAAGGATTTCACTACAACGAAAACTAATATATTTTTATGGGAGAACATAATCGACATGTATGATTGTCCTTTAAGCTTAACAAGTGATATAAGTACACATTTTTTGAATAAAATGGTTAGGATTTTGTCAGTAGAATTTATGGTGGCCCATCATAAGATTAACCCTTATCACCATTAAGCAAATGGAACTACTAAGGCATTTAACAAAATATTAAGTCACATGTTGACCAAAATCTATGACATCAAAAGACAAGATTGGGATGAAAAAGTATCAATTGTTATATGAGCATACAAGACAACCTACAAGAGGTTGAATAAGGCCAAACCATTTCAATTGGTGTTTGTCATGGATGTTGTTTTGTTATTTGAATTTATATTACCATCGCGTCGTATAGCATGCGCAAGAGGATTGTATGATGAACAAGTGCTAGAAGAGAGGATTGATTAGTTGATGGAGTTAGATGAAAGGTAATCACTTGTTAGATGGAGTCAGAAGATAGAAAAGGAAAGGCAAAAGGCCTAGCATGATCGTCATATCAAGAAAAAATGGTTCAAGTTTGGACAGATGGTTTTGTTATATGATTCTAAGTTTCTGTACTATCCTAGCAAATTGAAATTCCATTGGTTGGGCCCTTGCATCATCTCATACATCCTTGATTCATGTGCATGTCAATTACAAGTGCTAGATGGAACAAAATTACTTGGCCATTTCAATGGGAGTAGGTTGAATCCCTACTATAGATAAGTCTCCTTGGTGTTTATAAATAAGGTAGTATTGCGAGTTAGCTTAGGATTTCCCTTTATGTTTTTTATTTTCTTGTGTTTCCCTTTCTCATTTATTTTTCCTTTTTTTTTCTATTTTTTACCTTGTGCGCTTGTAACCACATTATTTTCTAAGGTTGTGTATGTGCAGAGGATCACATCTATTTTAGTGTGAAGTGGAGTAGTGTAAAGTGAATTATACACTGGTAGTAAAAATTGAATGACCCAGTAGAAGGAAGCGTATAAGGTTGAGAAAGCATGTGGGGAAATGGTGATAATGAATTGTGGTGTTAAGAAGGCTGTAACAAATATCATGCACAAATAATGAAGAGCACAGGAAAAACATGAGCTAGGTGAGGGAAAAAATTAGGTAAAAGACAAAAGAAGTGCCTTCAGTGATGCAGACGCACATGTAAGATTCTTCAGTCAGATTGGATTTTTACGTGCTAGAAGGTTGTAGAAGGTTTTTCACGCATGATTGGGAATGTGGGGTAAGGGTTCTTAAGATTGGATATAGTGGAAAAATCCACATTTAATGCTAATTATGTTGGTAGGTGGTATAACATTAATTGTTGGAGAGGAGAAAAAACTATAAGTTTGAAGTCAGGCACCTTATTATTTACCTTGTTTTTATGAAGTGAAAGATCTCTTGTAAACTAGGGCATCTAGAGAAATTTGTACAAAGGAATAAGATTCATAAAGATCTAAGTGCGTGACTAGGGATGATCTACAAACCAAAGTGGAAGGATTAAATGAGTGTGGGGAGATTTTTTTAAAAATACATTGTCTTGTGGAAGAAGTTGTTCCTAGTTAGGGTTTGGTAACTAGGTCATAGAAGAAGGAGGATTCTTCATGGAGTGGATCCTTAGAGTTAAGCAGAGTAGTAGAACAAAGAAATAAGGAGAGAATTAGGTTACATCCCAATAAGAAAACATAGCACCAAAGAAGGTGTTTGTTTCACCAAATAAATAGAAGGGCAAGTGCAAAGGAAAGCAACCCGCTACCGTCATTATCTCCAATGAAGAATGGTATGTAGAAATTCAGTACCCAAATGGAGTATTATTAGGGAAAGAGTGGTTGTCAGACTTGAATCAAATGGCCATGAGTGATTACAACCATTGCATGAGCACTACTGAGAAAGAAATGGCATTGGAACTAGTTTGTATAACTAACAAGAGGACACCAAACATAATGCCAATATATAATGACAAAGTAAAGGTAAAGTAAGAGAAGGAAGGGATTTTTAAACTATATGAGTTTCCTTATTTTGGTAATCCTTAGCAGCTATATCAGTGATTGATGTCACATTTACACGAATACCTCTTCTATTTTGTATGCCATCAGATGGGCATAACCCCTTATCTTATATCAAATTTCATTGACCTAAATTGTGAAGGAGACTCCATAGATGATGACTTAGATGATAAGGAGGCCATCAAGGAAACTATGGAGGATTATGACTATAAAAAGGGTTCATGGTACTTTTACATCGTAGAAATCACCAACCCTGTTATGAGGATGGCCACATGCTTAGTCACTAAGATTAATGATTAAGAAATATGGATGCAAGTAAATAAGGCATGGTTAAATGTAAACCAGAAGATCTCAGAAGGGACCATCTATAACTTATCTGCCTTTATTGTGGATGAGATCATATGCAATGTGTAGGAAGGATAAAAGATACTATTTAGAAACATTCTCCTCACCATCATATTCTCAGATATTGGAGTGCCCGATGGGCTAGAGAAGTTCGTATGGGAGTATCAAGAAGACAATCCATCGCCTACAAAAATATTTGAGAAATATACTTGTGAGACCATGATGGCCACTCAAAAGGTGTGCCTAGAAAATTGGTGCAAGTGAATGTGCAATGCATTTAGGGAAGATTGGAAAATCTCTGAGAAGTAACATGTGCTCTTAGATGGAGAGGAAAAGTTTATAGTATATCAACATTTTTGCATTGGTAGGTTTACATTGATAGATGGGACTAAGATTCCATGGTGAAAGCTACCTTTCTCCCTCACTGTGTAATACTTCCAAGCAGGGGTCAACTTGTTCAAAGAGTCCAAAAGGCTAAGGTTCGACCTTAGTGAGGTAGACAAAGACCACAGCGAGTTACGCCAGAATCTCGTATACCCTAAGAAGTGTGCATACATGGAGAAGTATGTCTCCCATGAAGTATAGATGATGAAACCGATAACGCTGCCGATCACCAGAAGGGTTGAATCAAGGGTATATCTATGTATAAGGCCTAAGTTTGAGAAAATACCCTATCTGGAGAGTGATATCTCCATTCCAGAAGACACCACAGAGAGGAAAAATGTCGTACCAAAAAGAGGGAAAGATAAGAGGTGTAGGAGAAGAAGGCAACAAGTGTGCAAACAACACAACCTGTGGGCATGCTAGAAGAAAGCACTAATCGTAGCACTTGCACACATAGGAATAATTCCCCATTCAGCAAAAAGACCCCAGAAGAAAAGGTTCTAGAGCATGAAGAGCCCCACACACATGAAGAATCACCAAGGAATATGTTGCCTATTAAGGAGAAATAAAATGTAGAATATCCTATATTGGAATCACCAGTTAGGAAGAAGTAAAAGGTGGCAGAAAAGGTAGACTCAGAGGAAAAAAAGAGGTTAGAATCCTACATTAATGAAAGGGATGACGATGAGCCCAAGGGAGCTAAAGACCATCCAGTATATAATGTACATGACTCTGAGGAGGAGGAAGATGAAGAGAATAATGACAAGGAGGAAGTAGAATACCAAGGCAAGGGGGTGAGTGAAGAGGTAAGAACAAAAAATTAGAGAACTCCAAGCCTCACCAAGAAACAAGTGGAAGAAGTCACAAAAAGAGAATTAGTTGTCATCATTAAGGACTTGGTGCAACAAGAGTTGGAGTAGATCGCAGATGAAATTTTGAAGGAAATGGAAGAGGAGAGCATTGGGAAAGAATATGGCAGCATGGGTGGAATCCCAATTTGGTAGTAAGCTTCCCAAGGGTTACGTGAATAGGTCAGAAGGTCGTAATAGTATCTCAAGGGAAAGGGATGGGATATATTAATGATCCAAGAAAGGTGCTACACACACACTTCAAAGGAAATGTACCAACAGAACAAATCCTCACTATGACTTCATTATGAATAAGGAACATATCCACAAATGAGAAATATGCTATCTTTGGCATTCAAGTCCCACATAGATGATCCTAAGTTTGAAGTAAGTGAGAGAGAATTGATCAAATTGCTAGAGATGAAAGGAGTAAACCCCTTGGTGAATTCTCAACAATTTTTAGATGAGAAAATATGTAAGGCACTCAACAAAGTTTCAGTTGAGATTTAGGAAAGACTATTTAGAAGAAATGATAGAGTGAGAATCCTAGATGAGGAATTGGAGAAGAAAAGGAGGATCTCATTGAGAAGAGGAAAGAATTGAAGCAAGAAGATATTATTAGTGCACAGTTAATGCACAAACTGAAGGAAGAGAAAGTAAAGGTGCGCGAAGTCTCTAAGAAGATGGAGATGATTATGGATGCCATAGTCTTAATGAATCCCGACCTAGTACTACCCACGCAAAAATATGAATCAGCCTTGTAGTGTCTTGAGGATTTAACTCACATCCTCATGATGAAAAGATGGCCACTTGCCTTAGAGATAGAAGGGGAAGCACCAGAGTGCCAATAGAGAGAAGAGAATTTGAAGTTTATCAAGATGGTTTCTCAATCTACCAAACTCCTTGCAGAGGTAAAGGCCTCCGCACAAGTTGATAAAGCTGCGTATGAAAATTACACTAATAGAGATAGAATGGAAAGCATCTTGGTCACTACACATGAAACAAAACTCAAGGAGTTTCAAGAGAAGAATAAGGGGAACATAACAGAAAGGGATAACATCCTAGCCAAGGTAGAAAATAAGTCAGAAGCTATTAATACCTTTTGAGGCTCGATAAAAAGTTGGCTAAAGGAATTATACCCTCAGATCACCCATAGGATGGATGCACTTGATGACTTGGGAAAACAATTGGAGAGTATTGTTGAGATAATGAGGGCCAAAGGGGAGGAACTAAGTTTTGAGGAGGTGAGCGCCCTAGTCGGAGACCTCTGTTAGCAAGCACAAAGTAAGGTTGACACCTGAGAAGAACTAGAGGTAGAACTAGGGAAGGATTTCCCTGTCCTCCTTAAAAATTAAGCATTGTTCTCTTTCATTTCCCCATTCTTTCATTCTTGCTCCTAATTCTTCATTCCTTCATTATTTTTCCCACTATTCAAAACCCACCATTATTTATTCATTTAAGACAAGTATCTTCGAGAAAGGAGAACATGTGTAGTGTGGGGTGATGTTGGTCCTCATAATATTGTCTAAGTACAAGAAGGTGTGTGGACACGTGAGACCTATATGAAGAAGGGTGTGTAGGCTGAAAGCATGCAGGATAGGGTTTTAGTGGGGTTTAATAGAACACACAATGCACACGTAAGGCAAGAAAGGGTTTTTGGGACTTATCCATATTCAGTGTTCTAGGAAGGACATGAGAAAAACATGACTCGTCTAGCATGTGGAGTGGATAAGGTTTCATCCTGGAAGCTATATGGTCAAGAAAGGAATATTCCATGCATGCAATGGAAGGATCCATAAAGACATCATTGTAAAGAGTGGAGAGCTTAGATAAAAGGAAGCATGATCCATTAGAGGACCACATGGACACTTAGCAACTGATCTCTTATCTCAAGAAGACATGGTGGTAGAGACTGAAGCTATATATAGAGATGCCCGAGTAGAAGAAAAGAGACACTAAGAGAGGCATCATATAACATTAAATAGGTGAAGCTTTGTAGGAATAATGAAGTATCCTTTGGGATGGGATAGGAGAACTATAGGAGTAATGGAATATTTACAGAGATGAGTCTGTAACTAGTGTTGTAATGTGTATAGTTTAGGCTCCTAATGCCTGACTTTGACCTGCATTATTATATTGGCATATTATGGCTTTAATGAATGTAATGTGGTTATTGAACTTGTTAACATGAATATAAGGTTCTATTCTAAAGTATATATGTTGTTCATGGTCACAAACCCTAGTACATTTCCTTTGTGTTATGAATCAATTTTATATTTTGTTTGATACCTCTCTTTTGGTTATCTAAATGGATGCATTGATATGATAACTTATCCCAAGATCTTAGAATGAACACATCATTATTTGGCTTCTTGCATCTAAGCTTATGTTAGTAGGGGATGTATTCTCACAAGACTCAAATAAAGGAGGGGCTTGATGTCCGCATGTACATTGGGTAAGCACCCAACACTCTTTGGGTGATAGGTCAACATACATGGGATTAGACTATTGTTCTAAGGGTATAAAAATGACTACAGATGGCCCAAGACAGGTTCTTCATACTCAATGATGTTTTTGATGTAATCAAAGTCAAGTTCAAATGATAGTGGCATAAGTTCACAATTAAGAGGAGTGAGGATTACCCTTGCACTATTTCCACATTGACATTTAGAACCATCAAAGAATAAGGTCATCTGATAAATGGATTTATCCAGGGAAAGAGTGGAAACGGATTCATCAGGAAAAGCAAAGTTAAGAGATTATTTTCTAAGAAGAGAAGCATCTGCAAGCTGATCACCAATGGTTTATCCCTTGAAATAATTTTTATGAATGAATTCCAGGTTTAGGTCTGCAATGAGTATGAGCCAATGCACGGTGCATTGATGTTTGTAAGGTTTAACATACATGTAATGTAGAGGGTCGGTATTGGTGACGAAGAAAGTTTTGTGGATAAGTAGGTAGGGGCAAAGTTTAGTGGCCATAAAGACTAAGTATAGGCATATATTTTCAACATGAGTATATTGAGTCTCATAGTCTAAAAAAGTATGGCATATGTAATGATTCACTTGCTCCCTATACTGCTCGTCAAGATGAGCCAACATGGCACCCAAGGAATGATCAATGATAGAAATGTAGAGGTAAAAAGGCTTTTCATCTTTAGGTGGTATGAGCATAGGTGGCTAAATAAGGTATTCCTTTAATGCTTCAAAGGCTTTGTTGCACTCATCATTCCAATTAAAGGAGACATCCTTATTAAGAAGATGATGAAAAGGGTGACATCAGTCAAAAAGTTAGGAAATAAAATATTGAATGGATTGTAATTTTCCTTGAAAACTAAGAAGCTATCATAGGTTAGTTCATGGAGGCATCTCAAGAATAGCCTTGATTTTGGGAGGATCAACTTTGATGCCCTGTAAAGAGATGATGAAACCAAGGATTTTTCTAGAGAGAATGACAAAGACAGAATTCTTTGGTTGAAGGTTAATGCAGTATTGAATGAGATTATCAAAGATGAATTTAAGGACTGGGAGGTGCTCGACAAGACTTTTGGACTTATCGAGAAGGTCATTGATATAATCTTCTAAGATTTCATGCATAATATCATAGAAGATATAAGTCATAACACACTGATAGGTAGCACTAACATTTTTCAAGACAAAGAGCATGGTGTGATAACAGAAGGTCCCCTAAGGGGTGATGAAGGCATTTTTTGGTTAATCTTCTAGAGTGAGTAATATTTGATTATAACCTAAGAATCTGTCCATAAGAGATAACATCTCATGGCTGGCTATAAGATCAATGATTTGGTTAATGCTAGGAAAAGGAAATTCATCCTTAGGATAGGAAAGGTTAAGATCATAGATGTCCATATAGATGCAGAGTCCCCCTATAACTTTGGTGATAAAAATGTTGTTAGAAATCCATTATGGATAGTCAATGGATAGAATGAAAGAAACAAAAAGAAGGCACATGAGTTCTTCTTTCACAAGAAGAGAAATGTGTGGATGCATTTTTCACAACTCTTGTTTCACACTTTTGGCATTAGGGATAGTCACAATATTATGGACCATGATATTAGGGTCAATACTAGGTATATCAGCATAAGACCACACAAAATCATTGCAATGATCTTGAAGGAAAGAGGTGAATGCTTCTTATTAAGAAAAATATAAAGATTGGCCTATCTTTAGGATTCGAGGGTCATCTTGACTGTGAACATTGATCTCTATGGTTGATTCATTCAGCATGGTTTGTATCTCAGAAGGTAATGACTGGTGAATGTAAGAATCATCTACACCTAAGTAGGTGAGAATAAAATCATCATATTGACATTGAATGACATTGATAGAAGGTGTGTCATCATCTAAAATGTCAAGATAAAGAAAGGGAAGGGAAGAAGACACCTCGCCATTATGCTGATAGATCCAAAGAAAATGGGTTTGACGAAAACAAAAAGGTTAGGAGAGATGGATTCCGGATCCATGGACTCCGTGGGTGAAGGTAGTGCGATAGGTTAGGATTTTGGGGAAGAATTTTCTTCCTCAATAAGGATAACACGAACCTTCTTAGGAGGAGGCTGCGAAGAAAAACCAAGTCCACAATAGTATTTATGCTTTTGGGTGGTGAAAGGTATGACTGCATGATAACCTTTCTCATAAAGACCAAAGCCAAAGCCCTTCTAGGCACATTGATGAACAAAAGTGTGAGTGAAGCGGCGGTTGGTGAGGTATTGTAAGTCAGATGAGAAAGGTTAGGTTTGGGTGGTTCAGGAGAATAAGAAGAAGTGTCTTGTCCCCCATATGTCAGGTTGGTATGAAGGTGTGGAAGAACATATAAAAAAACCTCTTGTACACGTTGGTCATAATGTGGGTGTTGGTGAAGGCTTTCATACTGTCAAGGAGTAAGGAAAGTGTATATGTTATACAAACAATATTCCCCCAAGGTAAGACACCGAAAAAAAACCTGCCAAGGGATTAGAGGTCAATACTTGGGTAGCAGGAATGGATATGAGCTACTTGAAGCCAAAGAAGATGAGTAATCAGTTATCAGTGAAATAGGAGGGTCGGTAGATGGGTTAGCTATAGAAGTTGTGGCAATAGTGGGGATAGATGGGTTGGTTGTGGAAGGTGCGGAAAAAGTGATAGATGAGTTGACTATGGAAGGTGAAGTTGAAGAAGGGGTAGATGAGGTAGTGGAAGAAGATGAAGTGGTAGGGATTGTAAATAATCTGACATTTGAAGGTATAATGGTAGATGTGGTAGATGAGGTAGTGGAAGAAGATGAAGTGGTAGGGTTGGTAGAAACCTTGACCAGAATAAAGACATAATTTATTCGGTAAATCATTTTACAGGGTTTAAAAGGTGAAGGGTCTACCTTAATGGTGTAGGGGTGATCTTAATTTTAAAAATTTAGGCAATGAAGGAGATTTGAAGAAACACACCCCATAGCATGAATCCAGAGTCAAAAAAGTAACATATTATATTGAAATTCCCCCTCAAGTGTATAGAATAGCTCAGGACTAGTGTAGGGACCCATGTGGATGTGGAGGATGACAGAACCTAGTGTAGAAATCATGGCATCATTGAAAGAACACAACGTAATAGGTTTTTATTCATGTAATGAGAGGGTATGTGTAATTTTTTGTATGCATGGGAAGAAATGATATTAATGTTGGCACCTCCATTAATCATAATTTTTCGAACGCGAGTATCATTGATGTCAACAATGATAAAGAGGGAAGGATTAGGACCATATGATTGTAGAGGGGAAATCTCTGAATGATAAAAAATGACGGTTGAAAACCTAAGGAGAGGTAATAGGTGTAGAAGTTTTAGGTTGAGTGGTTAGGGTAACTACATGATGCAGGGTAAAGATGACAGCCATAGGTGTCAGATCATTTGGTGGAACCTCAATAGATTGCAAGACCTCGAGGAGGGGCCTGACAATGAGATTCTAAGGTTTGAATTAATTCATAAAAAATACATCTTTAGAGGAGATTGATGAAGTTTTTTAATCATTACGCGATGTGTGAATTTGTCAAAAATAGGATAAGATGTATCACATATGGTTACTATGGGGATAAGTGCAGTTGGAATGGCAGGTGAAGGTGCACTAGATGGGCTACTAGTTTTCTCTTTTCCTTTATATTTTTGTGATCAAGTGGAAACTTGTACCTTGTTTATTTTGAATATTAAAGGAGAAAAAGAGGGTTGTGGAGATGTAAATAAATGCCACTAAAAAGATATAGGGATAGGCCGTGTGTGTAGCGGATGAAGGGGGAATGTAATTCTCTTCCAATAGGTCATCTTCATTGAAGAAACCATTTGAAGTAAAAAGTTGAAGAATAATTTTCTTGAGGTCCTTAAAACCTTTGAAATCATGCCCTGGGGAGTGATGATATGCACATATTTTAGAGTCGTCAAACCTTGTGGGCTTTGGTTTGAGTGGGTCAAAAGGATTAATAGGCAAGAGTGAGATAGCAAAGGTTTCTAACAACCTATACAGGATGTTAGAATAGGGTCTTACCAATGGATCACAATGGGAAGTCAAAGTGGGTTTGAATGAAGGTGTGGATGATTTTTGTGAAAGAGGTGGAGTTGGGGGTTGGGTCAGTTTAACTACCTTTTGGTAGGTAGTGTGTTTTTTTGTTTAGTTTGCACCTTTTTGGGTAAAGGTACAAGAGTAGTTCACGAAGAAGAAGGGGATGTAGAAGGTGTTGGTGCGTGAATCAACCAAGGTGATAATGGAGGTGTGGGTAAGATCATGGTCAAGGGTAATGTAGAAGGTGGAGGTAAAAGATAAGGTAAAGTCATGGGTGATGAAGAATGTGTGGGTAGAATACAAGCTCAAAGCAAGGGTGTGGGTTGCCTCACTTTAAGTTTGCCATTAGAGAGAGGTAGCTTGACGAAGGTTGATGGATGTGGGCCTAAGATTGATGGAAGAGGTGAAGGTGAATAAGAAGGCATGGGAGAAACCAAGGTACAAAGTGTAAGAGGTTGGGTCTTCTTCTTAGGTATGGGAATAGACTTGGTGGCAGTTTTTAAAGAGGTGGTCAAATCTATTTGTTGTTATGTAAATGTGTGCAATAAGGAAATTGGTAATTTTCTAGCAGTTTCTCATGTTCTATACTTCTGAGATACCTCGAGTATACCTAGATAGTTTAGTAACCTCTCAATTGATTTTAACTCATTCCCCTAGGTGATTTAGGAAATTCAATTCAAAACCCCTAGGTGATTTTAGGAGTTCATTGAAAAATGCAAACTTTAGGTAGTTTTGGCAAGGGCTATCACTGGCCTTCATAGGACTAGAGAAACCCCATAAAGTTGAACAAAAAATCCAAAATAGACACAGGGGTGAATAAAATTCCTAGAAATATCATGGAATTGATTTAGGAAGATTCAAGAAGGATCCCGAGAAGTTGGGATAGTTTCATAAAATTAGGGTTCATAGGCCTAGATAGTGTACATGCAAAAACAATTACTGAGCTTCTAAAGGTGATTCTAGGAGCTCTGAATGGATTTAGGAGAAAAAAAAAAAACTTTGGAAACTTAATTTCAATCCTTAAAATATAGTGAAATTATTTTTTTCACAAAGATTTAGTGCAATGGGTTTGAAAGTAGTTTTTATCATGCATAAGTAGAGTAACAGATAAAAAATCAACTTTTTTAGGGATCAAATGGAGGAATCAAGACCTAATACCCTCACCATTGTATTTAGAATTCCATTTCAATTCAATATCATATAAAATTACATCAAAAAAATTCCATCAAGAGCTCAAGTTATCATTGTTTCAAGTTTCCCTCTTGGAGCGAGTTTGAGAGTTAGTCAAATTTTGATGAGGACACGTGTTAGCTCCAGGATCCTAGCATAATTTTATGTCCCTTACGTCCCTCAAGGTTAGAATTATTAAGGTCAATAAAATTCACCTAGCTTCCATAAGCCCTCTGGACCCTCATGTAACCTTCAGGATCTTCAGTTCAACCCCTATGTGCTTGCGGGAGCTCAAAGCCTTCATTCTTGGATCGTTGCTACATGTCATCACTTGGCGCACTGTGTAAAATGATGTCCCTCATGTACCTTTGAGGCAAGGGACATAAAGAATGAATAAAATTCACCCAGTCCTCATGATGCCTCAAGGTTCCTCATGTGACTGCTTCTCATCCCTTTTAGTGCTTTAAAGCTACTTTTTTAGCTTTAATCCCCTGTCGTTGGATCTCCACCACATGGCAAGCTAAGGTGCACTGTGAAAATTAATGTCCCTCACATCCATTTGAGGTGAATGACATCAAGGACATGAAAATTTTCCTCTCTCTATGCCTTTGAAAATTTCCAAATTTTCAAAATCTCTCCTACTTCTAACATCTAACATCTAACCTTCCCGTGCTCAGCTTACTCTTCAAACTCCTCTGCAATTTCCTGTCACCCCTCCACCATTGTTGAACCTTAAACCAGATCCATCATAGTACATTATTCTAAAATCCATGATGGTATATAGGTCTCAAAATAATATTTCATCAAACTTAGAAGAAGAGACAAAGAACAAAGAAGAAGAAATCATAAAATCTCCATTGACATAAAATGAAGAATCAAAAAGATCTTGTAAACCACTACAAGGAACAACGAACCATATTTTAATATTTTTTTCTCTATCAAAAACCATTAAAAATTAACTTTCCAACCTCCCATTTTCAGAAAGGAATTCTCACAGAAAATAAATATCACTTCTGGCTCCATGAAGAACAATGCTCAATTTCCCGTCAAACCGGCAACCGAATCAAAGAGAAATTTAACCAATGTGAAAAGAAGCAAAAACCTTTTGCAATGGAGTTTATTTCATTGTGAACGGAGAAAAAAAAAGACCTAAAAATTTCAATCTCCATTAATGGCCACCATGACACAATAGTGGAAAAAATCAGCGAGCTATCTCTCTATTTCTTAGGGTTCCGACGAGAAAAATCACGTAAAAATTGGAGGGAATGATCGTTGAAAAATATAGTTTCGTGTGAACTATTTTTTGTACTATGAAGTCCCTATTTTTTATGGATATGGAGGACTGATTTTTCATCAGATTTCTTCCTTGTCACATGAAGAACATCTGTGAAAATGGCATCGAGCTAACTTTTCACTTCTTAAGGTTCACGTGGGTGAAATCACGTGAAAATTGGAGGGATTGATCATTGGAAAATCTAGTTTTTTGTAAACTAGATTTGGTGCCATGAAGTCCCTATTTTTATGGATATGGAGGGCTATGATTTTTTTAGTATTCTTCCCCTACCAATGAAAATATCTTTTTCCCACTTGTTCAGGTGAAGGAGTTACTCAAAATACGGAGAGTGGAACCTCGAAATAAAACCCAGAGTTTCAAGACCTATTTTTTTGCAATCTAACATTCATGGTGCACTTACTAACAATGCCATTCCTTCCTAAATAGGTGTCGACTACTTTGGGTAAGACACCATTTGAATATTCTACGAAGATGGTGGTGAAAATAGAGGGAATATCATAGGAAAATTCATCAAAAAGGTCATCTCGGCTTCTAATTGACACTTACTAAAAATAGTAAGTGGTTCCATAAGCCCCTATTATAAATAGCCAGTTGGTCCAAAAGGGAAGAAGAACAAAGTAAGAAGAAAAAATCAAGCTACCATAACCATTTGAGGTTGCGAAAAGCTAACTATGACACTTACTAAAAATAGTAAGTTGCCCCATGTGTACTTACTAAAAATAGTAGGTTGTTCTCAAAGGGAAAGTCTAGCACAATGGGAAATTGAGGGATAATATGTAACGTCTTGATTTTTAGAAGCTACTATGATTACCTCTTTTCGTGATGTTGTAACTGTGGAAATGAGGATAATTATGTTAAGATATATCTTTTAATCTTAAAAAGAATGTGTTACTGATATAAACCCTTGCTTTACTATAACTTGTTTACTTGCGACGGAGGTCATTATAACTTGTGTTTAGCAAAACATGAAATTGGCAGGGCTTGCTTTTGTGTTTGATGAACTCATATTATTGTTGACAACACACCTTGAATCAATTCCATTGATCCAAGGTATGTTGTGGCCTTCTTTGTGATCGCTTTGACAATTTACTTTCTAATTAGAATGAAGTCTAGAACCAGACTGGAGGTCGTTATAAATTTTACAGAACCAGGTTACTAGGTATAATTATTTAGCACCATGCTGCTAATGGAAAATATTCAATTTCCGAACTACATACAAATTGTAAAATCGGAAAGTGTGAGACAGTAAGAGTTTTGATACAAGTGAGCCAGGTATATGTCGATCATGGGATGGAACGTCCTGCATTATGTTGGATATGGAACGTAAGTTGGTAAAACTTACCAAAAGAACCTATTAATTAAAAATACTATGGGCTACGTTTTAACCTATACACTATGTTTTAGCCTATAACCTAACAACTATCATAGGAGGATTTTATAAATTAAAAGGGATGTAAAATATTGCAAATCCTAATGACTTGCGACCTTGGTGGAATACCTAACTATGGACAATACAACCTAAACTATTGTTAACCCTTGAAGAGGGGACCTATGGATACATGCCGATAAGAGGATAAGAAGCGAAGGTTTGAAATTTAATGATGGACTTTAATTACAGTCCTTGAAATTTTAAATGCCAAAATTTATGCAGGAGCAGAGAAGATAGAGGCACCAATTAGCAATATAGCTAAAAATGAAATCACAAGCAAAATTTTTGAAGAAAAGGGCCACCAACCCTGAGTCGGTGGTGGCGTGGAGATTAAGAAAAAAGTAATGCATTAAATGCATTTATTGATCTTGGTTTTTACACCCGCTCGCCTTGGAAAGGGGAAAGAGGAAATTTTGTGGCTATTGTGTTCATTTGGGTTTCTTATATTTACTCTACATTTTCTTTTGTAGGTTCTTTCGAACCTGCAACCATTCTGGTCATTATTGCTAATATTTTGATTAACCACAGCTATCTTTGAGCCTGTGGGAGTAAGGAGATAGTTGGGGGAAACCTTGTTGTTGTCACCGTGGAAAAAGAGTAACTCCTGTGGGCTACAGAACGTGGTTTTCTTCAAGCAACAAGAAGTTTTACAGAGCATGTTGAGCTCTTCTCTTTAAACTATGTTTTGCCTCTTTGTTAAGCGTCTTCATTAAAAGAACTCTTCTCTTTTATAAGACTGTGCATTCTTGTAAAAATGAATATGTTGAGATGTTTGAGTGAGATTTCTGGTTTGAGTTCTCTTTATGGAGATAAATACGATTTGGGTGTTCTTCTTGTACTTTGAAGAAAATGGGTGTTTTCCTTACTGAAATGATTAATGAAACGAGTCTATCTCTCTATGCTGTTTTGAATTTTTACAGTAATGGGTATTAAGGTCTCATTATCTCCCATTATGGGTTTGATCTTGATGGAGAGTAACAGTGATGTGCAAGATTGTTTTCTATGATTTTTGTGCATGCTAAATGGATTTGGAAAAATCTGTGAGAATGCTTGATGGAATTGACTCTTGCGTGAGTTATTTTTCTAGGTGTCATTATTGTGCATACGAATGGCGGTATGAATTCTTTGGGAGACAGCAACTTTATAGTAGCATTGTCTTACCCTTGTCTTGATTCTAAAATGATTCAATGTTCTCCTTATTTGGTCTTGAGTATCCGTGATATGATTTTCTAGGAATGGAGTTCTGATCTTAAACCTGGGAACAGAGTAATCTGGTCTATTTGAATGGACTGGAATAGAGCTTATCACTTTATATCTTTTTTCTAAATTCAATGGTGAATTTGCTATATATATATGCGAATCTGCAGATCTAAACTTCTTCGCATTGATTTCATTGAAACTGAATGTGAGTGGATTTCTTACTCTGATGTTTGAAAAACGATTCTTTTAATTATTACGGTGAAATCGTGATTGGTTGTCATTGCTGATATCAATCTTACTTATTTCATATCTGGAAAGATGTGTCATATTGCAATGAATGAAACTAATGGGATAATTGTAATTGAAAGTTTTATATTCTGTGTACTTGCGGTTTAGATGCAAAATGAATTCTTGTTTTCCTTCCTCGAATAGTAGTTAGGAAATTATTAAGACTGTAACAGTCTGGATTGGAAAGAATTATCCTTGGGATAATAGGCCTGATATATCATGGGTCGATATGCGGCTATGAATTAACTATAGATGACGTGGATCCACTCCCTTTCATTCGGTTTGGACTCCTTGAATATCTCTCTCTTGACTGCTATCACTAGTTACTGGCTCCTTTTTCGCAAAGAGTCAATCGATTCGATTGCAATAATTGGAAATAGTATTTTCCTTTCCTTAGTGTTCTATTTAAATTTTGATAAAAAGGTATTGAAGACACTGTGTGACAGGCCTCAGGAGAATGCGAATGCATTTTATGTTCTCTCTTTTTATCTCCAAAGTAGAAGAGTATTACGCTGCTGTCAAAATATGGAAAGTTAAATATGTTGATTGCTGTGATGTATGATTTATTTTCACTTTTGCATTTGATTAGTTAAAGTCCAGGGGATAACCTAAAGGTAAGAAAATTCTATCTTAGTTTTAAAACAAAAATCTACTCATTATATGGAATTCATTTTTGATGAAGAAGTGGGTTGGACATTACATGCAATCAATAGCAATCTATAAGTCAGTTTATATAGATGTCCTAATACATGGTTGTTTAGAGACAATACTCCTTTTAGTATTATCTAAAATTGGAATGAACTCTTTTCTATTCTTTGAAAACAGTTATGAGAATGGTGAAAATATACATCATGATATGTTGGCCATTACAGAAATTGGTGTGTTGATATTTATTAGTATTGTTTAATGTGATGCTAATTATTGAAATTGGGATGTTAAAATTGTTCAATTTTATTGGTGCTTAACTATTACATGATGTCTATCTCTATTATGAGACGTTTCATAAAAGCAGAGTTCTTTTATTGAGACAGTTAATCGAGAGCAACTCATTTTAATGATTAAGTGCTTAATATGCTCAGTTCGATGAACTGACCCATTGCAAGTAAACTTTGCAGATGGTTTCCATGAGTAAAAATAGAAGACATGTTGTTTTATGATGCTTCTTCTGATTAGCATAAGGATGGATCGTTTCTAAGAATTTATTATTCTTTCTACGAGGAAATGGAAAAAGAGAAAGCTGTATTCTTCTTCTTTATGAGTTGTTAATGTTGTTTGGCATGAATGAAGTTTGGTTGTATGGACTTGTAAATTGTATAAATTTTAACCTTGAGGATTGAGTACAAAGGAAAGGTGTGTTATTTTAATGGTTATACCACCCTTGGAACTATTTGAATAAGATTGAGAATATAATTTTATTCATTGAATTTAGATTATTCAAATGATGGTTGACAGATTTATAGGGACATAATATCTGTTCTTTACTTGAATACAACTTTTAAGTTGGAATGTGCAATTAATTCATACTTAGGTCAATATGGATTTTAAATTGACATTTGTAAAGAGTAAAGTGAATATGAACTCTTAAATGAATGATATTCGGAATTAGTATATAAACTAATGAATATTAATAAAGAAACAATCGAATTCTGTATTACTGATTTCGTGTAATATCCTTGGGATTTTTTTGATCAAAAGGATATTCGGTATGAGGAATCGTGTCTCCTCATGTCAAACCTTAACTGAAATAAGGTCATAGTAAATAAATTGAATACATTCATTTGGGTATTAGGCCTCATTTAAGTGACGCCTAATGAGATGGAATTCTGAATTTAAATTCGGTTGTGAATAAAACTTGGTTAAGTTTAGTAAGTGGATCTTACTACATTAAGTTGTAGTGGACTGTTAGTCACGAAGCTTAAATTAAGGAAACTAAGATGGAATTAAGCAATCCTTCGGTAAGGAGGAGTAAAGACATATTAAGCTATAAGACAATTTAAGTCTCTCTTAGCTATGCAACTGTAACGAATAGTGAGGTTAGAGGATCAACGCGGTTGCTGAAACTTATTCTTAAAATATTTAAGATAATAATCTAATCACCACTTCTAGCGGGATGTGTATCTCTTGATGGGAGGATTCCGTAGGACATTGACACACGCCAGCTGCAATCTGGTGTCTTCATGAAGGCGGGGCCTTCATGACGACACAATGTTGTAACTTACATGTTACAATTCCCTCCCGAATCAAATAATCAAGTTTACATAAGCTAGGACCAAGTTACTTGGATGAAGTTAGGAATATGACTGTGTATACAGAGTGACTCAAGAAGACTAAAGGTAACTAGACACACGCAGTTGACTAGAGTCGATAAAGTATGCCTGCGTACCTTTAGTCACCACGAGTGTCTCTCTATACTCTTTCATATTGCTATCTTGGGTTAAAGTTTAAACTTGGATGAGAGGACTGACAGAGGTTAGAAAAGACCATTCTAGATAACAGACGAAGTAAGGTGAAGGACATATTCCATTGATGTGTATAACGTCTAGGAATATGATCATGCAAAGCATGTGAAAATATTTGGCCAAAGTATCGCAAGCTGTTGGTTGCATTGTCCTAATCACCTAGTTTAAGAAGTAGGATTGTAGATGAACATCGGTAATAGATATTTAGATAGGCCTCTTAAATGGAACACTTCGATAACTAAAAATGGTAAAGAGAACCAAGTATACTTAGTATACAATGCATGGATTAACATGAAGGATCGGTAAGTAGCTGAGTCATTAAATGAGAGATTGTCGAAACTCTGAGCCATAAAATGGGAGATCGGTAGTTCTTTGAGTCATTACAGTAGCATATGGTATCTGTTATATGATTGAATGGCATTGAATGTGTGTTCCATATTATAAAAAAAATATGACAAAGAACATTGGTTTTTAAAAGTATTGTGTGTTCTAAATTACATTAATTGGATAGAGAACAATTATTAAAACTTGGTCATGTGTTTTGAATTACATGATTCAGAACAGAGAATGTTATATATATATATATAAAATTCCCTGGTTGTAATGTCTTAAAATGGGAATGTTACATCTTGGTATTAGAGCTGAAGGTTGCAGCTCTTAGACCTAATGAGTCCACAATTTAATAATGTTTACATTTTCTTATTGAACAAAAAATAGTTAGAATAAGAGGAAATGCTGGTGAACAACCTGTTACTGGTGTGGAGAATTAGCTACTACTCAAAAGCTAGATGAAATCCTTACTACCCTACTAGATACGAGATATCGTTTGACTATTTTGGAACAACAAGCAATGGGAAATGAGGAGGAGGAAGAAGATGCTGATATAAATGATTAGCCACCTCATGTGGACAACACCAATGGAGGGAATCTCGGTGTTGATAATAGTAACGTGAACACTCCTAATCATCCTGAAAATAAAAGGGAAAGATTAGCAGCTGAACTTACAAATGATATAAAGAGAATAAGTCCTCCAAAGTTTGATGGAACAACACTTGGGGATGGGGCTGAAAATTGGCTTAGTGAAATGTAGAAGTACTTTGCAATAAGAAAATTCTCTGAGGAGACCAAAGTGATATGGGGAGCATATTAGATTTATCAGGAAGAATCATCATGGTGGGAGAACCATAAGGTTGAGTTGAACATTGTCGAAACAAACATAACTTGGGGATCAATTCAAAATTTACTTTAGGCAATGATGGCTGCCTTAACTCTTTTTTGATCAGAAAATGACTAAATTTTAGAACTGGTCGCAAGGTAGGCTGACGGTGACAGAATACTGGGAAGGGTTTACTAAACTCCTTAAGTATGTACCATAGTACCAAGCTGACGAGAAGTTAAATAATATGAAAGTTCATAATGGGATTGAATCCCATCATTGGTGGTGAGGTAGATGTCCACGGTCCAACCACTATGGAAGGAGTTTTCGAAAAGGCAATAAGATAGGAACATAACTTGAGAGCAATCTTTGCTCATAGGGAGGAGATTAGGAAGAAGATTCCCAACTCTTCTTCATCTCTCGCACCCAAAAAGGGGACCCTGGAAAAGGTTTGGTATGAAAAACAAAATTGTTGTGGATAACAATAAGAAATCAGTAATGAACAAACCTATTAATAGTGTGCGGAGAAGCTTTGCAAAAATTAGTAGTAATGGACAAAAGTTGTATGGAAGCCAGAGTGATAACTCTAAGGCTGGCAGTAAATTTGAACCTAGGAAGGGGCCAATTAGAGGCTTCTTTAACTGTGGGAAGGACCATTACGCGAGTCACTATCCTCTGAAGAAGGATGATTGTGATTAGTAGCATAGGATACACACTGTGGTGGCTAACAAATAAGCTGAAAAGCAAGTCACACCCATCGAAGTTCTGGGTAAGTTATTCGGTACACCTGTAGTTATACTTTTTCATACTGGAGCTACTGAATGTTTTATCTCTACTAAACTAGCAATGAAATTAAAAAGGAAAGCTGAATGAATGGATAAGACATGGACAGTGCATTATGGAAATAATGTTGTCCATACAGTCGATATGTGCCTTTTTGGGGCAATTCTTGACCTTCCCAATTTCTCCATAGAAGTTGACCTGTATGTTACTCCTTTAGGGTCATATGATATAATTATAGGAGTTAATTGGTTGGTGGAACATAAGGCAAAGGTCGACTATTATGAAAAATAGATTTGCTATTTTGATGACCTGTAGAAAGCAACAATCATTCAAGGTGTAAAGTGTGAGGTTGTAATTAGGAAACTAATAGCTATGTAACTAAAAAGGGCTAAAAATAGAGGCTGCACTTTGTATGCCATAAGAATGATAGAAAATGCCGAAGAAGATAATGATTTTATGGAAAATTATCTGTTATTAAGATATTTCAGCGATGTCTTTCCAAAAGAGTTACCAGGTCTTCCGCCCAAATGGGAGTTTGAATTTGTAATAGAGTTCAAGCCAGGAACCGAACCCATATCTAAGGCACCCTACAGAATGACCACCCTTGAGTTGGTGGAACTTAAGGCTCAGTTATAAGAACTTTTGACAAAAGGGCTGATAAGACCAAACGTCTCACCATGGGGAGTGCTAGTAATTTTTGTAAAGAAGAAGGATGGCACACTTAGATTGTGCATTGATTACAGAATGTTGAATAAGGCAACCATTAAGAATCGATATCCACTTCCTAGGATTGATGATCTATTCGACCATATGCGTGGAGCATCAGTCTACTCAAAAATAGATCTTCGATCTGGATATCATTAGGTGAGAGTAAAGGAAGAAGATATTCATAAAACAATTTTTACAATAAGGTATGGACATTATGAATTCACAGTGTTACCTTTTGGGTTGACGAATGCACCTACCGCCTTCATGAATTTGATGAATAATGTTTTTCAAGAGTACTTGGATAAATTTTTGCTTGTCTTCTTGGATGACATTCTTATATACTCCAAAAATGTCGAAGAGCATCAAGAGCATTTAAAGGTAGTGCTGGAAATTTTGAGGAGAAGGATATATGGTAAATTTTCTAAATTTTCCTTTTATGATGTAGAGGTGCATTATTTGGGACATGTTATAAGAAAAAATGGGATAGTTGTAGACCCTTTAAAGATCTCAACTATAATTGAGTGGCCTACGCTTAAGAACATGCATGAAGTAAGAAGATTCATGGGCCTGACATGATACTATAGAAAGTTCATTAAGGACTTTAAAATTGCTACGCCAATTACTTCATTACAAAAGAAATATAAGAAATTTTTCTGGAGTGACAAATGTGAATCTACCTTTAAAATTTTAAAGGAACAGTTAACTACAGCACCCATTCTGACTGTACCTGACCCAAATGGAGATTTTTTCGTCATAACAGATGCATCTAGAGAGGGTCTTGTTGTTGTAAATCAGCAGTACCCCCTGGATGTTGATCAGATTTCTAGTTTGATCATACTAGCATCCAGTGTGAATTGCACAACATTGAATCCTTTCCCCAAGTGTGGGAATTGCAAAATGAGAAAAGAATCTCCAGTTTAGAGGTTGGTTCCTCAATTCCTTTGGTTAGATTTATCACTTACAAGTTGCAGAGGTCTATATTCCTAACCCTACTCTAAATTCCAAAGGAGATAGAGATAGAGAATGCAAAAAAACTAAAACTAATGCTAATAGGTGATGCACCAAAGGAGTGGTGAGCATTTTTTACTTCTGTAGATTGACATAGTCCATAAAAATGCAACAAAGAACCTCATGCACAAACTGATAATTGTAATGAAGGATCATAAATTAACCAAACAACACAGGCAGAGGATGAAAACTAATCATAGAGACTGTATTGTTATTTTAATCATCAAAATCACTTGCATTACAACACCTGAAAGGAAAAATAAAGTTGCAACTCTTAGAAAAGGTTTGATATTCCACCAAAATCACTTCCAAGGTGAGAAAGGGGACCTGCAATACACAAAAAAAATGTTCAACTCTTTGAAAATGAGTCAAATCTGGCTTTTACAGTGCAAGGGATGAGCCCAAGAGAGAGAAACATGGGAAAACATGGAAGAGGATTCAACCATTAACCAAAACACATTCAAAACAGCATGGGAATCCTTACAAACCCATCCCTTAACATTTTTAGCCATGCTGGGAGAGAATGCGAGCCATTCTTCATTAAAAACGGTGGTTGAAACGTCATTTTTATCCATGACCACGTGCCAGAGGATTTTTTCAATTTTATCTCTCCAAAATCCATAAAAATGAAAAAATAACCCCGGAATCTTGTAGAGAATTTCACCAGCTTTCCATTGATATAAAGAACATGAAAAACCAAGCTCTGGATCGAAAGATATGGCCATTTGAAGTTTTAGGGCAAAACAAGGCCAAATTTGGTTAGCGGGCAAAAATTTGAATTTTTACACCTTTTTGGTCATTTGGAAAATTTTCCAAAATTTCCCCACGCTCCACCACTCTAGGTTCCATGTGGCGGCATTTCATTGACCGTGGGCCTTTCAAGGGAAAATTTTTCCAAAAAAACTTCGCGAGCCATAACTTCAAAAATACATGGAGTTAGGAGGAAAACTTTACCTTTCTGGAAAGCTAAGAAAGAGCTCTATCCAATGGTGTCATTTCTAGAAGGTTTTGAGTGCTTGAATAGAAAAATATTATGATCTGAGGAACAAGAGAGGAAAAACTGAGAGGAGTTAGCCACAAAAAATGAGCAGGGGCACATTTTGGATAACAGGTCTCCGAGGCATTCTGTTACAAAATGACAATGTCATAGCTTATGAAACTAGAAAGCTTAAGTTACATGAACAAAATTATGCTCCACATGACCTAGAGATCATTTCCATTGTTCATGCACTTCAAATGTGGAGGCATTACCTCCTTGGTAAGCCTTTTGAGCTAGAAACTGACCACCTGGGGTTGAAGTATATTTTTACTCAACCAAACCTGAATGCAAGATAGTGAAGATGGTTAGAATTTCTATCTCAGTATGATTTTAATATAAGCTAAATTAAAGGCAAGGAAAATAGGGTAGCAGATGCTCTAAGTCGTAGGAAGCACATCTCTACTCTTATAACATTAAGAACTCAATTCAAAGATGAGGTGAAAGATGTCATGGAATCTGACTCTTATTTTCAGCAAGTTAAAACCACACTTTCTGCAGATCCAAAGGATGTGAAGTATAAATGATTTTGTTTTGATAATGAAGGAATCGTGAGGTTTGAAAACAGGGTATATATACCCTTGGAAAATGATTTAAGAAAGAAATTAATAACTGAATTTCATAATTCACCTTTTTCTGGACACCCTGACATTACGAAAATGCTTGCTGATCTTAAGCAACAATATTTATGGAAGGGAATGAAAAAGGATGTGGTGGAATTTTTGACACACTACTTGGAATGTCAACATGTTAAGGTGGAACATATGCATCTCACTAGATTATTGTACCCCCACAACATTCCACAGTACAAATGGCAAGTGATAACTATGGATTTCATTCAAGGATTACCTATGTCAAGGAATAAACATGATATCATCCTAGTTTTCATTGAAAAACTAACCAAAGTGGCACACTTCATTGCTGGTAATTTAAAAGAGGATGCACTAGTGTTAGCAAGAAGATTTGTACATGAAATTTTCAGATTGCATGGAATACCCAAACTAATCATATCAGACAAAGATCCAAGAATGACATCAAGATTTTGGCAAACACTGAATACAGCATTGGGAACTAAACTAAATTTCAGTTCTGCATATCATTTGAAAATGGATGGACAGACTGAAAGAGTCAATCAAGTTTTAGAGGATATGCTAAGAATTGTATTGCATGGACCAGCAGTACAAATGGGAGGAATACCTTCCGCTGGTTAAATTTGCCTATAATAATACATACCATGCCTCTTTAAAGATGGCACCTTTTGAAGCATTGTATGGAAGAAAATGCAGAACCCCTGTTAGCTGGGACAGCGTAGAGGATAGGGAGGTAATTGGGCCAGAAATCCTTACGGAAATGGAACAACAAATTAAAATGATTCATGAACATTTAAAGGAGGCTGCCAATAGGCAAAAGAGTTATGCAAACTTAAAGCGGGTTGATAGGAATTATAAACTTGGTGAGAAGGTCTTTCTTCAAGTCAAGCCGAAAAAGAGTTCTATAACTTTTGGCAAGGCTGCCAAGTTATCACCTCATTATGTGGGACCTTTCGAAATTGTTAAAATAATCAACCTTGTAGCTTATCGTCTAGCATTTACCTCCTGCTTTATTCAAAAATGCATGATGTTTTCCATATTTCTTTGCTTAAGAAATACATATCAGATTTATCACATGTGTTGAATTGGAATTCCTTGTAGGTCCAAGACCCAGGAATAATCATGGTTAAGCCCATTCGAGTGCTGGGAACTCACCAGTTGTACCTAAGAAATTGCGAAGTGAATCAATGTAAGGTCCAGTGGGACCAGTTCAGTGAAGAAAGTGCAACTTGGGAAAATCTCGAGGAAATGAGATCTACTTTTCCATACTTGTTTTGATCGAAATTGAATTCAAAAAACTGATAATTCTACCCAATATGGACAATTACTGGTCTATTTTACAGTTATCTTAAAACATTGTTTTAATGATTAAATCTGTTTTTGGTATGAACTTATGAATGAAAGGATGATAATTGAATTTTGTCCTAAGAACTCTATGAATTGGCTAATTTGATCATCGGGACGATGATTCTTTTAAAGAAGGGAGGAATGTAACATCTCGATTTTTAGAAGCTACTGATATTACCTCTTTTCGTGATGTTGTAACTGTGGAAATGAGGATAATTATGTTAAGATTTTTCTTTTAATCTTAAAAAGAATGTGTTACTGATCTAAACCCTTGTTTAATGTAATTTGTTTACTTGGGACGGAGGTCATTATAACTTGTGTTTTGTAAAGTGTGAAACTAGTAGACTTGCTTTTATGTTTGATGAACTCATATTGTTGTTGACACAACACACCTTGAATCAATTCCATTGATCCAAGGTATGTTGCGACCTTCCTTGTGATCGCTTTGATCGATTTACTTTCTAATATGGAACGAAGTCTAGAACCAGACTAGAAGGTCATTATAAATTTTACATAACCTAGTTACAGGTATAATTATTCGGCACCATGTTGCCAATGTAAAGGTTTCGATTTCTGAACTATATACAAATTGTAACGCCAGAAAGCGTAAGACAGTAAGAGTTTTGATGCAAGCGAGCCAGGTATATGTTGAGCATGGGACAGAACGTCCTGCATTATGCTGGTTAAGGAAAGTAAGTTGGTAAAACTTACTAAAGAACCTATTAATTTAAAATACTATGGGGTTAAATTCTAACCTATGACCTAACAACTATCATAGGAGGATTTTATAAATTAAAAGGGATGTAAAATATTGTAAATCCTAATGATTTGTGACCTAGGTGAATACCTAGCTATGGACAATGTAACCTAAACTAATGTTGACCCTTGAAGGGGGACTCGTGGATACATGCCGATAAGAGGATATGAAGGGAAGGTTTGAAATTTAATGACGGAATTTAATTATATTCCTTCAAATTTCAAATGCCAAAATTTATGGGAGCAGAGAAGATAGAGGCACCAATTAGCAATATAGCTAAAAATGAAATCACAAGTAAAAATTTGGAAGAAAAGGGCCGCCAAACCTGAGTCAGCGTGGTGGCGTGGAGATTAAGGAAAAAGCAATGCATTCAATGCATTTATTGATATTGGTTTTTACACCCACTCACCTTGGAAAGGGGAAAGAGGAAATTTTGTGGTTATTGTGTTCATTTGGGTTTCTTGTATTTTCTTTGCATTTATTTTGAGGTTCTTTCAAACCTACAACCATTTTGGTGATTATTGATGATATTTTGATTAACCACAGCTGTCTTTGAGCCTGTGGGAGTAAAGAGATAGTTTGGGAAAACCTTGTTGTTGTTGCCATGGAAAAAGAGTAACTCGTATGGGAACGGACGTGGTTTTCTTCAAGCAACAAGAAGTTTTACAAGCATGTTGAGCTCTTCTCTTTAAACCATTTTGCTCTTTGTTAAGCGTCTTCATTAAAAGAACTCTGCTCTTAAAACTGTGCGTTCTTGTAAAAATGAAATGATAAAATGTTTCGGTGTGACCTCTAGTTTGAGTTTTCATTATAAAATAAACGCGATTTGGGTATTCTTGTTGCATTTTGAAGAAAATGGGTGTTTTCCTTACAGAAATAATGAATGAAATGAGTTTTCTCTCTCTGTTGTTTTGAATTTTGAAAGTAATGGGTAATAGGGTTTCATTGTTCATTATGGGTCGATCTTGCTGAAGGTAACAACAATGTGCAAACTGTTGTCTATGATTTGTGTGTGCTAATGGATATGGAAAGCTGTAAAAATGCTTGACAAGACTTTTGTATGACTATTTCTCTTGTCATATTATAGCGTATGGCGGTATGAATCCTCCCAGGGACAATAAGATCATAGTAGCATCTTTACATTTGTTTGTTCTAGTTTGATTTGATGTTCTACCTACTTGTTCTTGGTATTCATATATGACTGTTTGGAAGGAAGTTCTAATCTGAATGGGAACAGAGTAGTCGGTCTATAGAATGGACTGGGTAGAGTATACAATTTATATTTTGTTTCTAATTGAACTCAATCATACATATATATATTATATATATATAATCTATGGATTTAAAATTCTCCATTGTTTTCATTGAAACTGAATATGAGTGGATTTCTTACTCTGATGTTTGAAAAATGATTCTTTTAATTATTACGGTGAAATCATGATTGGTTGTCATTGTTGTACACTCTTACTTATTTCATATATGGAAAGATCTGTCTGTTGCAATGAATGAAACTAATGGGATAATTGCTATTGAAAGTTTGATATTCTGTGTACTTGTGGTTTAGATGTAAAATGAATTCTTGTTTTCCTTCCTCCAATAGTAGTTAGGAAATTATTAAGACTGTAACAGTTTGGATTGGAAAGAATTATCCTTGGGATAACAGGCCTTTACGTCATGGGTTGATATGTGGCTGTGAATTAACTATAGATGACATGGATCCACTCCCTTTCATTTGGTTTGGACTCCTGAATATCTCTCTCTTGACTACTATCACTGGTTACTGGCTCCTTTTTCGCAAAGAATCAATCAATTTGATTGCAATAATTAGAAATAGTATTTTTCTTTCCTTAGTGCCCTATTTAAATTTTTGATAAAAAGGTATTGAAGACACTTGTGACTAGCCTCGGGAGGATGTGAATGCATTTTATGTTCTATCTCTTTTTCTCCTTGAAGTAGAAGAGTATTACGCTACTGTCAAAATTTGGAAAGTTAAATATGTTGATTGCTGTGATGTATGATTTCTTTTCACTTTTGCATTTGGTTAGTTAAAGTCCAGGGGATAACCTGAAGGTAAGAAAATTCTATCTTAGTTTTTAAAAAAAAAATCGACTCATTATATGGAATTCATTTTGATGAAGAAGTGGGTTAGACAATGAATCCAATCAATAGCGATCTGTAAGTTAGTTTATATAGATGTCCTAATACGTGGTTGTTTAGAGATAATACTCCTTTTAGTATTATCTAAATTTGGAATGAACTCTTTTCTATTCTTCGAAAATATTTATGAGAATGGTGAAATATACATCATGATATGTTGGCCATTACAAAAATTGATGTGTTGATATTTATTAGTACTGTTTAACGTGATGCTAATTATTGAAATTGGGCTGTTAAAATTGTTCAATTTTATTGGTGCTTAACTATTACGTGATGTCTATCTCTATTATGAGACGTTTCATAAAAGTAGAGTTATTTTATTGAGACAGTTAATCGAGAGCACCTCATTTTAATGATAAGTGCTTAATATGCTCAGTTCGATGAACTGACCCGTGCAAGTAAATTTTATAGATGGTTTCCATGAGTAAAAATGAAGACATGTTGTTTTATGATGCTTCTTCTGATTAGCTAAGGATGGATCATTTCTAATAATTTATTATTCTTCTACGAGGAAATGGAAAAAGAGAAAGTTGTATTCTTCTTCTTTATGAGTTGTCACTGTTGTTTGGCATGAATGAAGTCTAGCTATATGGACTTGTAAATTGTATAAATTTTAATCTTGAGGATTAAGTACAAAGGAAAGGTTTGTTATTTTAATGGTTGTACCACCTTGGAACTGTTTGAATAAGATTGAGAATATAATTTTATTCATTGAATTTGGATTATTCAAATGATGGTTGATAGATTTATAGTGACATAATATCTGTTATTTACTTGAATACAAATTTTAATTTGGAATGTGCAATTAATTCATACTTAGGTTAATATGGATTTTAAATTGACATTTGTAAAGAGTAAAGTGAATATGAACTCTTAAATGAATGATATTCAGAATTAGTATATAAACTAATGTATATTAATAAAGAATATTCGGTATGAGCAATCATGTCTCCTCATGTCAAACCTTAACTAAAATAAGGTCATAGTAAATAAATGAATACATTCATTTGGGGATTAGGCCTCATTTAAGTGACGTCTAATGATATGGAATTCTAAATTTAAATTCGGTTGCGAATAACACTTGGTTAAGTTTAATAAGTTGATCTTACTACGTTAAGCTGTAGTGGACTTTTAGTCCTAAGCTTAAATTAAGGAACTAAAATGGAATTAAGAAATCCTTCAGTAAGGAGGAGTAAAGACATATTAAGCTATAAGACAATTTAAGTCTCTCTTAGCTATGCACACTTCTAATCACACTTCTAGCTAGATGTGTATCCCTTGATGGGAGGATTTTGTAGGACTTTGGCACATGTCAGCTAGAATCTAGTGTCTTCATGAAGGCAGGGCCTTTATGACGACATAATATTGTAGCTGACATGTTACAACACCCTCCCGAATCAAATCATCAAGTATACATAAGCTGGGACCAAGTTACTTGGACAAAGTTAGGAATATGACTATGTATATAGAGTGACTCAAGAAGACTAAAGGTAACTAGACACACGTAGTCGACTAGGGTCAAAAAAGTATGTCTGTGTACCTTTAGTCACCGTGAGTGCCTCCCTATACTCTTTCATATTGCTATCTTGGGTTAAAGTTTAAACTTGGACAAGAGGATTGACAGAGGTCAGAAAAGACCATTCTAGATAACATACAAAGTGAGGTGAAGGACGTATTCCATTTATGTGTATAATGTCTAGGAATATGATCATGCAAAGCATGTGAAAATATTTGGCCAAAGTATCACAAGCTGTTGGTTGCGTTTTCCTAATCACCTGGTTTAAGAAGCATGATTTAAGATGAATATCGGTAACAAATATTCAGATAGGCCTCTTAAATGGAACACTTCGATAACTGAAAATGGTAAAGAGAACCAAGTATACTTAGTATACAATGCATGGATTAACATGAAGGATCAGTAAGTAGCCGAGTCATAAAATGAGAGATCGTCGAAACTATTAGCCATAAAATGAGAGATCGGTAGTTCTTCCAGTCATTACAGCAACATATGGTATCTGTTATATGATTGGATGGCATTGAATGTGTGTTCCATATTATAAAAAAATATGAACAGAGAACATTGGTTTTAAAAAGTATTGTGTGTTCTAAATTACAATAATTGGACAGAGAACAATTATTAAAACTTGGTCTTGTGTTTTGAATTACATGATTTAGAATGGAGAACGTTATATATATATATATATATATATATATATATTATAAATTTCTCTCATTCTAATGTCTTAAAATGGGAATGTTACATAATAATTCAGGTCGATATCACTATTTGGGGTCCAGAAAGGAAAACTTTGACACTTACTAAAGATAGTAAGTTGTCCCTTCCAAATATAGTATTAAGGAGACATGAATTTCAAGTGCATAGGTTTGTCTAGTTTCTCATGTGTAATCAATCATGAAGAGATGGTGGTTTTTCATGGTTTAGAACGACCATCTCATATTACAAAGAAAGGCATGTCATGTGGATTCATCTTCATCACTTAAGGAGCTAGGAGATTAAAATTTAATTGGTCAGAACAATTTGAACAAGTCAAAGGGTTCACCAACCAAGTTTCAAGGAGGGTCATTGTGGGCATTGTCTATGTTCATCTCAAGATTGCATTGGTAAACCTCAAAACAATGTTTCTAAACACTCATTCTGTGGTCCAGGATGTCTGTGCATCATAAAATTTTTGGTAATCATTGGATTGGGAAAATGATTCAAAGTTATTCAAGGGAGTAATCTTCATTAGTGTAGAAGATCTCCAACGGCATAAATATGTGATCAAAGTTCATAACTGCATTAAGCCGTTCAAATAATTTCATCACGAGGAGTGTTTTCCCTCCATCCCTTCCCCCTTCTTCTCTTTCCCTATCTTCTTTCTCTCTCCTTTATAATTATTTGTTATGCATCATCATTGTATTTTTTCCTATTCACTTAAGTGACCTATTTTAAATTTGTAAAAATTATTTTCTCCAATTATAAGAGAAATACTTAATTCGTTGAAAACTAAAGGTCACAAGTGGAATATGGAAATGAAGAGTCATGTGAGGGAGGTGAAAGGAAAATTTAAATTGTAATAAATTGGGATGGCCTCTCCATTCCAATGGATTCATATTTTTGAAGAACTCTTACTATGTAGAATTGTGATAGCTTGGTTGAAGCTTTGTATTCATCACTACACATGGAATAAAAGCTACACTTGTTGTATTTACATTTATTTTTTCCCTCTATCTCTCTCTTTGATGAACTTTGAAAGCATAGTTGATATTGTATGAAATTTGAGAGGAACTTGGTGTCCTCAATAGATGAATTTAAAAAATTGGTGTCTTAATTCATTGCTCCTGCTAGCCTCATCGTGATTTCCTCTATATTGAAGGTTGAACTACTCCAGTTACTGGGTGCGAGCTCTGTAATCTACTCATGATATTAATCTTCCTTGCATAATTTTCACCTCTTAACCTTTATCATTGTATTTTCCACCCTTGTACCCTCGTATAAGAAGTTTTCCATAGGTTTAGTGGAGTTTCCCTATGTGATCCCCAACCAATTTTTCCACCCACAACATTTAGATATAATTATAATTAGTTTAATTTCAATAATGGGAGATGTACCATTTGATGTAGAGGGGCATAGCCCCGTGAACATTAGTGGAGACACCTGAATTTTTCACTTGAAATTTTTTCTCACCAATGCTATCTTCATAGGGGGATGGATTAGACTAGGCATTGGTAGGACCCCTAAATGTAGTGGTAGGTTTAAGTGCAAGTGAAGGTTTGGGTGTGGGTGAAGGTTGGTGTGAAGGAAAGGATGATGAATAAAAGGATAATATGACCAGCTGAGGTGTGATAAATTTTGTTACCTTGAATACTTTAGGTTAGATAGATATGTTACGTATCTGGGGACAACATCTAAATTTGGGTGGATAATGGGAGTCTAAGGTGCTTGTAGATTGTGGAGTAATCAACATACTCTAAGTGATTGGCCAAATGATACAATGATGTAGAGGTATAGGACGATGATAACAACTTGGTGGTAATACTTGTGAAGAATTCCAAGGTCTATGAGATAGGGAATTTTTTTTCTTCTGAATCTATAGGTAGAAGGGATTTAAGAAGGTTGACAGGATCTTGGAAGACCCTTGGAGAAGAATCACTTACAAGAAGAGTATATAAAAGTGGCTCCTCTATGGGTCAAGGAGGGATAAAATTAGGTGGTGTAGACTCTTCCTTAGGTAGATAAGAGGATAAGATAGGCTCTTCCATGGGTAGAAGCATGGCTAATGTGGGATCCTTGATAGGTGGAGGGATAAATGGCGTAATCTTTTCTGTAGATGGAGAAGGTGAGGTAGGTTTCTTGGTAGGTAAAATAGTGGGTAGGGTCATCTCCTCCATGTGTAAAGGAGTGGGTGATGTAGGCTCCTCCATGGGTAGAGGAGTAGGTGAGGTAGTCTACTTTGTGGGTAGAGGAGATCACACAAGAATTTTCTCAATAGATGGGATGGGAGGTAAATGAACAAAAGGGATATGAATTTTGTCAAAGATGACATGAACCTCATGATCATTGGCGTCATCACTAGATGTCTCACCAACCTAATTTGATGAAGGGGTATGGTTTGGAAAAGGTGTCTTGAAGACCTAAATGTTTTGATTTACTAGAGCGTTAGGGTTTTCCAAGATGAGATCTCCATTAAATAACATTTCCTGGAAAATTTTCTTAAAGGTATTACAATTTCCATCAATATGTCCCCTAATACGGTGATAGTTATAGTATTCATTCTCCTTATACCATGTAGGTATAGGATGGAAAGGGTGAAAACTAGTATGTTCTTTGACAGGTGGAAGGGTGGTGGCTCCCACTTTTAACAAATTTTCTAACATAGAGGAGTAATGCTCTCCTATAGGGGTATAACATTTATTTTAATACTTATACTAGAAATTCTTAATAAGGTAAAAATTAAGAGGAGGTCTGGTTGGTTTAATGGATGAGAGGGGCTAGATTTTAGGACCACCATGTTGGAGGATCCTTTTACCTTAGAATGATTTTTGGAATGTTTGTTTTGTGGTTTAGAAGAAGAGGAGGACTCATTCAACCTAAAAACGGTGCTCTTGTTATACAACTTAACAATTTCCTCTTCAAGGGCACATGTGTCTATCTTCTGAGCCATAGTGAATGCCTCATCAAATGTTTGGAATGTTTATACCTAAAGATTTGGGTAAATTTTCCTGGCATAAGCCATAGTGAAAAACTCTTTCAGTTCGAGATGTGGAAGTTGAAAGGTGAGATAATTAATGAGCCCCTACCAGTGTGGGACAAAGTCAATTATAGAATATTCATCATAATGAAAAATAGAATAGAGATCAATCATAGAGACCATCTTAGAAATATTGATTGATAATTAATAGAGGAAAGTATGGTCTAGTTGGTTAAAGGAAAAGATTGAGTTCCTAAGTAAAGCATTATACAAATCTAGGGAAGGTCCTAACAGTGACATGGAAAAAGTCCTAAGGAGAAAGGAATGGTCATGGGAAATCAAATATCTAATGCCCTTGTTGTGTTGATATCTATACTTACTTGTTTGACTGAAATTTATAAACGTTGACATGTGATTTTTGTTCTGAGTTGTGCTCTTAGGAATTGGTAGATCATGTTTACTAGAATGATATCAAAATCTATTAAATCTGAGTGTTAAATATTCTTATGGCATTGTTTTCACTTATGACAATTACCATTGAGTACTCACCTGACTAATTTTTAGAAATAAAATGAGTGATTTTCACTTTTGGAAAGAGAAACCAAAATTATTGGGATAGATAAATAAACAGGTAATCTAATAAGCTATCTAAGTTTTGATATGATTTTTTTGTTCCCTAAATTATTGCATCTATATTTGAAGAAATATGATACATTGGATCAGTTTCAGTAATCCAAGGCATGTTATTTGATTGATATATTATTACAATCATATTCTTTAAGTCTAATTGAATTCATTATAATTGATGATATGCCACCTTATTTGGATTTAGTTGATTAAAAGTTGTAGGAGTTTCTTTATAGCATCTTCCTATCTCATTCACATTGCTACTTGATTTCATTGGTAATTCAATTATTACATCAAGTTATTTCAATTTCTTGAAGGCCTAACCTAGCGTATTATAATGTGGTGTGTATAAATGTAAAGTACATAACTATATTCTATTTATATTTAAAATTAATCATCATCAACCTAAGCTTAGGTTGATACATTATTAAATGGGGACAAAAAACCTATCTATGAACCTAAGACTTAAATTTTTGATAAACCTTGGTTACAATTGTGTGAAAAGGTGGATATTAGGTGAAGATGGTGGTGTTAATCCTTATGAGTACTTGGTGAATTAAATGTGATGTTTAATGGCATGCACCACCACCTTTGGTATAAATCAAGTTTAACACAGAATTCACAATAGTCAAGGTAACTAAAAAGACTTGGAAATGTTTTGTTTAACTTATAGTAGTTGCTAAGTTTGAAATAATGGTTGGTGGATTTAGATGGTAAAATGGTCGTATTCCATGGCATTAATGATATCAATGGCAGTAAAAACCACCTTGGAAATGGTGTGATGGTTTTTCAGAAAAGGCATTGGAGTTATTTTTCATTTTTCATTTGGTATTTTGAGCACTATGGATCTATATGTTGATCTTTTGAAATTCGAATTGCTATTTTGTTTATGCTTCATTAAAGAACTCTCCATTACATATAGAATATAGTAGAGAGAAGTTATTGATTTTGGTTATAAAAATGATGAGGAAGAAGAATTTTGGTCTCCTGTGGATTCTGGTTAAATTTTTTTGAGAAGTCTCGCAGGAAAACTAGGAAGGAAATTTCGAGAGCACTACCAGGAATTATAGGCTCTAACTCATTGTAATAACTTGCTCTGTTTAATTATTTCATGAAAAATAACTCTTCTCTTCCTGTGAAATCACATTTTATGTTTTGGATTTTGTGGTTTTTGATTTACTCGATGATTATTTTGTTTTGTTTTTTAATATTATTTGAATTTGGTTCTAAATGTTGATTAAATAAATTTTAGGTTCACCATGCATGACTGTGAATGAGTTTTGTTGAAATAGAGAGTTTATATGTTCATGGGTTGTGTATTTGACTGGATTTATGTATTTTCCATTCCTGGATATGCATGTCAAACTTGTTAAATCAGTTTTATCAGTACAAAAATATCTTGGTGCTCTTTGAGGAACTATCGTAGTTATTTCTAAAACCCTTTTTATTGGGTTAGATTAAACCTTTAATGAAAGATTCTGAAATTGGTTATTTACTAGTCTAAGTACATGAAATTTGTGGGTTTTCTCAATTTTCCTTTTTGGCTATTATATTATAATGTGGGTTAGCGAATTGATTATTCTATGTGTTTTTTGTTTGATCTTTTCTTAAGACTCAGGTGTTCAGTCAATACCTTTGTTTGGGAAGTTATATTTGAAATGTTGTTGAACTTCTAGTTGGGTTTAGTAACTATAATGAATATTTTGTCTTGAAGACATTTGGTATCTTGAACTATGTTATATAGGAGATATTACAGAGGCATTTAGGATCTTCGACAGTTAGAGAAAAAACTAAGTTTGTATTCTTCATTCTCTTGTATGAGTACTCTTGTATCTCAAATCTAGGTCTTACTCGTCATCTGTATTTTGATTTGGGTGATATTTAAAAATTTGAATATGTGTAGTTTGGTACCCCTATTCATTCCAATTCATGGATGATATTGTAGTGCCCACTTTCCTTTGGCACCTTTTATTACTGATCATGATACTATAGACTATGATAGATATTTTATAGTTTGATTTAGTATGGTGTTAGATGTCAGATCCTAGATTATTGTTGAATCTAATTATATATAATGCATGGTGATTATTAGAGACACTCATATGTGGATAATGATATACTATGGGCATGGATGTTTAATGTAAGTTATTCAGACATGTGATTTTGGAGATTATGAATAAACCTAGAAAAGGAAAATTATTTGATGATGACATAGTTGTCGATATAAATTGTAAATGATTTCATTGATTGCCTTGATGACTATTGTGATTCATATGTATAGATGATTTTGTAATTATATTATATATTCATTTTGGACATTCTGATATGGCCACAAGGCCGAAGGAGGTATTTGTGTTTTGTAGGTTTAAAAATATCACAAAAAAACATCGAGGGATTAGAGACCAACCAAAATGGAATTCTAGGTGAATTCAACATGGTCACCATGGCAACTTGTTTTGTGTGTGTGTGTGTTGTATTTTGTTAGGGGTTCCCATGGGGGGGATTACCTTTACATGTGACTGTGGGTTTGTGTATTTTATTAATGTGTTTCCTTTTATTATTATTGTATGTATTTTATTAAGTAATGTGTTCCTTTCCTTTAAATTAATTAAAATTGTGATGGATTAATTTGGGAATCATATAGTTAAACTTTAAATAAATCAAATTGGGATATGTGAAGTAATTATAAGAGTTGATGGTTGTTGTATTTAATTTTGTAAGAGCTTGTGTAAGTCAAATTTGGAGTATGAAATACTCCACCTCCATGGAAATTTGAATTTGACCTTGGGGCTATTTTTGGAGACTTGTGGGACAAGTAAAACTTGTCCCATGCCTCTAAATTTAATATACCAACCATACTTATGGATGGAGATGTGATTTGTGACTTTTAAATGCATTTTATTCATCATGTTGCTTGTTTTGGATTGCACTCTCTTACATTTTATTAAATAGTTGTCCCTTGAAGTGTGGGCTCTTTTGGAGTGTGAAAGTTAATTTTTCATTTCATTTATTGTGCTTGGGAGAATGAAATTTTGTCTTTTGTGTTTGAATTGGAGGATGTGTGATGTGGCATCCTACATGGATCTACATCATCCTCTTCTCTCCCTCTTCTATTTTATTCAAACTCTCTTCTTGTTTTGGGTTGTTGAACCTTTTTGCATTCTTCCTTGGGGCGCATTTTCTTGTGGGAGCTCTAGTTTTTGAAGGAAGTTTTTGAGATAGATTTGCATGCTTTGGAGATCTCTTTTTTAAAATACATTTTACATGTATCCTTGGGTAAATTTTTCTATGATTAGAGCTCTTGTTGATTTGGAGGAAATTAGAGAGCATTTGATACTTTGGCACTACTATTTTGGGACTGTGTTTTTGACATTCAAATCTTGCTGTGTGGAGTAAATCCTTCCATGGAGAGGTAGGAGTTTATTTCTTCCTTATTGTTGTTATTTTATTATTGTGTTGTGTGTATGGTGTATGCATTGTTTTATTTGTTGGCTGGTTGGGTAGACTACCTTAGGAATGGTGTAGGAGAAGATGGGGAATCTATGTGGGGGGGCATAAGGGAAATGCCATGGGCATCAAAATTTTTTGGAGGGAGATTTGGGTTTGGGATCCACCATGGAAAAGAAATAGCTTGCATTTCTTAATTGTGGTGAGGGGGGGGGGTGCATAAGGGAAAATTTGGGGGGGGGGGGCATAAGGAGGGGTTGGGAGGTATAAGGTTTATGGGTTATGATATGTTATATTGGTGGTATGATTATTTGGTTGATGCCCAATTCCCAATTGGGAGGCATAAGTAGCTTCCCCCATAAGCATTGCTCCTTTGGCTTACAAGACCAAGCCTAATTTATATTTTGATATGTTTTATATGCAATTGTGAACTATTGTTTGCTTTTGGTGTTGCATTGTGTTTTACAAAGAAAATGTGTATGTGAAAGAATGTTGTGTGTGGAAGCCAGTTGTTGCCATGGTTGAATTTCACCTTGTATTGCATCTTGGTTGGGGCTTGGGGGCCAATGATGAAGGAAGGCTTCTCCTTTCATTGCATGTCTTAGTTTGGTACAGAGCATTACCTTTCCCCTTCTCTTGTTGTGATCAACTTGAAGAAAGATAAAATGTGCATGTTGCTATCCTGGAGCAATGGAAAAATACAGTTTGACAGTCCTTTGTGGAAACGCATTCATTTGTAATCCTTTGCCACATCATGTGGATGAACTTGTAATATGCATTTTGTGAAAAAATATGTATGTAAATTGATTATGAAGTTATATTTTTGAAATGTGAAAGGCACTTACATTCTGCTATGTACATTGGAAAGAAATGAATTATATGTTGTTATTGGTTTCCAACATTGAAATATGTAATGTTGTTCAATTGAAGTCAATAAGAATTGTAAGTTCAATTCTCCTTTGCATTGTGTAATTTTTTTTTTTGGAAATATCAAATTAGGATTGGAATCTTGTTTAGAAAATGGGAAAGGAAGAAATGCACATGGAAACAATGTTATATTTTGTATTTTTGGAGTTGTGTAAAAATGAAAGTTAGTAATTGGTTTTGATTCAGAATGGTTTTTTGTAAACAACTAAATGCATTGGATTAGTTTAGAAACTTTATGTCACGCTTAGATGATAAAATTGACAAATAGATCCTTTTAAAATTTGATCACTGGCATTGTGACTTTTAAAATTGGTAAATCTAAATAAAATGCACAGTTTGGACCAGCATTTAATAATCAACTTGGAAACCTTAAAATACAACATGATATACTAGTAATGAACTCAAATTGACAAGAAGATTTAAGAGAGTAACTTGAACCATTGAAAATTCGAGCTCAATCTCTTCCTCAAACGTTTTCTGTCATTTTTTGGACAAAATTCCAAATTGGAATCAATTGAACAAATTTGACTTTCCTAAAACACTCTAAACTCTCCCTAGACCGATCCTCCATGTCTATTGGATATGTTGAGTGAAAGAGGAGATCTAATTTAATCAAAATTGAAAGTTGGAAACTTTCTAGTTGGTTCATTAAAATCTTGCAAATCCTTTTTGTAAAATTGACTCCTTAAAACTTATCAAAATATAAAATTGATTTTTTTTTGTGTAAAGAGGGCATCAAGAGCTTTCCAAAAAATCCTTGTTTTAAGAAAACTAGGCTTCCTAGAAAAAGTTATGACACTTTGAATTTTTTGAGCCTTGGCGGGAAAATTTGGGAAAATTTTCCCTAGCGGGCCCCTGGGCCCTAAAATTTTCCCATTAAAAAATCCTTAAATTTTTTTTTGAAAATTCTGGCCCAAGAAAATTTTTACCTTTTTCCTCTGTTGGCCTAGAGCCAATCAGAGGTTGCCACATGTCCTCACGAGGTAGCAACGGAGGCACGGTTTTTCCTTTGGACTTATCCCTTTGAAATTTTTTTGGTAAAAATTCTCATTTTGGCCCGTCTGGACCGTGGCCAATGCGAGTGTACCATGTGGCACTTTGGGGGTGGAGGTTGGAGGGCAGACCCTTCTTCTTCCTTGGGTTGTTTGTTTTGGCCTTGGGAAAATTTGCTAAATTTCTCCCACAACCCACTTCTCCACCTTCCCCTCGGACCTTTTCCTTTCGTGGGTGCACGGACCTACACATCCTTTTTCTTCTCTATTCCTTTGTTGGGTGCAAAGTGATAAATCCACCCACCACCCCCCGCCCTTTCTTTTTACTTTTTCACTTGGTTCTAAGATGTGACATGTGTCCCCTAGGGACTCGTGGGGGCATGGAATGTTTTGTGCATTTAAGCTATGTGATGGGAAAATTACCCTATACCACCCCATGACCTGTCAATCCATTCAAAGCGCATTTCCCCTCCTCTTGGAACGTGTCCCCCTAGGTGAAAATTTGACCCCTGGACTCCACTTGCTCATATCTTGAGTTTCTTGAGGAGTTAGGAGGACCTCCTTATATCACCAGAAAGGTGAGAAAATTTTCTATCCATTAGGAATGGTTTAGGGAAATTTTGGAAGTGTTAATAAGGGGAAAAAATCTAGTTGAAACTATAATCCTGTTAGAGTTGGGTATGGGGGAAAATTGCTCCCTAAACCTAACTAAAACTTATAGCCCTAAGTTTTGGACCTTGTGACCTCTAAAAATTGTTAATAAAAGAGAATTTTATTCTTGTAGATTTGAGTTATTCCAGAACCTATCTATGGCAACTGTTACTTTGCAACTTGGTGGTAGACACTCTAAAAAAAGTTCTGGGAGTGGGTAAGGGAGACCTTGCTTTGTTGATTTTAAATGTGTTTTCCTTTCTCTCTGTAAATTAACCTTGCTCCTATCCTGATCTTGTGGAATTAAATACCTAGGGTATTTAATTGTTTTGGGTCTTTTGACCCTAAAATTTAATTAGGAAATATTTAGCTAAAACGTCAATGAAATCAGTAATTAAATTAATCCTTAGAGAGATTTGAGCTAGGTGTGGACCTATTACATTTATTGCTTTAAAATGTGAAATCAGTAATCATTATAATGGGAAAGGTTATCAGTTGAATTTATTTGTCTTTGAGACTTTGGTTGTCAACTCTTAACACCTTTAAAAAATATTATTCCATAATTTTCTAACTAAACCTAGGTGGTTCATGGTTCTCAAGTGGGTTGTTTAACTAGGCATTACAAATATTTTGTGTAAAAAGGTTAAGTGGTTATCAACCGCTTAAATATGAATCAATTGTCATTAGATGGTTGCTAGTTAAGATTTATGAATTCAAGGCATGTTGAACCTATTATCTCAGATGGTTAGACAAGTGTTTTTACCTTGAGAGAGATTTAGTATTACATAGTCCCACATCTTGAATTAGATTCAATACTAATTGTGATAGACTTAACTTATATGATTGCTTGTATTAATTTTATGGAAGGTTTATTAATAACTTCGACTTGTAATTCTTGATCCTTCAGTTTGTTATGATGTTAAAGGCTTCTAGGTCAGTTTGGCTGAATGAATCATTGATAGACTAGTCAAAAAAAAAATCACTATCAAGGTATTTTTGTGTATCGGTGATAGTTGTGTCTATAAATGACTTCATGTTGAGTTGTGATGAAAGTCAAAATATGGCCTAAGGACCCTTATGTTCTTCATACTTATTATGTTGTAATTCAGTTTGTTCGGAAACCATCCATGATTGTTAGTTGTATAATTATATCAAATTTTGTAGTATGAACTTAGAAGATAAAACAAGAAAAAGGAAGTAACTTGACTGCTATACCAAGTACTATTGTTGTATAGATATATATATATATATATATATTTTAGTAGATAATAGAATATTTTTAGTAAAGTGGCATAACTTGATCGATGAAATATAAGGTTTCGGTCTTATAATTATGGGATTATATGACTACAACCTTATAGGTCATACTCTTCTTATATTGAAGAAGACATTATTTATTCCTATTGTTTGATTTTAAGGAATACTAAGATTGTAATTATTGAACAAGTTAAATGATTTTTGACATATACAAATTGGGTTATATGA